>CM046044.1:18608995-18771005 GCA_025215565.1 Flaveria ramosissima | reverse complement strand
CCGACAACCAAAAGCAAATCGTGAGCTCCTCGTGGGCAAAGTGGACAATATTGTTGGTGTGAGGGGTCGGGTGTCACATTATTCAAATCAATTTATTCGATTTTGACATTTTTAAAATTATATTCAGATCCCAACAAAGTTCGAATTCAGTTTTATTCAAGTTCATTCAAATGGGTTGGGGGGATTAAACTAGATAAATAGATTATGTTAATTAAGTTGGTTTGGTTGGACAATTTTGAATAATTTATATCAAGTTTTATATAAAAAGTTAGATCATCCGTTTAGAAAATAGAAGAAATACCATATTTATAAAAATTAATTTACAATACATATATAATAACTTAACTTATTATATATATGTGTATGCGTGCACACGCATGTGTTATGTTAATTCGGCTAATTGAATCGGTTCGGTTGGATATTTTTAAAATCGAATTCGATTTGAAAACTAAATTAAATAATTCCACTTATTCGAAAGCCGATTCGATTGTTCAAAAATTCAAATGCTAAGTTGTTATTCAAATTCAATTCTGTTCGGAAAATTTGAGTCCGATTGAAATAATAAACAAATGTCATTTATATCTTTTATGCAAAGAGCATTTAAATCATTAGTTCATAATTCAGACCCTTTGTTATTGGGTTCATGCAAAAATCTAATTAACTTTAATAGCTAGAGTAAGTCAAATATTGTATTACGATGAATATGTGGTTAGTGTTACATATTTTTTTTGATTATTTAACCAAAAAAAAATTATAATATCTTAACTGTAAATATTTGTGGATGTGATTGATTAAGAAAAGTAATTGCTAAAATAAAACAAAATAGAAAGATGATCACATCCGGGTTTCTGGTATACAAATGAATTATGACACCTAGGTTTACCAGAATAGAAATTACAGAGACATGGTTAGTTTGTTCTTCGTGTTGAGATATGATTACCAATTAGATACACGATATGTAAATTAGATAGTGAAACTAACTAAAATCAAAACCTGATTTCATCATTAATAAACAACAGTTATAAAAATACCCTTATCAATCAGCGATAATTAATGATGTAAAGACCAATAATTTAATGAGTACTCAATTAGTGTAATTGACAAAAATGTTTCAATCAAGGGAACTACCAAACTCTACACTCAGGAATGATCACAAAAAGTTTAACCAAACATAATAACAAAACGTTCATTAAGGATACAAACTTTTATTAAAACTAACCAAAAATTTTTTTCTGATTGTCTCTATTAACATGGCGACTCAAGAATCGTACTCGTACTCCTTAAAAACTTTCTTTTGGTCATCTTATGAAACTTTAATTTGCACCTGTATCCGAATTTAAAATAGCACACATCAAAAGTCATTCAAACTTGCAAATTAAACAAGGCACACAAACATATAGTCCAGCAAAGACCAAACGTTATATTGTATTAAATATGTTTGGGTATCACTCATCGTTCACAAGTTTAATAAACATATATCATTTTCGCTCGTGATATTTTGAAACATTCAAACTCTAAGTGTGAAGTGTGAACCAATTAACATAACTTAAGTGCTAAAAAGACATAATTAATTACAACTAATGTGTGCAATTACCTATCTAATGTAGGCGGAAGCAAAATGATAAACAATTGAACCTGTTGATTCAACGAGAATACCAGGAACAATTCTTTTAACTATCGTTGATTCACAAAGAGTACCGATAATCAGAAATTCACACTAACACACTCTATGATAGAGAGAAAAGGGTTTTTTAAAAAACTTTAATAATAATTTCTCTCATTGTTTACATGCATATAAAGAAACAAATCAAAAGTCGAATGAGCCATAAAACATAGACGGGCCAAAACCTGTGGCAAATTTAAAGTCCAACAAAATATAAAAATAAGACAAAAAATTAAATAACTCATAAAATAAGCCGTTTTAGAGCCGAAACAATGCCCTAAACCGCCTATGGCATGCGGCTATGACTGATGAATATATGGTCTTAATAGCTAATACAGTTGGGAATTGGATACTTCATAGGTTTCCAAAACATTATTCTTAGAAAAATTATTGGTTTTGAATTTGGAAAGAGACTGAATAAAGAAATACAATTATTTCTGGTTTCAACATCAGATGCTATAACACCGTTCAACTATAAAGATGGTACGATCACTATTAAAAATTTGTTATAAAAATAGGAACATTGTATTGTTCATATTTTTTGCTGTCACATCGTGACTTATTCAATCCTTGATTTGTGCAAATTACTGGTTTTGGGGTAATAGGAGTCAAAAATCTTTCTTTAGCTTTATATAATTTTGAAAATGTTACTAAACACCACAAAAGTACTATTACCATTTAATAAGTTCATTATGAAATTGGTGTTATAGTTGACAATTCATTGTCTATATTCTTCCATCTTGTATTTTTCAATTTACATAGTAAAGTTTCTATTTTGTTAAGATAACCAACATCAAATTTATCTTGTAGTAAAAAAAAACCCTTTATCCTTAGAATAATATCCTTGATAAATTTAAAACACGTCCAATTGAGAAAAGAATATTTTATTTTAATATTTTTTCGCCGACGCCGTTGCCATTATTGTTGTACATTCAATTACAACAAACTTCTAAGAAATTAATCCTTTACATAAGTGTTAGTATATGATTACTATTATTATGTTTTAAACTAACTTTTCCAGCGATTTTAATTAAACGACTAAAAATATCTTCACATGTTCATCCTTAAAAAAGGTTACACAACATTTGTTTTTTTTATTAGAGTATGATATTGTTATACTTTTGTATTTTCAATTAAAAATAATCCATTCCCCATCCATATCCTTATAATTACACTCAATACCATTATTTTTTTCTCTTTTTTTAATTAAATAATACTTTTTCATATTTTTATCATTAACTTTTATCTCTCATCCACTTACTACCACTTTAAAATATATTAAAAAATATATGTAGTTGTACCGTGTTTCCCCTATATATTGGGAAACAAGGTACAATCCCCTTAAATTCCCCCATAATATAGGACACACACTCACATAAAAATAGGAAAGAAGCTGTAAATGCTCTTATATGTTAAATTTCCCAATATCGCGTTGCCAACAATACATTTTCATATACATCTATAATAATAAGATGTGGGTTAACTAATTATTACTTTTAAAATTTATAGAACTATAAATGAAAATCATTAATACAAATAACTATAATATTTAAAAACTAGCTTTAGTAACCTATTAAAAACATATTTATAAAAAGATTTATTTTTAATTTATAAAAATTTATTTATAATCTACAAAAGAATTAATTAATGTAATTATTATTTGATAAAAGAGATAAGTAGTAAAAATCTGATAATGTGACATTGCCATGTTTCTCATATAGTTAGCATTGCATTAGAGTAAAAATATTTTCTTACTATTTTGATCACTTACTTCAAAATGCATGATTTTGATGTTTCTTTAAAAAGTATAAGGCCAAAGGGTTTGCAAAATCAAAAAGTAGGTAGCGTTTGGTATGCAGAAATGAGGGATGAAATGGAATGAACTATTAAGACTGAATGAAGAAAGACATGTTTGGTTGGTGAAGGGAATGGAATGAACTATTACATAGTTGATTTCATTCCCTCAAATTGATTCCATCCACCACCCTTTCTTTTTTTTCATTCCACCCCATCTTACATCATTAGTCAACGCACCACTCACTCACCCATCACAACAATCGCCACTGAAACCCCGAAGGCCACCGCCGCCTACGAACGCCACCACCCCGTCCCCCCCCCCAAACAACCTCCACCACCACCCCCTCACCCCACACCCCCCCCCCCCCCCCCCCCCGCCGGTAACCACCGCCGTCACCGTCGTCGCCGGACACCACCGTCGGCCGTCGCCGCATCCGGAAACCGCCGTGGAAACCACCGCCGGCCGCTACCGGAAACCACTGTCGGTAACCGCCGCCGCCGGAAACCACAGCACGCCACCACTCTCGGGCCATCGCCACCAGCCATCACCACTACCAGAAACCACCACTGGCAACCGCCGCCTCAGGAAACCGCCACCGACCACCACCCTCGGGCCACCGACGCCGCCAGAAACCACCTCTGGCCACCACCCTCAGGCCGCAACCGCCGCCAGAAACCACCGCCGCCTCCGGAAACCAACGCCGGCCACCACCGCCGCCGGAAAACCACCCTCGGGCCACCACCGCCGCCGGAAACCACCACCTAACACCACCATCGCTCGCCATCACCATCATAACGACTTTTACATTTCACTGATTCGTTTTTTCATACTTAACAAACAACACAAAGTAATGATTAATTTATTCCTAAAGGGTAACCAAACATGACAATGGAATGTAATGATTCATTTCATTCTTTCATCCATTTCATTCCTTCATTCATTCAATTCATTCGTCCATTTCATTACCCCATACCAAACAGACCCGTAGAGATTAACGTACAACAACGCTCCATTCGGATCATAAGTTGTTAGCACAGTAATTTAATTATATTTGTATTAAATAAATATTTAAATAATACTACTTATCAATGTTGTTATGCATAGTGGGTTGTACATTGTACATATTTGGTTGTATTTATCTTTTTGGGCGATTGTTTTTGTATTTTTTTGGGTGGTTTTGGGTTTTAGTTGTATTTTGGGGTGGTTTAGTATTTTTGTGTGGTTTAACGCTAACAACACGATTTAAATATTTCGGTATTCGATTATATGGTTTTCGACAAGTCATGACGATAATTAATACCCTAATGGTACATAGTATGAAGAAAACGACAAAGTTACCACCGCGTATCGCAGGGGGGGGACTATAATTTTTCGTTTCGGTTTTATTTTTTCTATTATTTATTTTTTTTAATACTATTTTTTCGATGTTGGTGATATTGACGATTATGTGTCATTGGTGCTACTTTGCATAGTTTCACGCCCCCCGCTGCAACACGAGAGGCTTAACGCTAGTATTATACTAATTAGCAACCCTTCTATGTATAATGGTGTTGCACCTTATGCATAGGGGGTTTTTCAAATAAAATTTTGATTTTTCATTTTTTGCAATGTAACTTTTCAAATTTGACTTTTTAACATTTAACACAAAACTCTTTATCTTTTGCAATTTAATCTCAATACTTTTATATTTTCAACTTTGTTTCCATATACTTTTCATATTTCACAAATTTTCATTATACGTTTCGTTCTAAGTTTTGCAAGTTAACACAACATAATATGAATGTGTGGTTCAATATATTTACATTTTATTTTACGTTTCGTTTTAAATGTGGCAAGTTATCAACACAATGTGTGTGTGTAATTCAACATTTTTACGTCTATTTTTCTCTTTTGACATGTTCGTTACAATGTGCAGATCGTAGATCGAGTTAGTTATACTTTTATATGTTTTACATTTTGGTCTAAGTTCTTTATATTAGCACATCTCAACTTCAGTGTTGGTGGTCGTTAGCAGTGTTCTGACATTTGTGTTACTTGATATGGTTTTACGCCAGCACTGCAACGAGGGGAGCTTAAGTCTAGTTTAGTATAGTTATCAATTAGAATTATATAACTTAAAAATGGTTATTAAATTCACCATTTTATTTGTACCATGTTATATATATTTTTTAAACAGCAAATGTATGACCCTGCTTTGAATTATACGTGTTATCTTAATCAGGCACATCTATCCCTTTCCCAACCAGGACCACCCCCAATGTCACCTTGATTTCCACAAACAGAGTTTTATCATTAGGCATGTGACATATCAGTATATCAGCCAATAGTTACACCAAAAGACATTAATTAGTACGAAAGGGTATAATAGACAAATCATTATATTTGTAACCTCCCTTTTAGTAATAATTATCAAATCTCCTAAAAAGATTAATCACTTAAAATCTCATAATCTCTCTCTTGATATCATATTTAAGTTAATCACAAAAACTTCTATTAAGAAACAAAAAAAGATTTCAACTGTAGTATATATATAATACATACTTATGCGTAAATTTGTTACTTGGCATACGTATACGTAAGGAACTAACAATTATGTTTAAAAAAAATTGTTTTGATAGTTACTATAAAATTGATACATGTGTGTTAGCTTGAAATGTTATTTTAATTTTAGTTACATATTAAATTAATGAAGTATTATTTTTAGTTGCAAACTCATCAACCTCGTTGCTAGTAAAAACATAATTTTTTATTTATTTCATTAGAAAAAATATTAAAAAATTTGAGTATAATTATATTACTAACAAGAAAATTATTAATATATATACAAACAAAAATACTTTTATAGTGATTAGTTTTTTGATACGTATACGTAACAAAAGTAAAATATATAATATAAATGCATACTATGGCTCTGATATACGTATACATTGATCTTTTCATATATATAAAAAAAGTATTTTTTTGGTTAATTTTTAATACGTATATGTAACATAAGCATAATATATAATCTAATTACATACTACAATCCTGATACATATATGTAAGGAACCAAATCAATTATGTGTTAATTAAAAATAAAACCATACATGTGTCTGTAATCAATTATTTAAAGTAATTCATAAATTGTGTTAAGAAAAGGAATTACTTAATAAGATGAAATATACTATAATTAACTATTACCTAAAATTACAAAAACACCATTTCTAATAAAAATAACAAATTAATGTTAAAAATTTATGATTGGTTGAGAGTGGTTTTCATGGATTTCATTTATAAATATGGTTTTATTTGATCCCTATATATATATAGAATAGATATAGATATATAGATATATATATAGATAGAGAGATAGAGAGATATAGAGAGACCGATACAGATAAGAGAGATAGATAAGAGAGAGATATTAGAGAGACATATAGAGAATAGAGAGATAGATATATATATATATATATATAAAACATATATATATATATGTGTGTGTATATATATATATATATATATATATATATATCTATCATATATATATATATATGTATATATATATATATGTATATATATATATATATTTATAAGATGCAGAGAAAACCACATAGTTATGTGAAATCAAAAGAAAACCAATGAAACTGGTAAATAATTTATAAAGTTTCTTCACTACCGTCTACATATGTATATGTGTGTATATATAGAAATGTATGGATGAAATGAAAACCGTAACATAGTTTTATATGTATGTCACACATAGGTTACGTTTGACATCGTGTTATGTATACGTAACTTTCTTCATTCCTGTATTTATGTTGAACATATATGTAATGTATAGTTAAATACTTGTATAACATTTATAAAATAAAAACATTTTAATGTAAAAAATCAAAGAAAAAGGCAAAAAAAATAAAACTAAAATAAAAAAATTCAGGAATATGATTTTAATATTAGAAAGGAAAAAAATTAAAAAATTAAAAATTAAAAATTAAAATTAAAAATTAAAAATAAAGGAGAATTACACATATCCACCTATAAACTTTATTAATTACATATATACCCAACTTAAATTTTTAATTACATATATCTCTTTGTAAAACTTAGTTAATTACATATATATCCAAATTAAAAGTTTAATTACATATATCCCCTTCTAAAACTTTGTTAATTGCATATATACCCAAATTAAAAGTTTAATTACATATATGCTCAAACTAAAAGTTTAATTACATACATCCGATTTATTAAACATAAATATTAATACCACTTTATCTCTTTTATTAAAAACAACTTATATAATTACTATTTAACTCTTATTTTTATTAAACTATAAAATTATGTTTTTCCTTCTTTACTTGTTTTTTTGAGTTTTGCTTATTTATTAATATTTTTATACTAATTTTTTTATTTTCTTTTGTTTATTTTTATTTTTATGATAATTTTTTGGTACCCATACAAGACACTTCCAGTCTCATTATGTAACATAAAATTATTGTGTTCGGATCATGTTGCATAACGAGACAGTAAGTGTCTCATACGTGAACAAGCAAAAGTTAGCATCAAATAGTAAAAAACAAAAAAACTAACATAAAAATGTTAGTATAAAAAATATTAGTAAATAATTAAAACTCTAAAAGCTAGTAAAAATAAAAAAACATAATTTATGGTTTAATAAAAATAAAAGTAAATACTAATTATATAAATTATTTTTAATAAAAATAATCATATGGATGAATATGTAATATTTATGTTTAATAAAGCGGATATATGTAATTAAACTTTTAGATTTTAGGTATATATGTAATTAATAAAGTTTTAAAAGGGATATATGTAATTAACTAAGTTTTACAAGGGGATATATGTAACTAAAAATTTAAGTTGGGTATATATGTAATTGATGGAGTTTATAGGGGGATATATGTAATTCTCCCAAAAATAAAAAACGTTAGATTTCACAAGTGAAATCGATGTATTTCAAAAAAATATCCATTTCACAAGTGTTTACGATGTGTAAGTTACAATTAATTTGGATATATTAGCGGGGTTAAGGAAACTTACACCGTCGAACTGTTGTACACGGGAATTTACACAGGAGACTTAAAAACAGAAACGTTGTATATGTATAATGATGTTATTCCAACGAAAAATAATGATTTTGATTGATTTTCAAAAGTAACATGGTTATAGCAAAGTAGAGGATTAACATATGATCATTACCCTAGATAGGGACACAACACAAAGATACAGATATATATCGAGATATAGGATATATATAGATAATATAGATAGAGAAGAGAGATATATATATATATAGATATATATCTATATATATATATATACATATATATATATACATATATATATATACATATATATATATATATATAATATATATATATATATTGTTGATACATGTATGTCCCTAGATCAGGATATGAATGTAATAGATCTTGTTTATCTGATTCTGATGTAATGTTTGGATTGTTAATGAAATGATATTGGTTGTTTGTGATTTACAATGTTTAATATTTCATTAATGAGTCGATATTGAATTGGTTAATTAGGTTTGTGTTTGTTTGAATTGTTACACATAATGTTATATTAATTAATACATTCAAACTTAACAAATGAAGTTCTCATGCGAATGGCCCATGCGAATGGACCACACGCATGAATAACTTCATACGAATGACTCAGTCGCACGACTGAACCAGGAGACTGGATCAGTCGTATGATTGTAACATAAGATTGGCTCAGTCGCACGACTGAACACTCAGTCGTGCGGATGAATCAACCGCATGGTTCAATCGCACGACTGAACCATACTAATGGTTCAGTCGCACGAATGAACAATACTAACCTATAAATACAACCCAATTCGTGGAAAAACGTAAGCATTCATTCTATTTCGACTCCAGACGTACCCTAGCCGTCCAGAAGCCTCCTAGTTCGTTCTCCAAGTTCATAGAACGCTGTAGATCGATTCCCAATCGATTCTTAACGTTAGATTCAATACTTTATTGATTCTTCGTGCGTTCTCACTGATTGGATCGCCAATCAAATAGGATTCCGCACTATTTGGTTGGTTTACACGCTAATCATTCGGTATTTCGTTCAAATACCAGGTCCTAACAAGTGGTATCAGAGCTTTGGCTCTTGATTACGTGTGATTCAATCAAGATTGATAAAAAGTTTGTGTTTTTACACTAAAAACGCAATCTTTTGTGTCAAAAGTGATCTTGGACGTTCCCTGCTCATCAAGTTTTGGTTCTACGGACTTAGGCGATTAGGGTTGGCGAAATTCGAATTTTTACGGCTAAAACACGTTTAACCTAGAAATTTTCGCAAAACAGCAGCTTCAGTCGCACGAGTGAGCCATTCGCACGACTGGACTTCATTCGCATTGTCCAGACGCACGATTGGACCTAGTCGCATCTCCATTCGTACGACTGAACCATTCGTTCGCAGTGTTCATACGCATCAGCTTCATTCGCACGACTGAACCAATCGCTTAGTTCAGCCGCACGATTGAACCAGTCGCATAGTTCATTCGCACGGATAGCCCATTCGCATCCTCCAGTCGCACCAGTTGACAGTTTGTTTAGTAGACTTAAAGTTATTCGACATGGACAAGATCAAATGTCAGCCTTTCACTGTGGAAGGACTTCAAGGATCAGAACCTCTGTTACTTGAGAGTGAGGTGGGTAATCATAATAAACCACCAAGCTCTTAACGTTAGATGAGTTTCCCACTGGAAACAACGTTTTGAGATCTACCTCAATGGAGTGGATCCAAATTTGTAGGAAGCTATCGAGATGGTGGTATAGTATGCCGGTGGGAGCAGATGGAGTAAAGCTTACTTTAGGAGGGATGACTGACGCGCAGAAGGTTAAGTATAATGCAGAGAAGAGAGTCTATGCATTGATCACACAGTCAATCCCTAAAGACATTTTCCACAGTACTCAGAGAATAAGCAGGCCAAGAAACTATGGGATGAGCTGGAAAAGAGATACGACGGGAATGCTTCGCTGAAGGCAATCAAGCTAAGGAGTTAAAGAAGGAATTTGACAACTTCTCATCGATGGGAAACGAGAGTTTGGACGATGTTATAAATAGATTCTACCATCTGATGAGTGAACTGCATACACATGTGGTTGCTACTACCATGGAAGAAAAAGTGTACTAATTTTGCAGACGGATTGCCAGAAAAGTGGGCTTCATTCGTGTCTAACCTGAGACAGAATGAAATGCTGGCAAAGCTGGATATCAATGACTTCATTCTAAAGCTGCGAGAGAAGCAGAGCACTTAGGATGAAGTACAGAGCTCAGAAGTCTTCGTACACTCAGAATTCAGCTTTGTACAATACCACGCCTCAAGCTAAGACATCTAGAGCACCTCTCAGACTGCATTTGTGTCTAGCTCATCGGGTCCTTCACAAGCTTCTCCTTCAGGATCAGACACGTCAGGGTCTTCTTGTACCCATTACATTGGATCTGAAGCGAATGCTACTAGACTGAAGACCGAGAGAACCTCGGTAATGTGACTGTGGAAGTAGCTCGAGAGCACATGGATCTCTTGGCAGCAGTGGTTCATTCCTATGATGGACTTGTTGCTGGGAGATTGGAAACTGCCATCTGGCAGATGAGGACTACGAGCAGGTGGATGAAATGGAGCTGGAGAGGATGGACATTATGTGGGCCTTAGCTAGTGCTGTCCGGAGGGAGAAGAAGTTTGTGAAAAAGACCGGACAGAACTTGGTTGCTACCTAAGGATACCACATTTGGCTTTGACAAGAGTAAAGTGACTTGCTTTAACTGTGGAGAGAAGGGGCACTTCAAGAGAGAATGTGTAAAGCCAAAGAAGACGGGGTAACGGGAACCCATTTTCATCATTCACTCGTCAAGACAAGCAAGCTACTAGTTCTACTTCATCAAGCAAGGATCCAAAAGCTTGACTGCTCATGATGATGAAGGACAGGACTGGAGCTTTCGTTTTGTCTCTCCAGGGGAATCAAACATTGCAAGTGTAGAAGACTTAGACGATGATTCCGCGAGTGAAGGAGATATTGCAGTTGAGATAGCGATGTCAAATATTAAGAGACAACTGCAACTGAGGTCAGCTACAAGCCTGAAGAAGGGACTTCCACAGCAAAGACAGAAAATCACCAGAACCAGAGACATCTGATGCTGCGTTGATGGCTAACTCTTCTGAACCTCCTCAGGTAAGTACCACTGACCAACTGTTTAAAAATCATGCTTGTTTGATTGTGATACTTTTAGAGATAGCATAGATGAGAAATTTGCTAGGTTATTAGATCATAATGATAACTTAGTAAAAGATTTGCAACTGTGCACTGAGGCTAATAGAGTATTAAAACAAAATGAGCATAGTTACAAAGAAAAGATAGACCTTTTGACAAACAGCTTAGGGAACTGAAGTAGTTGCATTTAACCAAGCTAATGACATTAGGTACTATCTTAACTCCCTAGAAGACACTAAGAAGCAAAAGCAGTTTTAGAAGTAGAAGTAAACTCATTAAACAGAAACTGCACAGTTGGACAAGTCATCACACATTGTCCAACATAGTGAGAGAAAGAACAACGGGGAGGGTTTGGGATATAAAGTGGTTCCACCACCACCTGAGACCTTGATGAACACTAAGACTAGACCAATAAATAATAACCCCATCAAGGATCATGTGGTGTCTACTCCTCTTGTTAGTGATCCAGATTCCTCATGTTCATCAATTGAATCTGGAACAAAACAAAAGGAGGCCACTTTAAAGGCAAAGGGTAAAATGCCTTGTGTTAATCTGGAAAAAGAATTCGAAAAGGTTAATATTAAGTCAGGGTCAAACAGAGTCAAATCAGAACCTAAAAAGACTGTTAATGTTAATCTTTCATAAGTTTCATGTCAAAATCCAGTTAACCAAAAAGAAAAAGATGTTTTAAAATGTTAAAACAATTAATTTTGTTAAACAAGAGAAAAATCAAAAGAAAAAGAGTCAAAACCCAAATTGAGTGATGTTACTAGGGTGTCACACACATCTCCACAAAGAAAGTTTAATCATAAAGTTGATAGCAGGTCTTGCTACAACTGTGGAGAGTGTGGACACATTGCTTCCTTTTGTCCTTACTATCAGACACCTAGGAAGAAGATTGAACTTCAGGACTCAAAACCTAGGTCTTCTAAGAGGAGTTCTTTAACGCCACCTAGAAGAACTAGTGAACCTAAAGTTCAACCCATTAGCTAGTCGACTGTTTATCACAAACAGGCCTTGCACAAATCTGGCTTATGGAAAGAGAAGTCATCCTCTGTGTCTGATAATGATGACAAGAAGGAACCTGAGCTACCCCACACCCTCTAAGGGTCAATGGGTTGAATTCATGATGTGTGATGCCTCTGGGAAACCCAAGCCAGTAAAGGCTTGGGTTCCTAACCTAAACTAATCTTTTACATTGTCTGTGCAGGGTGTTCGCTACAGTGCTGAAACCAACACGTGGATTGTAGATAGCGGAGCATCCAGGCACATGACAGGAAACAGGGCTCTTTTATCAAACGTCAAGCAAATAAAAGGAGGGCATGTTTCGTTTGCTGGAAACAAGGGAGGCTATATCACAGCTCAGGGAGAAGTTGGGAATCAGAAAGTAAAGTTTGATAAGGTGAACTACGTTCAACAACTTCAGAATAACTTACTTTCTGTTTACCAAATCTGTGATAAGGGATTTAAAGTCATATTCGACAACAAGAAGTGTTACGTGCTAAAGAAAGACTACGTGATTCCAGAGGACCAAGTTCTGATGACAGCTTCAATATATAAAGATCTTTATGTTTTGGATCTGTCAACAGCTTCTACAACGGATCATGAAGTTCAGTGCTTTCTATCCAAAGCTACTGAGAAGGACTCCATCTCCTGGCATAGGAGAATGGGACACATCAATCAGCGGAAGATGAATCACTTGATTCAGAAGGATCTTGTGAGAGGAGTTAATGTCAAGAATTTCCAGCTTCCTGATTTTTGTGTAGCTTGCAAGAAAGACAAACAGACGAAGAAGTCTCATAAGGAAAAGAAAGTTCATTCAATAGAACTTCCTCTTGAACTTTTCACATGGATCTGTTTGGTCCAGTCAGTACAAGAGCATTGCAGGCGACTTGTACTGTTTTGTGGTTACTGATGACTACTCAAGATTCTCTTGGGTAATGTTTCTGAAAGTACAAATCAGAAACATTTGAGTCATTCAAGGAGTTAGTAACCACACTGGAATCTCTCTACAAGCTGAAGGTTAGACAAGTACGCTCAGACAACGGGACTGAATTCAAGAATCAGTGGATGGAGGCCTACTGCAAGGAAAAGGGAATTGTGCATCAATTCACTTCTGCCTACACGCCTCAGATGAATGGTGTTGCTGAGAGAAAGAACAGAAGCTTGATAGAGACCGCACGGACTATGCTGGCAGACTCGAAATTGCCTATCCAATTCTGGAATGAGGCAGTTGCTAATGCATGTTATACACTGAATCGAGTTCTGATAGTCAAGCGCCACGGAAAGACATGTTACGAGCTACTACAAAGACGCAAACCGAATTTGGAGTATCTCGAACCATTTGGCGCGCCGTGCACACTTCTGAAGAAGACTCAAGAAGGTAAATTCAGCGAGAAGGCTGATGAAGGGATCTTTCTAGGATACAACATACCGAACAAGAGAGTTTACAACAACTCAACGGGTTTAGTAGAAGTGTGGTGTAATGTTGACGTTCAGAGATATACCACACCACCTACTGGCAAAGGACCCGCCTACTTTTTCGACTATGATGGATTCTTCAAGTCCTTCAACATCCCTATCTCTCCTTCGGATGATGAGTTAGCTACTCGAATGATGTATGATATCTTGAACACACCATCTAATGATTCAACATCATCTAGCTCACAGGGAGAATCATCTACTCAGTCAGGGGAGTAGTCGACGACAGTGACTCCTCCTCAGAAGATGAAGCTGAAGAAGAAGATGACCAGAACAGTCAGGAGGAACAGGTTCAAGTTCCTGAAAGTCCACAAGCATCTAACCAGTGATGCACCTTCGACTTCGGAACCTCAAACTCCAACTACCTCAGATGCAGAACCAAACGTTCCTAATCTTGGCTCTGAGGTAGCTGTTCCTACTACTCCAGGATCACGTCTAAACGTCTATCATCCCTTAGAAAATGTCATTGGGGATGTCAGATCAGGAGTACAAACCCGAAATCAGCTATACTCAGCTGATTATGCCTCTATTATGGAAAAGGGATACATTCATGATGGTGCTTATCGGTGTTTTGTCTCGCAGTTTGAGCCAAAATACGTTAGTGATGCACTAAACGATGAGGCGTGGGTGAGTGCCATGCAAGAAGAACTTCTTCAGTTCAAGAAGTTAGGTGTATGGACTCTGGTAGATAGACCTAAAGGTGCTAAGGTCATTGGCACCAAATGGGTCTTGAAATGCAAGAAGGATGACCAAGGGGTCATTATCAGGAACAAGGCTCGACTGGTGGTTCAAGGATTTCGCCAAGTCGAGGGGATTGACTACAATGAAGTGTTTGCACCCGTGGCAAGGATGGAAGCCATTCGTATCTTCCTTGCCTATGCCTCGTACATGAAGATAAAGTCTATCAATTAGATGTGAAGAGTGCATTCCTTCATGGGGAAATCAGAGAGACAGTCTATGTCAGTCAACCCGAGGGATTTGAAGATCCTTATCATCGGGACAGAGTTTACAAACTCGACAAGGCCTTATACGGGCTTCATCAAGCTCCAAGGGCCTGGTATGAGAAACTCTCGACTCATCTTGTGAAACACGGTTTTCGCAGGGAGTCATTGACTGCATGCTGTTCATCAAAGAAAAGGATGGAGACCTACTGCTCGTACAAATCTATGTCGATGACATAATCTTCGGTTCAAAGAACGAAGACTTATGCAAAGAGTTTGAAGCAGTTATGAAGAAAGAGTTTGAGATGAGTGCTATGGGGGAGATGAAATTCTTTCTCGGGTTACAGGTGGATCAGACACCAAATAGGATCTTTCTACATCAGACCAAGTATGTGGGAGACATTCTCAGTCTTTGACATGGAGAATGCTTCTGCTGTGGGACTCCACTTGCTACTAATCATGATATAGCACCTGATGAAAATGGAGATCTAGTGGATGCCACAATGTACCGAGGAATGATTGGATCCCTCATGTATCTCACAGCCTCAAGACCTGATATCATGTATGCTATGTTTATGTTCTAGATATCAGGCTAAGCCTAAGGTGAACCATCTGATCGGGGTCAAAGGATATTTCGTTATCTGAAGGGTACACCCACACTTGGGTTGTGGTATCCTCATGATGATGACTTTGAGCTCACGGCGTATAGTGACTCGGATTACGGGGGCTGCAAGATGAACTACAAGTCTACATCAGCAGGGGTGTCAATTCTTTGGGAGGAGATTAGTTACCTGGCAGTGTAAGAAGCAGACATCGTTGCATTGTCAACCTGTGAAGCCGAATACGTTGCTGCTGCAAGTTGCTGTTCACAAATCATCTGGATTCAACAGCAAATGCGGGATTACGTTTTAAAGTTTTCTTCTACTCCTATTTTGTTGATAACTCTGCTGCAATTGCAGTAACTAAAAATCCGGTACAACATCCAAAGACCAAAAACATCGGCATTAAATACCATTTCATAAGAGACTGTTTTGAAAAGAACTTAATCGATGTGGTGGTAAAATTAATACTGATTTTCAACGCGCTGACCTCTATACAAAAGCCTTTGACAAACCACGTTTTCTATATTGTTAGAGGTCAACGACGTTAAAAAGAAAAGTGATGTTATTCCTGATGATGATCATGTGTAGTCTGATGCGTTTTAGTTAAAATTTTATTTTATTTTATTTTTCCTTATTTAATTATTCTGTTTAAATTAAATTCATGTTATTTCGCTGTTTATTAAAATCCTAAAATAATTAAACCAGTTATGATTTTAGTATTTTAGGGGAGAATAAGTCAGCCAGTAACATTAAAAAAAGAGGGAGAAGGAGTGGATAGCTGATATAAGGTAGATCGTATCTGTGATACCGATTCAAACCTTTGGAAAATGATAGTACACAGGAACAAATCAAGAGGGACTTTAAAATTAATTTAGAAAAGATGCAAAAGTCAAAGTATGAGTCTGTGTAGTCTAAGCAAATATAAAAGAGAAGATGATAGAAAAACTGGTAACTACTAAGGTAACACAAAGAAAGTAGACCTAGAGGTTGCTAGACCACAAATGATATGTCAGTAGATTCAACACAATAGATGATTAGACCTGACTGGTGATCTCAAGATCAAACTAAGTTGTTCAACTGACTGTGGGCTCCCATCTTATCACTAGTTAACACAATCAACAATATTCCAATAAGGGGTAATGAGCATGTAAACGCCACGAATGTGTGCGGATGACCATAAATAGAGCAAAGCACGAAAAAAAATGAAAGACAAATACTATCAAGCTAATGACTTATGTTGTTGGTGCATTTTGTGCAAAAGATAATTAAGCTGCTCTAACAAGGAGATAGGTTGTGTGCCTCTCTGCTGTGCGATGGCACTGACCTGAGGATAAGCATAACCTAGATATTCTAGAATTCATTGTTGTTTGCCGCCTCTCTGTTGTGCGATGGAACTGACCTGAGGATTGGCTTCTCTTTGAAAGCTCTAAGAATAGTCTCTTCTTGTAACAATACCCGTAGACCGCTCAAAAGCTCCTGAGGAATGTTGATTACCATATAAGTGGGGATCCACAAATGTTAGTTGAAATAATTAAACCTAAAACCATCACCAGTTTGTGTCTAAAGTCTGTGTATGGATTTAAGAGGACATATATACTGACAATCATTGTGGCTGCAATTCTTGAAAGTTCAAATCAATGTGGGAATCTAATAGTACCAGTATGATTTCCTAAAGTTGCTAACGACTCTGGATGAACACCAAGAATTGAGCATCAAAAGATTTTGATAACAAGTCCCAAAATGATTTGACTTGCCTGTATGATTCCAAAATTGAATTGGTCCAGGTGTGGTCAATCTAAGTTGAAGCTGCCTATTCCGAAACCAAATCCAGTAGATTTCTATCTTAGGATTTATCTCTCACAAAAAGTCAAAAAAAAGTTTAGTTTTGTACTTTAGTTTAATTTCTAATTTATTTAGTCATTTTAGTTTGTTGTTTGTCGGACTACATCATGAAAATCAGTATGGGATCAACTCACCTAAAAGGGTCATGTCTAAGATGACCACATGTGTTTTCAAAGTTTAAAAGAGTCACGTCTGAGGTGACAAAGTGTTTAAAAGAGTCACGTCTGAGGTGACTAAATGTTTAAAGGATCACGTCTGAGGTGATCAAAAGGTTTCAAGTTAAAATGATCATGTCTGAGATGATCACATGCTCATAATGTTAATCTCAATAGTTAAAAGGGTTTTAATGTAAAATGGTCAAAATGGCAGAAAATTTCATAAGTCTAACCAATTCGCACGATTGGACCATAAGTATGGACCAATCATGCGAATGGGTCCCATTCGCACGACTGGACATGAGATTGAGCCATTCACCCGAATGGCTTATAAGACTGATCCATTCGACTGAATGAAAGGGTGCGAATGAGTCAGTCGACCGACTGAGACTCAGTCGGTCACAGAAGGTGCGAATGAAAGGGTACGAATGAGTCAGTCGACCGACTGAACCTTAGTCGGCCAACTGAATGCGACTGACTGGGCCAATCGCACGACTGAGCTTCAGTCGCCCGAATGAACTGAGCGAATGAGGCCAGTCGGCCGATTGAACTCAGCTTCAGTTTTTAAAGGGCCACAGTCGATCGCATTTCACTCATCACCCTCAATCGCTCCTAAATCGCACTTCGTACCGTTACTCTGCCAAAATTTCTCTAGACCTTGTTTTCACATCATTATTGATCTTCTGACGTTCGTTGACTTTTATACAGGTAGATTGCAGTGAAATCTCAATGAAATCAGAAGAAATGGAACCCTAATTTGGTGATATTCGAGTGAAACAAGAACCGGACTGTAAATGACCTAATAACCAACCTAAACTAAGCAAAATGTTAAAATTAAGTTTAATAGGTTATTAGTGACAAGATGGCGAGTCTATTGGACCATTAAACCATGTTAAATTACTTGTTTGGATCAAGATTTGAACCACAGGCGACTGAATAGTGGGACAAGCGACTGGTCGTCCGGATGAACTCCAATCGCACGATTGAATCTTGCGATTGGGTCAATCGACCGAATGCACCATGCGAATGAACTCAGTCGGCCGACTGAACCAATCGCAAACTCAGTCAGCAGATTGAACTCAGTCGCATGTCTCATTCACCCGAATGAGCTTAGTCGCATGAAAGGACAACCGACTGACTTCAGTCGCATGATCCATTCGCACGAATGAATCAGACTGAATTTAAACAATACACTTAGAACTGAATTTTGATGTATTATTACTAATGGTTCTGTGTCCTGTGTTTCAGGAAAATGGCTGATAGATGGTCCATCAACCCAAAGCACAACATATGTGCTCATTTGGATCATACGACTCGGAACGGGGCCGAGTTTACAAAGATCATTGCGTTCCTTAGACGTTCTCGGATACATAAGGCCATTTCTACACCGTGTACGCCTTACAGGTCGTTACATCAGGCATTCTGGGAGAATGCCTTCGTTGATCGTTCACGTGAGCCTTACAGTATACGGCTCCATTCATGGTCATGATATTGAGATTACAGCAGCAGACATCCAGAGAGTCTTGATTTTGGGGACGATACTGATCACCCCACCAGACTACATCCACTTACAGTTAGAGGTTGCTTTCTCAGGATTAAGTACGCTGGGGACATAAACTCAGGGTGCTCAACAAGAGCAACCTGTGTCCCCAGTACAAGTACTTGGCGCTGATCCTGAAGTGTATTGCTTCTAGGAGGGGTGGGTTTGATGACCTATCAGACCAGATTCAGAATGCCTATGTGGCACTGGTGCTGAACCACCCCTTCAGCTTCTCGAGCATGATCTTCTCATATTTGGTGGAGAATCTGGAGGCCAAAAGGAAGGAGGGTTTTTGTATGTACCCCAGGTTTCTGCAGCTGATCTTTAACGAGAAGCTGCCTTCACTTCCCAAGGAGAGCCATGATGCTGTTGCCCTTGAGATTATGGATGACACGACTTTGGGTCGTATGAGAGTGTATAGGGGCAAGCAGGTAAAGCCCCAGGTGAAGAGGTTGATCGGCCATCTGGCCAACGAGAGATATGTGGCGCCAGGGAGACGCAAGTGGCGTCATGATGACAGCGATTCAGACGACGAGAGGCTATTGCTCCCAGAGCATGATTCGGACGATAATGACAGTGGGGATGCTGGGGATGATATGCCTATTCCACCGAGGGGCATAGCTTCAGATGTTATACCTCCAGTTTCTGCCCCAACAGGTGATATAGCTGAGTCAGCAGGTTTCCACCAGGACTTCATACCTGGTGATGATGAAGAAGAGTCTGACGAGGAGCCCTTAACGAGGACTGTGGGAAGCAAGGTTGTTCCCACAGAGTATGGGCTAAAGGCGGTTGGTGAACGCCCAAGACATTCAGGAGAGACAGCTGCAGATCCTAGCTATGCCCCTGAGTCAGCTAGCCGTGTTCTAGGGGGAGCATCCACCTCGACTGGATCGAGGAGGAAAAGGATGGCTCAGGCCCACGGCCAGAAGAAGAAGAAGAGAAGACTGACCTTCGTCACCACCACAGCCACTACATCTACCACCACCACTACCACTTCCACAACCATACCATCCACCACCACAGCCACCACAGCCACCACAGCTACCACTACCACCACCACACCTCCCACCACTGTACATATGCCTACCACCACCATATCTTTCACTCCTACATCACCACCACATCTCACAGACCGAGCCCATCTTCACCACAGCCACCACCACCACCACTAGCACCAAGCAGGACCTCTTCACAGCCCTCACATACATATGGATACATATCACCTACCTCCAATCGTAAGACCTTTAACAGCTTCTGCGTTAAACGGATGGTGATGCGTTTATTAGCTGCTGACGAGGAGAAGACGGCTCAGATCCGCCAGCTGGCTGATCTTACTGCTGCACAGACTCCCAGATCTCAAAGCAGGCTCGATTGATTGAGGAGCGGGCCCAACAAATGGCTGCTCAAAGCCATGAGATTGTTCAACTCCAAGAGCACAGTGTCATATCTGCCAAGAAGATAGAGGAGTTGGAGGAGGCTAAGAAGACCATCATGCTAAAGCTAAAGGGATCTAAAGAGGAGCCCCTGGAGATTAAAGAGGGAGACGGAGATGATGATGAGGATGATGATGAGGATGATGAAGATGAGACTGAGGATGATGAGGGGACTGAAGAAGAGAGGACAGAGGAGAGGGATGAGGATGATGATGCAGAAGGAGGAGATGCAGCTGCATCGGTCTCTTCTCAAGGTCAGGAAAGGAGATCCAAGAATAGACAAGACCAACAAGCCTCCTCCTCTGCTCCACCAAGTGATGACCCAGTGATCCAGGACAAAAGTAAAGATTAGATGTCTATGTATTTAATTACTTTTGTATTTGAATCATGTATTTAACCTGATGTATTTAATGGTTATATTAAGTTTAATGCATTTCTGTTTTGGTTATTAACTAATGGTTGATGTGTTGCATGTTTAAATCAAACAGATCCAAACTATTAGAGGGATGAGTTCGATGTTGCTCCCCTTCAGCAGGTCAAGACTCAGTTAACTATGATTCTTGATCTGCAAGGGATCGTAAGGAGGTCGGTGAGTTATACCCCTGAAGAAGGGGAAATAATTCACGATCTATCAAACGAGCAACTAGCAGAGATCTTCAAGCTAAATCCTGATGAGATTGTAAAGGATGCTCCGACGTGCGACTCGACAAGTGACGAAGAGCTCAACGATGTTGATGAAATAGAGATAGAAGATGTCACTGCCGAGCACTACCCTCAGTATGCTGACAATGAGGGAAATGTGGTCCCCAATCTGGGTGAATCCCTTGTTAGCAATACTTTTGAGGTGTTAGACAAGATGGAGCAGGAGTCAGAGAAAAGAGGGAACGGCCCAAGCCTCTAATGATGATGTTGAAAGGCTGAGTGGGGATGCGTGTTTTAAAGAAGTTAGAGCCCAACGCGCTGCACCTAAACAGGACGCCTACACCAAACTCTACAGAGTTAAGAAACATCATAAGGTGTAGGGCAGGATCATAGCGTGGGCGTTTTTGAGGACCTTAACGTCTATGCAGTTAAGAAGGAGAAGGGCATAGAGTACTTCAGATTCCCACATGATCTGAAGACTCTACCAGGTTTTGAGCTCAACCAGCTGGCCAAACTGAAACTGTTGTATGCTGACCCGAGAAAGATGTCAGGCTGGTTGAGGCTGCCCTAAGGAAGGAGTACCACACTAGGTGGGTTAACTTCAGACCCCAACAGCCTACAAGGTATATCAGAAGGTCTGAAGTTGACGCCATTACAGGAAAACCAAAGATAGTGTTAAAGTGGAGTCCTCCGCACACGATGTCAAGAATCCCGCTCAGGGAAATGCCACAGGATTTCACTCCACACTTTAAGTGGTGGTACTACGATTGGAGGACAGGAGAAGCGGTCATAGTCCTAAACAAAGAGGGCCAAATGGATACTATCAGGGTATTCGACCCAATGTGGCTTACCAACTTGTCAGCTAATGATGTCTACACTCTCTACAAGTGGCCACTGTTCTATGATACGCAGGATATAGTACAAGCCCTCCAGTTCCAGAACGTCATAAGACTCTGCTTCGCGTTTGAGATTCACGCGGGAGTCACAAAAGAGGATAAGAACAAGAAATATGAGGAGGTAATGAAGAAAACAAGACATTAGAGAGATCTAGGTCCAAGGGGGAGTTTGTTGATACATGTATGTTTCTAGATCAGGATATGAATGTAATAGATCTTGTTTATCTGATTCTGATGTAATGTTTGGATTGTTAATGAAATGATATTGGTTGTTTGTGATTTACAATGTTTAATATTTCACTAATGAGTCAATATTGATTGGTTAATTAGGTTTGTGGTTGCTTGAATGGTTACACATAATGTTATATTAATTAATACATTCAAACTTAACAAAATGAAGTTCTCATGCGAATGGCCCATGCGAATGGACCATACGCATGAATAACTTCATACGAATGACTCAGTCGCACGACTGAACCAGGAGACTGGATCAGTCGTATGATTGTGACATAAGATTGGCTCAGTCGCACGACTGAACACTCAGTCGTGCGGATGAATCAACCGCATGGTTCAATCGCACGACTGAACCATACTAATGGTTCAGTCGCACGAATGAACAATACTAACCTATAAATACAACCCAATTCGTAGAAAAACGTAAGCATTCATTCTATTTCGACTCCAGACGTACCCTAGCCGTCCAGAAGCCTCCTAGTTTGTTCTCCAAGTTCATAGAACGCAGTAGATCGATCCCAATCGATTCTTAACGTTAGATTCAATACTTTATTGATTCTTCGTGCGTTCTCATTGATTGGATCGCCAATCAAATAGGATTCCGCACTATTTAGTTTGGTTTACACGCTAATCACTCGGTATTTCGTTCAAATACCAGGTCCTAACATATATATCTATATATATATATATATACATATATATATATATATATATATATATATATATATATATATATATATATATCTATATATCTATATATATATATATATATACATATATATATACACACACACACACACACACATATATATATATAATATATATATATATATATATATATATATATATATATATATAGTATGCATGTATATATGTATATATGTATGTATGTATGTATGTATGTATGTATGTATGTATGTATGTATGTATGTATGTACGTATGTATGTATGTACGTATGTATGTATGTACGTATGTATGTATGTACGTATGTACGTATGTAGGTACGTACGTACGTACGTATGTATGTACGTATATGTATGTATGTATGTACATATATGTATGTATGTATGTACATATATGTTGGATCATAAGAGGCTGTTGCAACCAAAACAATAACACTTAGAAGATTTGAGTACTACATGCAAAGGTCTTCCGAAGCCAAGTGTGGGACTTCCGAAGGAATAAAGAGTTCTTCCGAAGTCTAAGTGTAAAATACACTTCCGAAGGAGAACTCCAACTTCCGAAGGTTAAGAAGCTACTTCCGAAGGTTCAAGACTTGAAGACAAAGTTCTGAAGTCAACTTCCGAAGAATAAAGAAGTCCTTAAAGCCTCGGAAGCATAGAAGCATCTTCCGAAGTATAAGTGGCTTCGGAAGAACTTGTTCTTCCGAAGCCAGTTACCTTCGGAAGAACACTTCTATTATCCAGTAGACATAAGTATGGTCTGTCTGACAGTCCGCTGCAAATCTCTGAGATACTGCATGGCGTTTTCTCAAAAGCCATGTAGTTGACCATACTTTAATCTACTGTTTACCTTTTCATGTTAAGTACAGTTGCCATCTTTAGTTGGTGACAAAAGGTAAGTCATGGACATGTCATGACTACCATATCTTAGATAATACTTTATCTAAGATACCTTAACTATAGCATTGTAGTATATGCTTTAGTCTTAGGTTTCCAGCTGGTATCAAGTATAACTGGCTGTAGGATCTAGTATATATATAGTTTCTCATTGTAACTCTTGTAGTATGCTTGTAAGTGTCTTGTAATCTTGAGTTGAGAAATAATAATATACAAGTGCCTTGAAAATATTTCTGCTTGTTGTTACTTATTATATTACTATCAACTCTTGTCAAAGACATTGCTTCATCTGTTGAGTGAATATTATAAGTGAGTTTGAGAGAAAACCAAGTGTTAAGTGACAAAACCCGATCCTGCAATTGGTATCAGAGCATTTAGGCTCTTGATTGTAAGATCTTACCATCCCAATCAACCAAGTTTTTCACTCCTCCTTATACCTCACTCAAAAATGGCCCTCAACAAATCTGAAGTCGAAATGGGAACGATGACCAAAGCTCCTATCATCGATCCTGAAAACTTCAGGTCCTGGAGCAGAAGAATGGAAGGCTTCATCAGATACCAGGATAGCAAGATGTGGCAATCCATCGTGAATGGCCCGTACAAGCCAAAAGTTGCTGGTGGAAACGGAGCCATGATCGAAAAGGATGTCGAAGACTATTCTGATGAAGATAGGAAGAGGCTCGACATTGACAGCAATGCTATGACTGTTCTCATGACTGCAATCCCAAACTCCATCATGGTGGGGTTTGAGCATTGCAAGTCAGCCAAAGAACTCTTTGATGCACTTGCTCAGATGTATTCGAGCTCTAATGATTCAAAGAAGGACTCACTGAAGCAGCGCAGTTCGAGAACTTCACCTATATTGCTGGAGAAACTTTTAGCCAGCAATACTTCAGGTATATGGATCTTATCTCCTCCCTCCAATCTGTGGGAATCACTCAAGAACTAAGAGACCTTACCAGGAAGAAGTCATGAGTGCTCTACCCAATGAGTGGACTTTCTACTGTGTCTCCATTAAGAGAACAGAGAATTTAAACACTCTCACCATGACCGAACTCTATGGGATCCTAGATGGATACCGTTTGGAAATGGCAAGCAAAAAGGGTCACCAAGCAAGCAGACCCTTGAGCCTTCCTGCTAGCAACGCTTTAATGGTTGCTGAAGGCTCAGGTACCCCACAGTCTCAGCAGTACCTGTCATACACCCAGCAGCCATCTTGCTCATCTGGGCCTTACATCACATTCCCTGAGACTCCAAGGTCTCATCAAGCTCAGCAGAGCTCCTTTCAGGAGGGCTGTGCGTTTGTTTCAGGGAGTGGACACTCCAATGATCATCAGTTCTGCTTTTATGATCTTGAGTGCTTTAGTCCAGATGACATAGAGTATGTGGACATTGTCCAGCAAATGGCTCTCCTTACCTACAGAGCGAAGAAGTTCTTTAAGAGAACTGGAAGGCAATTCCCTCAAAACCCAATCACTAGCAAGTTTGGGTTTGACAAAAGCAGGCTAAGTGTTACAACTGTAACCAGCTTGGCCACTTGCAAGGGAATGCAAGGCTCCCAAGTCCAACCCGGGAACCTCACAGGCCTCCACACATCCTTCTACACCAAAGCCCAATGGAAAGTCAACTGAAACTGCAGCTATGGCTCAAGAGGTTGACTGGAGCTTTATGGTTCAAGATGTGACTCCTGCTCAAGCACTCATGGCAGGAACAGATGAAAATAAGGGACATCCATATGACAAGAATAACAACATCTGGATAGTAGATAGTGGATGCTCCAGGCA
This sequence comes from Flaveria ramosissima, assembly GCA_025215565.1. Classification (NCBI taxonomy): domain Eukaryota; kingdom Viridiplantae; phylum Streptophyta; class Magnoliopsida; order Asterales; family Asteraceae; genus Flaveria; species Flaveria ramosissima. The sequence goes on along the minus strand of CM046044.1, from coordinate 18,745,170 downwards.
CATGACAGGAAACAGATCTCTCCTTCAACAATTTCAACATATGATGGAGGTCCTGTCCAGTTTGGAGGTGAGGCCGGAGGATATATTTCTGGCAGAGGAAGTATATCCAATGGAAAACTAAAGTTGACAAAGTTAATTTTGTCAAACAGCTTGAACACAACCTGTTAAGTGTTTCTCAGTTTTGTGATCAAAGCATCAAATGCTTTTCACAGAACATGAGTGCATCATCCTAACCTGGGATGACAATTCCTCAGGAATTGGTGCTTCTTAGATCTCCCAGGAGAGGGGATATGTACAAGCTTGATATGAACAATGCTTCCCCAATGGGAGAAGTATCATGCTTTCTTTCCAAAGCTGATAGTGATGAGTCAAACATGTGGCATAAACGAATGTGTCATGTCAATTTTAAGACAATGAATAAATTGGCTAAAAATAACTTGGTACATGGTTTGCCTAAAAAGGAATTTTTCTGCAAAGATAACTGTGTTGCTGCCTGAAAGGGAAACAACACAGGTCTTCTCATAAATCCAAAGTTGTTAACTCTATCACTACTCCATTACACTTATTGCACATGGATCTTTTTGGTCCCACAAGTATAATGAGCATTGGAAGGAAATCATATTGCCTTGTGATAGTTGATGATTTTACTAGATTTACATGGGTATTCTTTTTAAGAACTAAAGATGAAACTGCTGAAACTTTAAAATCTTTTATTCTTAAAATAGAAAATCAAGTTGATCACAAGGTTAAAATAATCAGAAGTGATCAAGGGACTGAGTTTAAGAACTTTGTTCTTGACTCATTCTGTAACTCAAAAGGATTGCCAGACAATACAGTGCTCCTAGAACTCCTCAACAAAATGGTGTTGCTGAGAGGAGAAATAGGACACTTATTGAGGCTGCTCGGACTATGTTTAGCTGATTCAAAGCTGCCTCTAACATTCTGGGCAGAGGCAGTCAGCACTGCATGCTATGTGCAGAACAGAGTTCTTGTAGTAAAGCCACATGGAAAAACCCTTATGAGCTATGGAACAAGAGGCCACCGTTCATTGGCTTTCTAAGGTCCTTTGGCAGCAGGTGTATCATACTTAACACAAGATAATTTAGCAAAATTTTGCTGAAAAGTCAGATGATGCCATCTTTGTTGGATATTCCTCCCACTCTAAAGCTTACAGGGTTTATAACATTAAAAACCAACAATTTGAGGAATCCTCCAACATTGTAGTTAATGAGCACACTCCTTGTGTTAAGGGGAATGGCCCTGATCATATTTTTGATTTAGAATTGTTTCCAAACTATTCTAAACCATCTTGTGAGAATGTTTCAGCTGGAACAGGTGCTCAAGGCAATTCTGATGAAGATCAACTATTTGAGCTTCCCAGACCTGCTCCAAGTTCTCCAAGAACAACAACAAATCAAGTTCCCACTATTGAAAGATCTGACAGTTATAACCATTTCAAGAAATAGTGGAACTTCAACAAGGGACTCACCTGATGATACTCAAGTCTCCTCAGGTGATCCTACACAACACCAAGCTGATGGAAGCAGCATTTTGAAGGAACAGGCAACTGTTAATGATGCTTTACAGCAAAGAAATGATGATGTTTCTCTTTCATTCAATCAGTCCTCATTGAATGAGATTTGAAACAAAGCTGGACCAAGTATTCAAGCTCCAGAGCAAAATATGTCCAACTTGGACCTATCTTTGCAGCTGGAGGTGATTCCAAGACTTAGAATTCACAATACTCATCCAGCTGAAACATCATAGGGGAAGTCTCTGAGGGTGTGAGAACAAGGGGACAAACTCACAATGGGAATGTCTGCCTGTACTCATGCTTCTTATCCCAAATGGAACCCAAGAAGGTGGAAGATGCCTTAAAGGATAGTAGCTGGGTGAATCAATGCAAGAGGAGCTGCTTCAATTCAAAAGACAGAAGGTTTGGAACCTATGTCCGCTACCATCTGGTCAAGTACCTATAGGCACCAAGTGGGTTTTCAGAAATAAAAGAGATGACAGAGGATTGATTATCAAGAACAAGGCAAGACTAGTGGTTCAAGGATACACTCAAGAGGAAGGAATTGATTATACTGATGTCTTTGCACCTGTTGCAAGACTTGAGGCAGTTAGGATCTTCCTTCCTTATGCTGCATCCAAGAATTTCACTGTCTACCAGCTTGATGTCAAGTGTGCCTTTCTATATGGGGATATAGATAGGGAAGTCTATGTATGCCAGCCTCCAGGATTTGAAGACCCACAGCATCCAAACTATGTGTGCAAATTGGATAAAGCTCTATATGGGCTGCACCAAGCACCTAGGCTGTGGTATGAGACATTGTCTCAATTTCTTCTGAAGAACGGCTACACTAGAGGAACCATTGACAAGACTCTCTTATCAGAAAGTCTGGGAAAGACATTTTGCTAGTTCAAGTCTATGTCGATGATATCATATTTGGTTCTTCAAATGACCAAATGTGCAAAGACTTTGAGAGCATTATGAAGAAGAAGTTCGAAATGAGTTCTATGGGAAAAATGGACTTTTTCCTTGGAATTCAGGTAAAACAACAACTGAAGGAAGGGTTTTTCATCAATCAATCTAAGTATGTCAATGACATCTTAGAGAGATTGATATGAAGAATTGTAAAGCAGCAAAGACACCCATACCCAGAAACCATGATTTATGCCCTGACTCTGAGGGGAGGATACTGATCAACATCAGTATAGAGCAATCATTGGTTCTCTGATGTATCTTACAGCAAGTAGACCTGATATCATGTTTGCAACTTGCATTTGTGCAAGATATCAGGCTGCTCCAAAGGTGTCTCACCTAATTGCTGTCAAGAGAATCCTCAGATACCTCAAAGGAGCACCTAAGTTAGGTCTCTGGTATCCAAGAAATAGTGATTTTAATCTCTATGGTACTCTGACAGTGATTTGGTGGCTGTGCTGCAACATCAACAAGAAATCAACATCAGGAGGATGTCAATTTCTTGGTGGAAGGATCATCTCATGGCAATGCAAAAAGCAATCCTGTGTCTCTACATCAACTGCTGAAGCTGAATACATTGCTGCTGCAAGTTGCTGTGCTCAGCTGCTGTGGATTCAAAACCAGATGATTGACTATGGTTTCAACTTCATGAGCACTCCTATCCACATTGACAACAACAGTGCTATATCCATCACAGAAAATCCAGTGAAGCACTCAAAGACAAAGCATATTGACATCAGGTATCATTTCATTAGAGATATTCATGAGAAAAATCTTATCAAACTAGTCAAAGTCAATTCAAATGAACAATATGCTGATCTGTTCACCAAAGCATTTGATGAACAAAGATTTAAGTATCTTATTACAGCTATTGGGATGATAAACATTGACTAGTCAATCTCATTTGAAAACCTTTTCAATATGTAAAGTCTTATGTCAATACAATCTAAGCCCTGTTACAAAAGATCCTTTCTTATTTAACTAAGTATAAGTTTTTCCGAAGAGAAACTTGCCTTCGGAAGATATCTAGCATAACTTCCGAAGCAAATTTCTCATAGGATAATTTTCTTCTCGGAAGTATACTAAGTCTCGGAAGAAGCGATTGAGGAAATCTCAGATCTACTTCCGAAGCACTTAATACTTTCCACTTGAAAGCAACATGTATCTTCGGAAGCAATTTATTTACCTTCGGAAATACATTTGCCTTCGGAAGAAACTTTACCTTCGGAAATACTTTATACACGGAAGAAGGATTTTACTGTGTAACGGAAATCTTTTGGGCCCCACTCTGTAAAAAGTAAAGATTTTGTTAATGATGTCGGATTATTTAAATGGCTTAACCTTACCGCCCCTGTCACATCATCCTCTGAACCCTCACATCATCTTATCCAAACCACCCTTTAAACCGCCATTTCACCCATTTAAATACTTCCGGCTAATCACTTACACTCTTTTACCCAATTCACTGCCCTAAAAGCTTTCTTCTTCACCAATTTACCTCTCTCTCAAGAAACTTTTCCTCTGCTACCTTTCAAATGGCTCTAAACCCTCAGCACAACCAAGTCGCACTCCTTGACTCCTCAAGAGATGCCGACTTCTCTGATATTATCTCTTTCCTAGCCCAATCTTCATATTACACAGCACTGACTGTAAACCCGACCATTTACACCAACCAAATGTCCGAATCTGGGCAAAATAGGGGTTGAAACCCTAAATGGGGTTCGTGCTATTAGGTCAAGTGTATGTGGCCAAGAGTTGGTCGTTACTGAACAAATCATCAGGGAGCATCTTGAGCTCCATGATGAAGGCGCACCGACGGAATTCCCCAAGTCTGAGTTAGATAACTCTTATCTCCAAATGGGAACGGTGGAGATGTCAGCAGGTCTACAGTCTACAAATTCAACTTCTCATAAGTGGAAGTTCCTGCTACATGTGGTTCTCCACTGCTTATCTAACAAATCAGGGGGTTGGGATCAAATTCCCTATGAACTCGGGTGCCTAGTTCATGGGTTGGTACAAGGCTTGCGTTTCAACTACTCCAGGTTTGTGCTGACTAACCTCATGGGAAATCTGCAAAGGGACACATTCTTTATGTATCCCAGATTTCTACAGCACATAATCAACTGCGAGCTAGATCAGAGTAAGCTTGTCTGTTCAGGCTCTATCTGCTCCTCAGATGAAGCCGACTATCTTCAAAGTACTGAAGAGAGTGTCTACCAACTACACTGGAAGGGATACCGCACTGCTTCCAGGTATGATTGAGCCAATGGCTCCTGGTGACATCCCTGTTATCCCCACAGGTGATGAACCCACACCAGCAACACCTCACCATTCCAAATCTACCTTCTCCACCAATAAAGTCACCTATCAGAGACGAACCAAACGAACCCTTGTTCAATCTACTCTGATTGAACAAGCCCCTCCTCTTCAAACCAAAAAGGCTAGAGTGGAACAAGGGGCTCCCACTCAGCCAGGTCCCCCAATCCTTCACTATTGACCTCAATAGGTCTTGAGTCTCCTCAGTCTCAGACCCATGAGCCATAACCCTAGCTGATAGCCCTCAGGGTGAGTCTCTACACTCCCCTGAGCAGCCACCAAGGGACAGTTCAATGCCTTTTGACATTGATCAAAGTCCCGGGTCTTTAGGTCTTCATTCCTTCTCTTTCACTGACCTATTGACCGGAGCTGGTGAAGAGACTATGTCTCTCCAAGGCAATGAAGTTGATCCACAACACCCCATTAAGGATCAACAGAGCCTAGAGAAACCTCTTGTTTCTAGCCCACACCAGCAAAGCCCTACTGAGGTGAGTCCCACTGATGTGGAGGGGACTCATGTAGATTCAGCTGCCACTACTGAAGGAGCCTCATTGGATCCTCAGGACAGTGGTAACAATAGTCAGACTGAATCTACGGCAACCATGCCCTATGATGCCTCTGAAAGAGACATCATTGTGCAAGGGAAACCAGGGTGCCAAGAAACCACATCTGGTGGTGAGGATGAACATACTAGGTATGTTACCTCATCTCCCCGTGATTCTTCCAAAGAAGATGAGGGAAGACTGCAACTCACAATAAGAGACCTACTTTCTAAAGTCTCAAACCTGAATCAAAGGTTAAGACTTTAGAGGATAGGTCTGCCACTCAGCAACTTGAGATTGAAAATCTCAAGGTAAAACTAGCTGAGAAACAGATTGAGAGATCTGTTAGGCATGTACCCATTCAAGTCTCCTTGACCTCTTCCTCTAGCTCATCTACCTCTCAAGATGATGCTACCAAAAAGGGGGAGAATGTTGAGGAACTAAGTCAAAGACAGGATTCCATCAGTCAAGCTCTCACTTCTTTGAGCTCAAAGCAACAAACCACCATCTTCCCTGAGCCTCCTCCACTTGTGATTCAAGTGGATCAAAGGATGCTTCAGGATCTAAATAGGATCTTCAACAAGTTCCTTTTAGAGTCCCTCATTGATCAACCAGTCCAGATATGTCTGTGATATACTTTGGAGCTCAAGAGCTTCAAAGGTTGAATGCACCTCCTACCACTGTTGAGGAAGTTGGTCAACCTAAGGCCCAAGTGGAACCTGAGATTGATTCGAAGGGGGGGAAACTAGGACTGATGGCCCAGCCAGCAACTGAAATAGTGGGACAGAAGGTGTGTTTTCACAGGCTTCCGAAGCACAATTTGAAGCCTCGGAAGAACCAACCAAACTTCCGAGCTGAAATTGCTGCTGCGGAAGGACTGTTCTCTCTTTCCGATGATCTAATAGTCACAGATGCAATTCTGGAACTTGCATCTGAGGTTAATAGGGAGGATTTTCTCAGCCAACCACTAGCCATACATCTGCATTGACCTCAGCTCCTACCTCCACCATCCAACCTGAGTCTTCTACCCAAGAACCACCAAAGTCTAGCACTTCCGAAGACATAAAGGTAAAAGGAAGATGACTTCGGAAGAGCTTCTGAAGAAGAAAGGCTGGAGAAACTTAAAAGAAAGGAAGACTGCCAACTGGGAAACTGTTAGCTGCAAGTTCAAAAGCAGCTGCAGCCAACCAAGAGGCAATCAAACAATAGAAGAAGGGTGGAGGTAAGGTAATTGATAGACTAGTCAGTCTAGGAGCTGCCTCGGAAGATGTACTCCTGCTACCTTTAGAGGAGCTGATAGAGCTAGAAAGGCAACCTTGCTGCCAAAAACAGCAAAAAGAAGAAGAAGCTGCAAGGTTGGCCTTAGAAGAAGAAAGGCTGAGAAAAGAGAGAGAAGCTGATCTGCAGCTCAGGAGAGAAAGGATCACTTTCTTACTCTCCAGAGGATTCTCTCAAGAGGAGTTGTCTCCACACAACAATGACACGATCTTGTGGCTCTTTAACAAAGAGCAAGATCAAATGGAGAAGGAGAGAGAAAGAGAGCTGCAAGGGAGAAGCTGGTAGTGAAGAAGAAGAAGGAAGAAGAGGCTGGACTGTCTGCCGCCAAGAAGATAGGTGACAAAGCTTGGATGAAGAACTATCTTAAAGCTCACGGCTTCTCTGGCAGGCAAGTGGGTCCAATGTCTGAAAAGACCCTGCAACGACATGTCAGGACATCAAGGCTGACATTCGTGCAGGGAAAAGAAAGGAGATGTATATAGAAGGGACAGGGGATGACCTTCAAAGCCACCTCTCAGCCAAATATCCAAACCCAACATCAACCGAACCAATACCCTTTCCCTTCCCAATCAAAACTGAACCTGAAACCCTTCACCCCTGAACCTACACCTTCCCATCTAACCAACTCCCTCACCTCAACCACCTAAACTACCCCATCATCCAACAAAAAGCCTACCCAGAACCCAACCTCCTAAACTACCCAACAACAACAAACCATCCCTCAGCCTTCTTAAACATCTCTCAATGGAGGAATTCAAGGAGATCAAAACCAAGCTCATCAACTGCACTACTCTGAGCGACATCTCTGTGAGGAGGATACAGTCAACCTGACTTATGTTGATGGATCCTCAAGTTCCCTCACAAGAGATGAGTTTTTGATCTGCCAAGAGGAACTCTGGACCAAGCCGCAAGACTCCTTGGCCTCAATTCAGATACATGAATGAGGAAGAAAAGAAGCTGAGAAGAAGGCTGGTGACTGCTGGACACAAAGAAAGGAGATAGGGTACCAAGACAATCTCTTGTACCAGACAAGAGATAGTCCAGTGGAGGTTCGAAGACTCTTCTCACAACTTTGTTGTTGAGAGAGAGAATGGTGAGATTAACAGGCTGAATGCCTCATCTCGCTACACTTAAGCAGATTCGATATTGCTGAGTTAGCAGAGAAAAACCATTCTCCAACCCTCAAACTCCGAAAAGTAGCTGCTCACATCAGAAATCATCTAGGCAGCCTTCACATGGCCGAACTCACTGCACGAAACAAGGTCGAAGAGGAGTCAAAACTGAGAGAGGAGGAGCAAAGGAAAGGATCAGCAACCAAAGGCAAAGCCTTTCTTCAAATGGTTGAAGGTCCTGAACTTGAGTCCATAGTTAGATGGGAGTATGACTACAACTCCCGTCAACTAACTCTCTTCAGGGGGTCACAACAAAGGGTACACGTCATTCAAAGTGATAGACTGGATCTCCTATCCACGAATGACCTGTACAAGCTTCTCAGCACCACTTCCGGGAAGAACAAAGAGACAGACAAATATCTTCTATCCCTGGTGCTGAAAACTTTGAGAAGTAGAGATAAGTGAAGTTTTGGTAGCATCAGCCTAGGGGGAGTTTGTTGGATCATAAGAGGCTGTTGCAACCAAAACAATAACACTTAGAAGATTTTGAGTACTACATGCAAAGGTCTTCCGAAGCCAAGTGTGGGACTTCCGAAGGAATAAAGAGTTCTTCCGAAGTCTAAGTGTAAAATACACTTCCGAAGGAGAACTCCAACTTCCGAAGGTTAAGAAGCTACTTCCGAAGGTTCAAGACTTGAAGACAAAGTTCTGAAGTCAACTTCCGAAGAATAAAGAAGTCCTTAAAGCCTCGGAAGCATAGAAGCATCTTCCGAAGTATAAGTGGCTTCGGAAGAACTTGTTCTTCCGAAGCCAGTTAACCTTCGGAAGAACACTTCTATTATCCAGTAGACATAAGTATGGTCTGTCTGACAGTCCGCTGCAAATCTCTGAGATACTGCATGGCGTTTTCTCAAAAGCCATGTAGTTGACCATACTTTAATCTACTGTTTACCTTTTCATGTTAAGTACAGTTGCCATCTTTAGTTGGTGACAAAAGGTAAGTCATGGACATGTCATGACTACCATATCTTAGATAATACTTTATCTAAGATACCTTAACTATAGCATTGTAGTATATGCTTTAGTCTTAGGTTTCCAGCTGGTATCAAGTATAACTGGCTGTAGGATCTAGTATATATAGTTTCTCATTGTAACTCTTGTAGTATGCTTGTAAGTGTCTTGTAATCTTGAGTTGAGAAATAATATATACAAGTGCCTTGAAAATATTTCTGCTTGTTGTTACTTATTATATTACTATCAACTCTTGTCAAAGACATTGCTTCATCTTGTTTGAGTGAATATTATAAGTGAGTTTGAGAGAAAACCAAGTGTTAAGTGACAAAACCCGATCCTGCAATATATATATATATATATATATATATATATATATATATATATATATATATATATATATATATATATATATATATATATATATATATATATATATATATATATATATATATATATATATGTATATATATATATCTATATATGTATATATATATATATATATATATATATATATATATTGTTTTAATTGATTAAAGAGTATTTAAGTAAGTTTCAATCTTATATTTTGAGTTCATTATATATTTTTATGATTTAAAACCCAAGAAATGACAATTGTGACAAAGCAAGTTACATATATGTAACTTGTATGAGTTACATATACCTAACTCCTACTTATACACTTGGCAACACGTACTTACATATACGTAACCCCTGGTTCTCATGATTTTTATTTTTAACATGGTTTTCAAGGGATCCCTCTCATATATATGTTTATACACACACACACACACACACACATATATATATATATATATATATATATATATATATATATATATATATATATATATATATATATATATATATATATATATATATATATATATATATATATATATGCATGACCATTTATGGGATGGTCAATACAATCTGTCTCACAATGAGGAGAGTGTTAGAAACACTTAACAGATCAAATAGGGAACTGGGACTTTTTCTTGGTTTTTCTGATCAAGTTATTCCTTCTAGACTTGGTCATCCCAACTCCTTTTCTCTCCTCAGGAGAATAGTGACCCTTCTTAGCATGCTCTTCTTCACTCTTTTTAGAGTTATCCTTCACTGTCTCCTTTTCATCCTCTTCATTAATGGGGTCTATGAAGGGAAGCTAATCTTCACAAGTTTCACACCTTGGAGATCTTACGGACAATATTGTGTGTGGAGGAGCTATCTCAATAGATCCCAGACCCTGCTTATTCTGATAACAAACTTTTGCATGCAAGGATGGGGATATTATGTTCTTGAAGGTCTCTTCTTCAAGAACACACTTTTCTGCTTTGGCTTTGCTGATCACAAGCTTAGCCTGGCATTCAGTTAACTTAGTGATGAGATCTTTGATCTGAGTCCTGTAGTTGGTGTGTTCATGTTTAAGAGATGAAATTGTTTTCTTTAAATATTCTATTTTAAGTTTGTAATCATTTTCAGCTCTTTTGAAATCAGATTTTAAGATATTTAAAGACTCAAAATCAGATCTCATCTCTAAGTTATAGGACCTGTATCTATTAACTTTAGCAATACATTCAGGAGTACAAAGATGTTCTAATACCGTGGCTTCATCATGGTCTGCCATGAGTGCTTGATTTGGAGATGCATCTTCCACCTGAAAGCTCCAGTCAAAGCCTCCTTCTTCAACAGCAACTGCAGCTTGCTGCTTTGGCTTCTCATTTTGATTGGCTTTGTCAGTGTAATTTGAGTCTAGGAAGGACCATTTAAGGGATGGTCAATACAATCAGTCTCACAATGAGGTGAGTGTTAGAAACACTTAACAGATCAAATAGGGAACTTGGACTTGTTTTATGATACTATGAACACAAGCAAAACAAGAGACAGAAACTTAAGAACAAGACAACAAAGTAATGCTTTTCAAGAATGATGTATATTGCTCTCAAGTTCTTTCACAAGTGTTACAAAAATATACATGAAGATACAAGGACTTGAGATACTTTATACTACATCCTACAGCCGGCCATACTTTGAAGGCCAGCTAGAAACACTAATCTAGACAACAAGATTTGTAAAGTCAAAAGACATATTTGTTTTTTGACTAGTGACTATGACATGTCATAACTCACATCCTAATATATTAAAAAAAGGATAAAAGTACATAAAGTAGAAAGTTACAGACTCAAGAGCTCATTGTATAGTTACAAAAAGCATGGACCTTTCACCAACTTATGTAAGTTGGTGAGTCTTCAGAGTTGTAGTGGAAAGTTGGTCAGCTTTATGTAAAAGTACATCAGAGAAAGTATGTTTTTCAAAGTCTTCAGAAGAAATCTGTCTTCACTTCATTCGCTTCGGAAGACTTTGTCTTTGAAGTTTCGGAAGACTTTACTTTTGGCTTCGGAAGATATTGGTTTTGGCTTCGGAAGATTCATACTTAGGGGGTGTTTGTTTTTTAAAAAAACCTCTTCCCCACCTCTTCTCTGCGTGCTCGCAGACGCGGGAAGAGGTTTTTACTTCGCAGACTGTTTGTTTTCTGGAAGACGTTTCATTAAAAAACGTCTTCCTCACCTCTGCACGGAGAAGAGGTGGAACAATGTCTTCACACCTCTTCTCACCTCTTCTCTTCCTCACCCATCTTCCCCACCCATCTTCCCCACCTCCCCCACTCTTCACACCTCTTCAGCCGGCCCCCACCGTCGCTACCGCTCCTCCGCCCCGCCGTCGCCACCGCTCCTCCGCCCCGTCGTCGCCACCGCGCCACCGCCCCGCCGTCGCCCTCCCCCCTTCGGCCCCCCTCGCCTTCGGCCCCCCTCCCCTCCGCCCCCTCCCCTTCGCCCCCCTCCGCTTCGCCGCCATCCCCTTCGGCCCCCCTCCCCTTCGCCGCCATCCCCTTCGGCCCCCCTCCCCTTCGCCCCCTCCCCTTCGGCCCCCCTCCCCTTTGGCCCTCTCCCCTTCGCCCCCCTCCCCTTCGCCCCCCTCCCCTTCGCCGCCATCCCCTTCGCCCCCCCTCCCCTTCGGCCCCATTCGCTGTTTTTGTTGCCATCTGTTGCCATCTCCATCCCCTTCTGATTGGGTGTTTGGGGCTTTCAGGTGACCGGTCGCCGTGTGCGGCGGAGGACCGGTAGAAGGAGGTGGAGGTTGACGAAGGAGGTGGAGGTTGGCGGAGGACTGATTGGGTGTTTGGGGTTTTGATTTTTGTTCAGGAATGTTTTGGTTACAGACTGCAGATGTTAAAAACAAACGATCTTTTTCTTGCAGACTGCAGACATTTGGTCCACCTCTTCTGCTGCAGATGTCTGCAGATGTGGTCCGCAGACTGCAGACGTTTTTTTGCAGAAAAAACAAACAGCACCTTAGAATATTTTCTTGTGCAGAGTATGAAATTTCGAAGTAGATTCTAAAAACTCTTAAACTAAATATAGGTCCCTGATCGGTTAAGATCCACGGTTCTAGTTGCACTACAGTCGGGAATGCAAGGAGGCTAAAGAAGGAGGCACGGGGAAAGAGAAAGAGAAAAAGAAAAGAGTTGGTGAGAAGATGAGGGCCAATGCTAGAGCTTTCACTATGATACGGGAAGAAGCCATAGCTGAATTTGATGTCGTGTCAGATATGTTTCTGTGTAACGACATACTTGCTTCTATTCTTTTTTATTATGGTACAAGTAAGAGTTTCATAGCTGCTACCTTCTATGATGTGATAAATGGTAAAGTTAATGAAATAGATTAAATGTTTGAACTATTCATTGAAAAGATTACTAAAATAACCAAGGCCATAGATGATTATAACATAGAACTAGAAGGTTATAGATTTCCCACTAGATTATTTGTTACCACCCTAGGAAGATTTGACATTTTAATGGGTATGGATTAGTTAGCCGCCTATGGGGCTAATATAGTTTGATAGAGAAAGATGATTCAATTGATAAAGTTTGTGTAATTCCAAATATGATATCTATGATTAAGGTAGAAAAACTTATGAGGCTAGGGTGTAGAGTATTCTTGGCATATATTACAGATGCTAAAACAAAAGTGATAAACTTTACAGATGTACTTGTGATGTGCGCTTTCCCTGATGTGTTTCCTGAGGACCTACCAGGAGTATCACCTGCTCGGCAGATAGAGATGAAAGAAAGATGGAAGTATGCGTATATGTATACATTGTCTCCATCAAAGATGAAAGAAATGATGACCAAACTACATGACCTTCTCGATAAGGGTTTCATTAGACTAAACATTTATCAATGGGCTGCTCTAGTGCTATTTGTAAAGAGGAAAGATGGAAGTATGTGTATGGGTATAGATTATAGAGACATGAATAAGTTTACGGTTAAGAATGAATACCCGCTGCCTAGGATTGTTGATCTATTCGACTAGTTCCAAAGCATAAGTTTGTTCTTGAGAATCGACCTTAGGTCGGGTTACAATCAACCAAAGCTAAAGGAACAGGATATCCCAAAGATAGTGTTTCAAACGTTGTATGGTCATTATAAGTTTCTTGTGATCTTGTTTAGTCTTAGAAATGCTCCTGCAACATTTATGGACTTGATGAATATGACTTAGCAACCTATGCTAGACAAATTAGTGATAGTGTTTATAAATGATATCTTGATATTCTCAAAGAACAGGGGAGAACACGCTTGTCGTATCATTGAAGTGTTAGAAACCCTAAGAAATGAGAAGTCGTATGCAAAGTTCTCAAAGTTTTCGTTTTAGTTTCGCAAAGTACGGTTTCTAGGTCATGTAATTAATCTAGATGGGATCATGATGGATCATGCTTAAGCAGTTATGCAATGGAGTCCGCTAAAGACGTCGTTCGAAATTTGAAGTTTCCCTCTGATTGATGGGTTACTATAGGAGGTTTATCCAAGATTACCTTACAATTAATGAAGTTGACAAAGAAAGATAAAAAGTTTAGATGGGGCGATAGTCAAGAGGCCGCGTTCATAGAGTTAAAGAAAAAGTTGACACACGTTCCGACTTTAACACTACCAAAAGGGAATGAGGACTTGGTTGCCTATTTTGATGCTTCATATCAAGGGTTAGGGTGCATTCTAATGCAACAAGGTAAAGTCATAGCTTATGCATCCCAACAGCTAAAGAATCATGAAGCTAATTACCCTACCCCATGATTTGGAGGTGGCTATTATTCGCTAAAGATACGGAGATATTATTTGTAAGGTGTCAAATGTAAGATTTTCACAAACCATTAAAGTTTAAAATTATTCTTCAAACAAAAATAACTGAAAATGAGGCAAAGATGGTGTTTGGAACTGATAAAGGGTTATGACTTTGAGATTCATTATTATCCGGGTAAAGTTTATATGACGGCTGATGCCCTAAGCCGTAAAGGAGACATGAGCCAATCCGAGTGAGATCTTACTAGTTGATAGTGACGCTTTATTTTATAAAGAAAGTTTGCAAAACACTTAGGGAAGTTCTGAAACCCAAACATGTGAATGATGAAAGAATGAAAGGACAAGTCATGAATCTACAAGAAAGCACCAATGGTCTCCAAACTAGAATTGGGTGTTTGTGGATTCCCTGTTACGCAGATCTACAAAAGAGAGTCTTGGATGAAGCTCACAACACCCGTTATTTGATTCGTCCAGACACTACAAAAATATATTAGGATTTAAAGAACTATTGGTGGTTAGGGATGAAAGCTAATGTAGCTCAATAGTTAGAAAAGTATTCGATGTATCTTCAACTTAAAGTAGAGCATCTGAAGCCATACGAGAAAATCCAACATGGAAGACGTATAACTCAAAGCGGTTAGTTGAGCATATTACCATGGACTTCATAACTAAGCTACCACATACCATTAGAGGTCAAGATGCAAGTTGGGCTATAGTTGAGAGACTGACGAAGAGTGATCACTTCTTACCGACATGGGAGACGTATAACTCAAAGCGGTTAGTTGAGCTCTTCACTAAGGAAATAGTTGCTCAACATTGATCGTCTCTGATCGAGACACGTGATTTACTTCTAAGTTTTGAAAGAAGTTCCATGAAACTATGAGAATAAGATTGCACATCAGTACAACATACCACCCGCAGATAGATGGCTAGTTTGGAAGAACCATTCGGTTGGGGACATGCTTTGAGCATGCATTATAGACTTAAGTGGGTGCTAGGATAGTCATCTACCGTCAATAGAACTAACAACTACCATGCTAGTATCGGTGTGCTCCCATATGAGATGCTTTATGGTCGAATTTGTAGAACTTCTGTGTGTTGGGGAGAAATTAGACACACGAGCTAGGAAGCTTGGAGGTCATTGAAACTACGAATGAGAAGCTAAAAAGGATTAGAGCTTACATGAAAACTACAAAAGATAAACAAAAGTCGTATGCAGACAAACAATAAATATTAATAGAATTTAACATTAGTGATAAGGTGAGATTAAAGGTTTTACCTTGGAAAGGAATCATTCGGTTCAAGAAATGAGGGAAACTAAGTCCCATGTTTATCGGGCCATTTAAGATAGTAGCTCATGCATGGGATGTGGCATATAGATTAGAATTATCATATGAGTTAAGTGAAACTCAGTCCACTTTCCATGTATCGCACCAACTTAAATGTTTAGCTGATAAAGATGCTCATATTCTGCTTGAGGATGTGCAGATAGTGACAAATTGAATTATGTAGAACAGGCGGTGGCTGTCATAGCTAGAAAGGAGAAAAGACTAAGGATTAAAGTAGTTCTACTCATCCAAGTACACTGGAAATATAGAGAGGGCTTGGAGTCCACATAGGAGTTCGAGGAAGAGATGATACAACATTATGCGCAACCATTTGACGAATGACAGGTTTTGATGACGTAACCTTAATAAGGGAGATTAACCTGTAACACCCTAAAATGTCTATAAATTTATGATGAGGAGTTTTAGCAAAAATCAAAGGTTCAACGTAAAATTTGAAAAATATGGAAAATAACAAAACCGTGGAAACTTACTATAAAAGGAATGAGGCGCCTCCATTGCCCATTCCTTGTGCGAAAACTCACATCTAGAGAGAGAGAGGGAGAGAGATAATTGGATCTAGAGAGCAAGTGAAAAAGAAAAAGATTAAGGTACGTAATTTCGTGTTTATCTAAGGATTTATACCTAAATGGATGGATAGAATGATAGTTTTATGAATAAACATGTTGATTTGTGTGCTAGAGCTCTATGTTGGTACTTTTGCGCCTACAACCATCGAAAAGTGAGTTCTTGACCCTTTCTTTTACTTGTTTTCCATGATTTAGGGATAATATACATACTGTGATGAATTTTTATTTAAAGCATGATAGTTTTGATTGAAAAAATTATGTTTTTACATATGAAAGCACCAAAATCGAAGCTTGAATCGAGTTCTTGGCTTGGTGGAATGTTCTCCCATGTGAAAAAGTTCTCACGAGCAGGAATATTCTCACATAAGGTGGTTACACTCAAAAGTATCATATCAGGGTTCTTGCATGAATTGGTTAGGACCAAGTTTTTGCATTATAAGACCTATGATAATTTTCACATAGTAGTGTTCTTGTATGGCACAACAATTGATAGTTCTTGCACAGATGGTCGTATATAGTTCTCGCATAGTATAACTCACACATAGTATACCTTACATAGTTTTCATATAGTATGAACTTCTACAAATTTCTTGCATGATTTTATAGATAGAACATAGCGTTTAAAGTATATATATGACCATATGACAGTGCACGAATAAATGTAGTATGAAAGATAATTAATAGGTAAAGTAAGAAAGTTATAAGTATTATTACTGTTTTGATAGAGTGAAAGAGGAAGTAAAAACATCAAACTAACTAAAGTTCGCATGTGAAACATTAAAGAACTTAAAGAATAATTCCATCTTAATATCACGCTAAAGCACATGTGTGAAAAATACTAAAGTATGCTAAAGAAATCTTGCAAGCATAGGGTCTTGATGTATTTTAAGCCTCGACATAGGAGTCTTGCATAATGAAAAGCGTAGGGGTCTTGCGTAATGGCAAGTGATAATGAAGGCATGATTTATATATGAGCAATGGCTAAAGGAGTTCGGTACAAAATGTAGACTCGTGATAAAGTAAAGCTAAAGAAAAGTAATAACTGCTAAAGTACAATTAAAGAATATATAGTAAAAAGCAAAAGAAGCCTTGCCCTAAGTGTAGCACATATATATATATATATATATATATATATATATATATATATATATATATGTATATCTTATCTTAAGTACTATATAATACATAAAGAGTGGGTAGGATGGTAATTTCATCACATTCGTAAGACGCGCCCTTTCCTTTGCCCTACAATCCGTTTCTGATTGTCGCCTGAACTCCCTCGCCGGAGGTTCGTTTCACCTCCCACATCCGCTGTTATCATTATATGCCTCCCCTACCGTTCTCCTCCTTCACATCTTCCTCTTTAATGGCTTAGCTCCATCGGTTACCTCCATTAGAATTGATGACCTTGCCTCCATCGGTTTGCCTTGGAACATTCAATGGCCTTTGCGTTGACAACTACAGTTTTAATAACCCTAATCGCCTTCATTAAATCATAAGCAACAATTTCACCTCCACCTCAAGTGCCATCATTCAAGCTCGCTCAGATCCACTCCTATTTATAAAGGGCTTTTTACTTCTTCAAATCTTGGTATGGTATGTGTGTATGATTAATTTTTTTTCTAGAAATAATAGTCTATTATCTTCTTCGCTTATTGTTTCCTTCTCTTCCATGTATGCGCAATTTGATTCGGCTGTTAGATCTCTACTAAGGTTCGACTTTGTCTCCAGCAGCGACGATAGAGGCTTTGTTGGAGGTTGAACCTGCAATCTTTCAAACGCTGTTGCCAAGGTTATCAAGTAGGTGCAGTTGCTTCCTTTTTTATAGTGTTTGGGTTCATTGTTTAGGTTACTTTGCTTTTAATGTTGGATTCTTGTGTTTTTATTCAATCTAGGGCTCCCCTTTAATAGTGTTTGTTTGGGCCAAAATGATATGTTGTGCTGATCATTGATTCCCTGATCATTGTTCGTAACACTAATAATTGAAGTTGATTCCCAGTAGTATATACAATGTCATGTTCATTGGGTTGTGAAGAAAATGGAGAGAATGGAGATATTGCAAATATTCATTGTAATTTAATTTTGATTCAAGTATTGCTAATCTATCTCATTTCTTTCAACTTTTGTATTTAAATCATTTAGTTATTTTATTTTTGGTGTGTTTAACACAAGGGCACATTGAAGAAATGCATTCCTTTGATTTAGATGCTTACAGGTTTTCAATTTCATGGGCTAAATTTCTTCCAAGTATACCATCTAATCTAATCATTCCTTAATGTAGTTAATACATTTCCAACTTTGCTTATATTGTTGATGATCAGGATGAAGGATTCGTGAAGTTAACGCAGCTGGCATCATGTTTTATAACAAGATTAATGACAATCTGATTCTCAAAGGTGCTATGAATTGAAAGTTAAATATTACATCTCATAGTTTAGTTTCTGAATCATAATTAATGTATGAATTGTAGTGCTTGTTTGTTATACTGAAAAGGTAGGTGCATTTTGGTGTGTTATTGGTGATTTCTGAATCCTCGACTAAAATTATACGAAATGACTGTTTGTGATCCTTAACCAGTATGATTTACCTCAAGAACTCGAAGATAGATGCACGTCTTGGCTTAACCTCGATATGTAGTATGTCTAAAATATTAGAAGGCCATATCTTTATCGTCATTTCAGTACTTAGATGTTTTTTAGCTTACTTGATTTATTATCCATCTTACTAGGAGGGAAGATTTTTTATCTATATATGTGCTACAAGTTTTAAAGATTCTGTAATGCTCATGTCACCTAATACTCGGTGGCTGCCTTTAAAACGAGTTAGATGTTGCTGAAATTTTTTTTCAGGCTTTCACGATTTAAAAAATCAATAATCTTAAGCACAAGTGAAAATATGGTGGTTAGTGATTATTAGATCCTTTGGTGATGGCATGCTTCTTAAAGTTGAGTAGACGTTACTTTTTGGCCTTTTGTATAATTAATATAATGTGGTTAAGTTGTTGCAGTAATGGTACAATATTTACTGTAATCTCTACTAAGCCTAAATTAAGTTTTGGTTACGCTTCATAAAGCTATTAAGTTCTGGGTTTTGAATCAACTTAAGTAATACATTGCTACCGAAATTTTCAGACATTGATGTTAGTTTGTTTTGCAGACCAACTAAGGCAACTGTTAATTTCTTTTTAGTATGTTCATTTTAATTTCTTAACAAGGACATCAGTATGTATGCATAAGCTTCTGGACATCTCTTCGCATAACTTGCAGTGACATTCAATGAGTTTTAACTTTTTTAAAATAAATTGCATTTCTCTAGGGTATGAGATATATAATTATAAGTTTTGCTGGAAAGGTGTTACATGGAACAACTTCGAACTAGATTCATGGTTTATAAGGATTCCTTTAAGTCTGATGCAAACCAAAACATCCAAAGTCTCTCTGCAAGTAATGCACTAAGTACTGAAGTAGAATTGCTTTGGTAGTTTTACACCATGCACTAGAAATATTCTAAGTGTAAAATCTTCCGAAGCCAAGACCAATATCTTTCGAAGCCAAATATGAAGTCTTCCGAAGCTTCAGAGACAAAGTCTTCCGAAGCTTCATCCTATGAAGACAGATTTCTTCCGAATACTTTTAGTAACATGCTTTATCTGATGTACTATTCCATAAAGCTGGACATCTTTCCGCTGCATCTCTGTAAAGTCACCAACTTACATGAGTTGGTGAAAAGGTTCATGCTTTTGGTAACTATACATTGAGGTCTTGAGTCGGTAACCTTTTACTTTATGTACTTTATCCTTTTTGTAATAGATAAGGATGTGAGCTATGGCATGTCATAGTCACAAGGTCAAAAGGCAAATATGCCTTTTGATTCTACAATTGATTTTGTTTGTGTCTAGTCAATTGTATCCAGCTGGCTTTTAAAGTATAGCCGGCTGTAGGTTGTAGTATAAGTATTCCTTGTTCTAGTATCTTTTTTTATGCTTTGTAACACTTGTAATAGAACTTGAGAAAGCAATATACTGCATCCTTGAAACCCAAATCTCATGTTCTGTCTCTTTATTATTACTTTTGTTCTTTGCATCATTATCTTGGTTAATCCAGTTTACTGTTTGATCAAGTTTGGTTAATCTCCTCTTTGTGTTGTTGTGTTGTAATTGTTAAGCCCTTAACCGGTCCTGCATGGTTGTATGTTAAATCTACATCTTTTGTGTCTTAAAACTTTCGCTTTGCTGTTCATTTACTATTTTTGATTCCAAATAGTTGTTGTCATGTTACATATATATCTTGTTTACTTAGAATTGCTTTATTAAACTTATCTACATCTACATGTGATTTGTACTTATCTATAATTTTGCAATAACAGATCCATGACTTCAGTAATGTGGTCAATAAAGAAGCACATGGGCTGGTGTGCTAGAAATTAATCTCACTGTCGCTGATAGCTGCATATTATACAACAGCGACCAGGTAAACCATTTATGTTTATTGTTTACACTAGAGTCAGAAAATTAGCAAGTGGATGGGTCATGCAACGGACAGATCATTTTAATTTGATGAGAATGGTGCATTGTTACTATGATCTTGTAGCATACGAACTAAAGCAACTGTGATGCCTTTTGACCTATTAAACTTGCATAATCCAAATTGTCCTGATAACATTTGTATCATTCCATCCATTTTTAACTTTTGATCCATTTATGCATTCAAATTGCAGGTTCCTCAAATAAGTATATGAGCAACTGATAGATGCCATAGAATTGGCCAAACAAGCTTGTGCTTGTGCATAGGCTTGCAACCGCTGGGTGAAATAGATTGAAGTAGAATGATAGTAAGGCAAGTGTAGTGCCGTCTTCATGTATACGCATGATGAAGTTACACATATGTTTGAACTAATTTGTGAGAGAAGAAATAACAGAGAAGAAGAGGACTTAATCCCAAATCAATTCATACCACTTTCCATTACATCGATATGTTCAAGTAGTACTTCATGTTACAAAATAGACCCTTAACAATAGAATAAATACTAACTGTACCCCTACATGATTATGGTATGCAACAACAGAGAAGAAATCCATGAACATAACATGAAGAAAGGGGAAGAAGTGATTGGAGGAGATCTCTCTGAATTTTAGGTGAGTATAGGAAGTATTATCTTCGCTACCGTATTTCTTCAAATCAAAGACGTGTAATTGGTTAAAATGGGTTCTTTTGATAATAACATATAATAACATATATTTTACGGATATGTATGAAGGGGCAAAAACGTGTGTGCGAGCACCAGTCGGAGACACAGACTTTTTCCCGGTGGAAGTGAGACTACACCAAGGATCGGCATTGAGCCCATTTCTCTTCACAATAGTGTTGGATGAGATGACTAAGTCTATACAAGAGCCAGTCCCGTGGTGCATACTGTTTGCGGATGATATTGTCTTAATATCAGAATCTAAAACGGTGCTTAACGAGAGGCTAGAACAGTGGAGAGACGCACTAGAGAGCAGAGGCTTAAGGATAAGTCGCTCTAAGACGAATACATGCATTGTAACTTTAGTGGAGGGGATGAAGAGGACACCCAAATAAGTATCCAGGGTAGGACAGTACCACATACATCTAGGTTTAAATACTTGGGCTCGTACGTACAGGAGGACGAAGTGATACACAACGATGTAGCTCATCGTGTGCAGTCAGGATGGTGCAAATGGAGAGCAGCATCAGGGATGCTGTGTGATAAGAGGTTCCCAGCAAAACTAAAGGGAAAACTATACAGAGTGGCAGTTCGTCCAACTATGTTATACGGAACAGACTGTTGGGCCATAAAGAAATCGCACCAGAGACAAATCGAGGTCGCGGAAATGCGAATGCTGAGGTGGATGTGTGGCCACACAAGATTGGATCGAATAAGAAAGGACGTGGTTCGACAGAGGCTAGAGGTGGCTGGTATCATAGATAAAATACGAGAGGGAAGATTAAGATGGTTTGGGCACGTAAAGCGGAGGCCGTTGGTAGCACCAGTTAGAGCAGTAGAGAACATCAACGTAGAGGGTAGGAGGAGTAGAGGTAGACCTAGGTTGACTTGGGAAGAGGTAATTAGGCGAGATATGGTAGACTTGCACCTCTCTGAGCGCATGCTCGAGGATAGGAGTGAGTGGAGGCGTAGAATTAAAATTAAGGACTATTAGCGGGATCTGTGGGTAGGAAGGTAGTCGTAGACTTAGTTGCGAGACCCCTGTTTTCTTTAATCTGCCCTTGCGCGCGTTTCTTGAAGAGTATTTGTTTTAATCAATTTCTCAGCTTTTATGTGATCTTTACCTGTGTGTTGTATGCCTTATACTATAATCGTTACGGTTATTGTTTTCCTTACTGAGTCGGGGGTCTCTTCGGAAGTGGTCTCTCTATCTTCCAAGGTAGAGAAAAGACTCGCCACCAACCACCCCTCCCAGACCCTGGTTTTGAGTGGGATTTACTGGGTATGTTGTTTGTTTGTTTGTTTGTTTTCTTTCTAGCCTCAATCCCATTTATTTTTCAGTGAACAAAATTCAAGTTGCAAGTCCCTTGACCAATTTTCTTTCATATACATATTTAAGGTTAATATATGCATTTGAAAGTCAAGGTTGTTATACTTCTTCCCAAATTACTGTCAATTAATGCATCAACTGGACATGCTTAAATTATAGTTATTTTTGTTTGTGGATGGAGTGAGTACTTTGTTTCTATTTGTTCTTTTATTTTTTACTTGTTATGTGATTATCTTGTAAAGTTGATTTAAAATTAACATATGAGAAATACAATTGCATGTTACTAGCTCCATGGAATGGCGTTATTTTCTTAGAAATACGATAAAAGTTATTTACGTGTGATTATTTTTAAATTAATATATTAAGTATTTATAGATTATAAATGATGTACTTTCCTTTTATGTATATTATTTATACATTATTATATTATTTATACATTATTCTTTATAAGGTTTTCAAGCATCATGAAAGACAAATTTAATTAGACACAAATCTTCAAAGTTTTAGTTATCATTTTTGTTTGCTCCCCTTTCATTATATACGTTTCAGGGAATTATGCTGCAAGTTAGCTTTAATAGGGAAGTGAAATTGACAAAATAGAAAAGTCCGTATCAAGTCTTGTGGGTGTTTTATATAATATTTCCAATGATAAAGAATGTGAACACTAATTGTCTTCGGATATGAACCTATGGCTGTGGTAACTTATGTATGGAATTTTGAAAACACGGTTGAGATCGTATCTATTAGTTATGTCCACAGTAGTCAAAAGCGCACAAAGCGTGCAAGTTGACCAAATGAGCGATTGCGCACAAGGTGCCGATCATTCTCTAGCCAGTCGGGAGACTTGTGTTGCAAGTGATTCTTACCCCTTTTATCTTTTTTATTAATTGTTATTAGATTTATCTTTTTGTTTTAGATCGAATGTTAATTGCTAATTCTATTTAGAAAACAAGTGGATGGATAAACTTATAAAAAACAAGTATCATTGTTAATTATCGTTGCAGCTGTATCGCGCGGGTTTCCTACTAGTATATATATATATATAGATATATATATAGATATATATAGATATAGAGATATAGAGAGATATAGAGAGAGATATAGAGATATATAGATATATATATATATATATAGATATATAGATATATATATATATATATATATATGTATATGTATATCTATATGTATATATATATATCTATATGTATATATATATATATATGTATATATATATATGTATATGTATATATATATGTATGTATATATATATATATATATATGTATATATATATATGTATATATATATATGTATATATATATATATGTATATATATATATATGTATATATATATATATATATATATATATATATATATATATATATATATATATGTATATATATATATATTAAAGACTAAAAGTTAATTATAAGCTACTGATTATTAATTTGTAAAAAAAACATTTTCAGGACTGAAAAAGTTATTAAAACATACAGATTTTCAGTTTTAGATATATACATGTGACACGAAATAATATAACATCTAAGATTAAATTTTAGTCCTAAAAAACATATTAAATACTAAAATGTTATGTTATCAAGTACTAATTATTAGTCTCTAAAGAATACATTAGTGACTAAATGTTTTCTTATCAAGGAGTAAATCTTAGTCTTTACAACGACTTATTAAGGATTAAATTATCATGAAACCCTTATCTAATTAAACATATTTAGGAAAATTTTAACAAGGTTTAAGAACTAATTATCAGTCTCCAAATTATTCGTCGCGGATGAAAGGTATTCGAGACTGAAATGGCTTAGAACAAGGGGATAAATTAAGGACTGAATTTATGTGTTTTAGAGACTGAATGTTAGTCCCTGATAAATTAAGTGATTAATGCGAGTATCTAGGACTAGGCATTAAGAACTGGCTGGGGATTACCAAAATCAATCCCTGATATCTATTAGAGACTGATTAGAGAATATCAGATACTAATTTTTCAGTATCAGATAGCCCTCTTTTTTGTAGTGGTCGTAACTGGTACTTAGAAATTTAGACACAAACTCCTTAAAATTTTGAAACCGCGCTTATCGGCACTAAGAAATTTAAATACCGATACCAAGAAAAACAAATTTATTGTTTCAAATCATACAAATATAAACCCGTTGTAACTAATTAATACATATTTTGAAATTTCTAATAAACTCAATAACTATATATATCTAAACTAATTACTCTTTTAATTCTTATAAACTCAATTACCCAAATACTCACTAACTATCTAATAAAATGTTAAGCTTATTACTTCATTAGCTTAAGCATTTAACAATTAACCTAATAGTTAACAAACAATCCATCACAATTCACAAAATTAGAATATAGCAGCGATTGAAGACATGATTAGTTTCATCAAAAAATATGATTCTTAAAAATTTGATCGACTTGCTGGCCTATGCCCCCATGTGCCCAGTTTTCACTAGAATCCTGGATGTGAGAGCGCCTACCGTCGACCGCCTCTTTTGTCCAAAGTTACATGCCCCTTCTCTCAAATTTACTTCTAAACAACCTAAAACTCTAAGTTTAAGTTTTTATTTTTATGAATTTCTTCTTTAAGTTTTATGTTATTATTTGATTATTTGTTAGATTATTTGAATGTTAGCTTGAAACTTATCGGTTAAATATTTTGTGAACTATTTCTTGATTTTTTAAATTTTTTATTCACCTTTAGAATATTTTATCTAGATGACGTAATCGGATTGGTGATAAGAATTTAAGAGAAAATTGTATTTGCTATATTAAAAAATGATAATTTAGAGTGTTTGAAAAATTACTCATAGAGAGCACTTAATGTAGAAATGTGGCATTTCTATTATTCATTTCTAGTGGTGAATAATGTATATTTACTATATATGAAAATTAATTTGGTTCTGTCTTGTTATAATATGACCGAACCATTTTTTTGTGATTGATTTCATTCAAACCGAACCAAAAAGATTTAATATTTAATATTAGACAATTTGACTCATAAAAATTTCTGACCTCTAAAAAAAATTAGCAATATTTTAAAAGAAATTATTCATTTATTTTTTATATATTTGTATTTCTCGCGTAATTCGGAATTAACCATGACATAATAAACTTGGTAGATCAAGTAGAACATTGAATTATTATATATCACAGCTTAAAACCGGAAAAGTAAACGATGACCAGTTGATGAAGCACATCTGTCCCACGAACATGTAACGATTCGTTCAAAAGAATAAAAAAATAAAACGAATATGTCACGACTGCAACAACAAGTATATAAAATTCATGTTTGATCATCCTTAAAAGGAATCGGTCAAGATTGATGGCTTTCATGTCAACCTCTTCAGTCTATAAATACCTTCAAACTTACTTGCATTTCATCACACACAAACCAACTCTCTACTTAACTATATTCTTTCACTTCAGTTAATCATGACAACAGTTACTAACGAAATTGAAGTTGCTTCAAGTTTTCCTGCTGCAAAGGTTTTCAAGGTTTTTAAGGACTTTGAAACTATCGCCCCAAAGGTCAACCCTGCAGTTTTCAAGTCTGTCGAGACAATCGAAGGCGATGGAGGTGTTGGAACCGTAAAGCTTTTTACATTCGGTGATGGTAAGCGTTTTGTGAACTTATTTCAGTGTTATTTGAATAGTTATTACCTCAGTTGTCTCTTTATCTAAATGAAATTTGTTATAATATAGCCGTCCCATTTACGACTGCAAAGTACAAGGTTGATGCTTTTGATGACAGCAACTTTAGCTATACCTACACGTTCTTTGAAGGTGACAACTTGATGGGTATATTAGACTCCATCACCCAACATGTTAAGGTCATACCATCCGGTGAAGGAAGCATATTCAAGCAGACAGTCGTTTACAACTGTAAAGGTGATGAGAAGCCATCTGAGGAGACTCTTAAGACGGAAAAGGAATTGTACGAACAAACCTACAAGGCTATCGAGGCTTATGCCGCTGCCCATCCCGAACTGTATTGATTGATTATTCAATCAATTGAGTGTGATGTTCGCCTGTTTGTCGTATTTATCGTTTCTTGTGGTTTGAAATAATGGAAAATGTTCCATGTTGTTTAATTGTTGTGTTTTTGTGAATGAGTAATCTCCTCTAATATATTGCAAAGATTTCTTTGCTTACACCTTGTTTACTCAAATCTACTTTGTCAATGATGAAGTGAACGTCAACAAGTTTTACATCAAAGTATGGTAAAATATCATTCTAGGAGAAAATACACTTTCTAATTAAATAAAACTTCATCAGTACAAAAGATCATATATGACTATTAAATACAACTGATTAAAAAAATATGGATTTGATGTAAGTTTTGAGTATCAAATTAGTTAAAACAAAAGACTCCATTTACCCTCTCAAAATAAGAAAAACCTTATAGCAAACTGATAGAACCATTAAAGGGTATTTGATCTAATGGACCCAATAGTTTGTAAATATAATTTCTTAAAATGTTGAGAGTTCAAATCAAATAATAAAGATGTATGATTTAGTAGGGTATGAGTTAGCCGTAAATAAAATTAAACTAATAGAACCATCAACTTTACACAAAAATTCACTTAATATAAACTATTAAATTTGACGTATGATTTAGTAGGGTGTGAGTTCATTGTATATAATTTTCAGATGTTATCAAATCATCTGCATAATCAAATTCTGATTCAACTATTAAAATGCCCATCTTTCTTATCCTCACCACTAACTTTATTTCTTTCTTGTCTTCTTTGTTGTACAAATTAATATGTTTAATACGATTCGTAAATGGATTTACATTTTAGCATGTTTATATAAACGGGTTGACAGACTAATCCGTTTAATTAAATGAGTTAAATAGATTAAGCTAGATAAAGCTCATTTAACTAAACGAACCAAGCATTATTTGTATATTAAACAAGTTAGATGAAACATCTTCAAATCAGATTATTTATATAGTGCAGGTGAAAGATTATTGGTATGCTTACAACCAACATCTTTGCTTTGTGACACATTGCAATTTAACATCATCACAAGACCCACCTTATTGCAGTCTATCAAAAGTTAGCTTCCTTTCAACATCATACTGACTCAACCGACCAGTAATCAAGTGACCATATTCTTTTTTTCTCCTATTACATCAGACCATACTTCGATTTCCCTACAATGGTCTTTATATATAATCCAAATATTTCCATTATTTTTTGTGACCCTGTCCGTTTGAAAATAGTTTCAAGTTTCTAGTATTACAATTATAAGAAAAGTTAAATTAAATATTTGAAATATCAAAAGCCATCTAATCATAGTGTTTAAACAGATTAAAACAAAGTAATTAGAAATATAATAAAAAAATACTAGATTAAGTTATCTGATTCCCTTGTGTGCTCTCAACTTCAAGGATTACTGCTAACCATAAACCAGATACCACACAATAGCATCGCCTGGTTGTCACCGCGAACATAAACATTTTATAATCTCTAGCATTGATCCAAATGTACAAAAAAAATGTTATAATTATACATAGGGTGCTTAAATATTCAACAACTGAAGACTATAGGTAGCCAAATGATTTGGTTTAGTGGAGCCGGATGCTTTCATGTTGTGGCATTCACACTAATTAAGCAATTAAACTAAAGAAGGTGCTTGACTTTAAACCAACCAAAAACAAGATGAATTAGTTGTTACAAAATCACTTTCTAAGTTCAACTACTTAGTATATTTGCTAATTAATGTGAGTGAACATTTAGAACAATTTTAACAAACCATTTTTTTCTAATTTTTAAACTCTTTTTTTTTTAAAACTACATCAATGTTTATTATAAATCTAGAACTTTACAACACACAAATGAAACATTAGGCTATAAACCTTTGATAGCATCATATATAGCAAAGGAATTCTACTATCTGGACAGACATTGCAAGTTCTCTTCATGCATTCCTTAGCTCATAGTCAATTCTAATGTGCCAAATGAAAGCTTCAGCCAAACGAGAACAACACTTTCACAATACATCCAAGTCAAAAGCAAATCAATTTGGTTTACCTAGAAATGGTCGTTCATGTACTACGTACTCTTCCAAGAACCAAAACAACTTTTTCTTATCGTTCAAATCTATAGCCGCATGTAACCAAAAAAAAACAAAAAACAAAACAAACAAAGAATGATCGCAACCATTCCCCAAAAATAGACAACTTTCTATACAAATAAATATAAATAACGTGTTGTGCTTCATATGTAACGTGATGCCTTTTTGGATTTAGTTTTAGTACTTAGTTTGCTCTTTTTATAGCACTTTTGTTAGGGATATAAATGTATGAATAATTAGACAAGTCAAATAGAAAAAAATCCGGCTTGAACATACTTTACATGAATTATATTTATTTTTCCTTGAAACAACGATGTACGGTTGATGCACCGGATGATGACTCTAAAGCTACTAGCTTGTGTGTGGATGACTTGGGTTATATGAGCCGGACTATGGGATTGAATGAATACTTGACAAGGTATGTACTCAACTGTTGCAGTTCATCCTAGCAAAATTGAATTTTTACAGTGCTTTGACAACTCATAGTACTTCATATATCTCTTATTTTCTCAATTTTATGACAAGTTCCTTTTAGAATATTACATTCTAGTTACTTGATCTTTATTCGTTACTCATCGTTTGTGGAAATTTTATAATGAGTATATGTAGTTTTATGTTTAGGATATTTAAGTATTTCTTTACTACTAGAACACTCTGAGGTTTTCGACAAACAAACTTGTTAGAAAATGGTCGAAAATCCTTGTTTATGGTCGGGAAAAAGCTTCACTACAAGAAGGGAGACTAATAGCGGCGACAGATTTCGCCGCTATTAGTGGGGTTTGTCGCCGCTATTAGTAATAGCGGCGACATGTCGCCGCTAATAAGTCGCCGCTAATAATTCGCCGCTATTAATATTATTAGCGGCGACACAGTCGCCGCTATTTGTGTTTGTTAAGAATTCCGGGAAAATGATTATTAGCGGCGACATTTGTCGCCGCTAATAGTCCATTGTTTTGTTTTTTGTTTTTTTTTTTATTTTTTAATTTCCATTTTTAATAACCGAATAAACCTGTATATAAAAATAAACCCAGATTTCCCAATAACACAAATAACAACATACACATACAAATAATATTAAGAAGTCCACTACGATTGTTAACTAATTAAGTATGCTAATACATTGTTTAACTTCAACATTAATTGTCGTTAACACAAAATACCTAAATTTAAGCATCAAATACTATTTATCAAATCCATAACAACTACTCTACATCAAATACCCAAAATACCTAAATTCATCTTACTAGTTCATCATTTTCAATCCAAAATACCTAAATCCATCTTACTAGTTTATCATTTTCAACCCTAAATACCTAAATCATCTTACTAGTTCATCATTTCAACCACACCTAAAAATTACACAAATCCTACTAAAAATTGTGTTCAACCTACTAAATATACAAATCTAAACGTGTTTTAACCATACATAAACATAAACAAACATAAAATTGTGTTTAAACCAAAAAAATTACCTTTTAAGAAAAAATCAAAACTAAAGATATTAACGGCGATGGTGGTTGAGATCCACGGCAACAGCGGCGACGGTGGTGACCGGGCTTTGAGGATGACGTTGAGAGGGTGGTGATTGTCAGCCTTTGAGGGAGCTAACCGAAGAGGGTGGTGATGACCGGAGGTTGAGCAAGATGATGACCGGAAGGTTGAGGTAGATGATGACCGGAGGGTGAGGAAGATGATGACCGGAGTGGTGGCGGTGAAACCGTGGTCGCCGGAGGTTCAGCAGTGGTTCTCGCGGGTAAGGAAGGTGTGGTGTGGAGGGAAAGAGGGGAAAAAGGAAGGCAATCCCGATTTTATTGGGTCTGCACCCTTTAGCGGCGACAAGTCGCCGCTAAAGGTGTCACCGCTAATGGTGTTGCGTACGATTAAACCAGGGCCGTCAGATCTGGCGCACGTTCAACAGCCAGATCTAAGTTTAGAAACCCCAGACGGATCGTTGACTAATAGCGGCGACTGTCGCCGCTATTGGTTGGTGTCGTCGCTAAAGGCGTCGCCGCTAATGGCAACCTTTCTTGTAGTGTTTGCCAGAAACTATTTTCGAGAACTTTATGACTATATATGTAACACCCGGTTATTTACTATTTTGAAGCTGACGAAGGAAGAAAAAAGAAATAAAGTCCAAAGTCGAGGGACCAAACTCGCCAACGAAAGAAAGTCGGGCGAGTGGGAGTATATAAGGGAGAGGGCAGCCTTTACCCTCTCCCCCACATTCACATTTTCAGTTATCAAAGAGAGAAGAAGAGAGAAAGGAAGAAAAGAGGAAAAAAGGGTCGGTTCGGGTGGTTCGAGTGGCCAAAATCGTCGTGTAGCAAGCCAAATTGAAGCCCTTGTCGTTGTGCTCGTTTGTGTGAGTTCTAATACCCCACTTTTACTTGTTTTCAACCGATTTTGGGGGCTTGAAAACATCAAAAACCCGTTTTTGTATGTGTATGATGTGTGTGATGCGTTTCGAGTAGGTTTTCGGGCTTGTGTGTGCTTGTATGGTGTTGTGGTATGCATTCCTAAGGTCTAGGATGGTTGATTTAGGCTTAGAATGGGTTTGGATGAGCTTGGAGGCTGAAAATGGCAGATTGGGTTCAGGATGAACTCCATTCTGCATCAGCTAGGGCTATGCGACCGAATGAAAGCCATACGGCCGAATGAGAGGCGATTGAGATTCATTCGCACGATTGGGATTCATTTGCCTGACGGTAGTTCAGTAACGGTTTATGGTGATCGGTTACTACGATTCCGAAGGTGATCTCGATGGCGGTGGCGGGAAAGTGTTTAGGCGTGGATGTAGTGCTTACTTGGCCTATGTAAAGGATGTGGATACGCCAACACCACAACTAGCCGATGTACCGGTTGTGTGTGACTTTCCAGACGTGTTCCCAGAAGACTTATCAGGAGTGCCACCTGACAGAGAGATCGAGTTTCAGATTGATCTGATACCGGGTGCCCAACCTGTCGCCAAAGCACCGTATCGGTTGGCTCCAACCGAGATGAAAGAGTTGATGGAGCAGTTGCAAGAGCTACTCGATAAGGGGTTCATTAGACCGAGTATCTCTCCTTGGGGTGCTTCGGTATTGTTTTTGAAGAAGAAAGACAGAAGTATGAGGATGTGTATTGACTACCATGAGCTGAACAAGTTGGCGATTAAGAACCGATACCCCTTACCGAGGATAGATGATTTGTTCGATCAGCTTCAGGGTGCCAGTTGGTTTTCGAGGATAGATCTTCGATCTGGTTATCATCAGTTGAAGGTGAAGGAACAAGATATCCCTAAAACAGCTTTCCGCACGCACTATGGTCACTACGAGTTCCTCATCATGTCTTTTGGTTTGACCAATGCGCCAGCTGCTTTTATGGATCTGATGAATCGAGTGTGTCAGTCGATGTTGGATAAATCAGTGATCGTGTTTATTGATGATATCCTGATTTACTCGAGGAGCGAGGCAGAGCATACCGGTCACATTCGGGAAGTTCTAGAGACGTTGAGAAGGGAGAAGTTGTATGCCAAGTTCTCCAAGTACGTGTTCTGGTTGCGCAAGGTTCAATTCTTGGGTCATGTGGTAAATCCTGACGGGATTATGGTGGACCCGACAAAGGTGGAGGCGGTCATGCAGTGGAAGTCACCAAAGACGCCATCCGAGATTCGTAGCTTCTTGGGTTAGGCGGGCTACTACAGAAGATTCATCCAAGACTTTTCCAAAATCGCTTCTCCACTAACTAAGTTGACCCGAAAAGATGTGTAGTTCGTATGGGGTCAAGCTCAAGAGAAGGCGTTCGAGGAACTGAAGGTGAGGTTGACTCAAGCTCCAGTTCTGTCCTTACCCGATGGAAGTGAAGATCTGGTGGTTTATTCTGATGCTTTCCACTCGGGGTTGGGGTGCGTGTTAATGCAAAGAGGAAAGGTTATAGCCTATGCATCCCGACAGTTGAAGGTTCATGAGGTCAATTATCCTACTCATGACTTGGAGCTGGCAGCCGTGGTCTTTGCGTTAAAGATTTGGAGGCACTATCTTTACGGGACAAAGTGCACCATATTCACTGACCACAAGAGTCTGAAGTACTTCTTCGAGCAGAAGGATCTGAACATGAGGCAGAGACGGTGGTTGAAACTTATAAAGGATTATGATTGTGAGATCCACTACCATCCGGGCAAGGCCAATGTGGTGGCTGATGCCCTTAGCCGAAAGAAGAGGCCCGAGCCTATTCGAGTGAAAGCATATCAACTGATCATGACTTCTGATGTGATGAAGCAGGTCAAAGAGTTTCAAGATGAGGCATTGAAGGAAGATCATCTTAACTCTGAAAGAATGAGAGGTCTGGTTGGGGAATTGGGTGAAAACACACTCGGTGTTAGAACCCGATTCGGTCGTGTGTGGATCCCTCGTTTTGGGGATCTACGGGTGAAGATAATAGATGAAGCTCACAAGACTCGATACTCCATTCACCCAGGTGCCACAAAAATGTACCATGATATGAAGAAAGATTATTGGTGGCCGGGTATGAAGCGCGACGTGGTGGAGTATGTGAGTAAGTGCCTTACTTGCTTACAGGTGAAGGCCGAACATCAGAAACCGTATGGAAAGATCCAACCTTTGGATATACCGGAATGGAAGTGGGAGCACATCACCATGGATTTCATTACGAAGCTGCCGCGTACCCCGAAAGGGTACGATGCCATATGGGTGATAGTGGACCGTTTGACGAAGAGTGCTCACTTTCTACCGATCCGCGAGACATATTCATCTGAGAGGTTGGCTGATCTGTTCATCAAGGAAATTGTAACTCGTCATGGTGTGCCGGTGTCCATTGTGTCAAATCGCGACACTCGGTTTACATCTAAATTTTGGAAGAAATTCCACGACGCTATGGGGACGAGGTTACATATTAGCATGGCTTATCATCCATAGACTGATGGTCAGTCAGAAAGGACCATTCAGACACTGGAAGACATGCTTCGGGCATGTGTGATTGACTTTGGTGGAAGTTGAGATGACCACCTACCGTTAGCCGAATTCTCAAACAACAACAGCTATCATGCCAGCATTGGTATGCCTCCATATGAGATGCTATACGGTAGGAGATGCAGAACACCCGTTTGTTGGGGTGATATTGGTCAGAAGGAATTGGGGAGCGTCGAGGTAATCGAGGCTACGACTGAGAAGCTTGAGAAGATTAAAGCCTTCATTAAGGCAACCAAAGACAGATAGAAGTCGTATGCTGATAAACGACGCAGGCCGATTGAGTTCCAGGTGGGTGACCGGGTTATGTTGAAGGTCTCACCTTGGAAGGGTATCATCCGCTTTCGAAAGCGGGGTAAGTTGAGCCCAAGGTATATAGGCCCTTTCCGAATCATCGCTCGAGTAGGAGAGGTGGCCTATAGACTGGAGTTACCGGATGAGTTAAGTGGAATTCACCCGACATTCCATGTATCTCATTTAAGGAAGTGCTTAGCTGATGAAGATATGATTGTTCCACTGGAGGATATCGAAGTAGACGAACGGCTCAATTATGTGGAGCAACCAGTGGCAATCATCGATCGGAAAGAGAAAAGGCTGAGAAATAAAGTGGTTCCTCTTGTACGTGTACACTGGAAGCACAGGAAGGGATCCGAGTCAACGTGGGAGACTGAGGAGGAAATGAGACAACATTATCCACGTTTGTTCGAAGAATAACATGTTTTGGGGACGAAACCTATTTAAGGGGGTGGACTTGTAACACCCGGTTATTTACTATTTTGAAGCCGACGAAGGAAGAAAAAAGAAATAAAGTCCAAAGTCAAGGGACCAAACTCGCCAACGAAAGAAAGTCGGGCGAGTGGGAGTATATACGGGAGAGGGCAGCCCTTACCCTCTCCCTCACACTCACATTTTCAGTTATCAAAGAGAGAAGAAGAGAGAAAGGAAGAAATGAGGAAGAAAGGGTCGGTTCGGGTGGTTCGAGTGGCCAAAATCGTCGTGTAGCAAGCCAAATCGAAGCCCTTGTCGTTGTACTCGTTTGTGTGAGTTCTAGGACCCCACTTTTACTTGTTTTCAACCGATTTTGGGGGCTGGAAAGCATCAAAAACCCGTTTTTGTATGTGTATGTGTTTGACCCATTTGGGTGTGATGTGTGTGATGCATTTCGAGTAGGTTTCCGGGCTTGTGTGTGATTGTATGGTGTTGTGGTATGCATTCCTAAGGTCTATGATGGTTGATTTAGGCTTAGAATGGGTTTGGATGAGCTTGGAGGCCGAAAATGGCAGATTGGGTTCGGGATGAACTCCATTCTGCATCAGCTAGGGCTATGCGACCGAATGAAGGCCATACGGCCGAATGAGAGGCGATTGAGGTTCATTCGCACGATTGGGATTCATTCGCACGATTGAGGGTTCAATCGTACGACTAAGTGTTCATTCGCACGATTGGGAGTCCAGTCGCATGGGGAGTCATACGACTGAGGGTCCAGTCGCATAGGTGTTTAGTCGCATGAGTCCATTCGCATGAGGTCAGTCGCATAGGTGCTCATTCGCATTAGTTCCATCCGCATGAGGTCCATACGCACGACTGGATGTCCATTCGCATAGATGTTCATCCGCATGAGTCCAATCGCATGATGTTCAGTCGCATGGAGGCCATGCGCCTGAAGGGTGTCCATACGCCCGAATAGGGCTGTTGCACTCGAAGGAAAGTGTAGTTCAACTTCTGGCTTTCGGGGGAAAGTGCAGATGTAAGTTTTGACGTAAAGTTTCCCGTAAGAGCATGTAAGATGACTGTTATGGCCTTAGAGAGTATGTTGGGCATGATGATGATGATGTTGCATGTTTATGCATGTTATGTATGTATGATGTTGCCCTGTATGATGATGATGACTATGACTGTGTATGATATGTTCCTTATTATGATGTATGTTTATCTTTCTTGTGGCTTTACGTGTCATGTTAATGAATGAATGAAGTATTATGTAACGTAAAGTGAAAGATAATGAAAGAGGAACATGAAGTAAGTAAGAATGCATGCATTAATGAATGATGAATGAACGAAGGAAAGGCTTGCAAGCACATATATGAGGTGAGCAACTCTGTGTTGCAAGAGACTCGGATGACGTGCAATCGTTGAGATTGCCCATGGGGTGAGCAACCTTGTTGTTGCAAGAGACTCGAATAGCGTGCTATCGTGATGTTGCCATGAGGTGAGCAACCTTGTTGTTGCAAGAGACTCGGATAGCGTGCTATCGTTGAGATTGGCAATGAGGTGAGCAACCCTAGGGTTGTAACAGACTCGGATAGCGTGCATCGTTGAGATTGCTATTGAGGTGAGCGACTATGTCGTCGCAACAGACTCGGAAGAATGAACGTATGAAAAGAACGGAAGTTAACGAATGTGATGAAAGATAATAATGACATTATCTGTGTATACGTATGATGAATTATCGCATGAGAAAAGTAATAGTTTTTAATGAAAGTAAAGTATGTTTTATTATAAAACTCGAACTCACTCAGCAACGCTGACTTTTTATATGTTTTCCAGTTGGCAGGTAATGATTGCTGAGGATGGCACTGCAAGGCTACTCGGCTCTTTTGGGATGACATCCATTTATAAAGCTTTTGTGATGTAATGCAAACATGTATTTTGTAATCGGATAATGATGTATTATTTGGCAAAAGTATTTATAATGAAATGAGATGTCATTTTTGAATGTTTCCGCTGCAATATTTTCATGAGACAAATGTAATTATATGTTTTATGCGTGATGAATGACCAATTGTAAGCGTCCCGGGAACGGGGCCTTTCAATATATTCCGTCCGCTATCCGATAAGAGTTAGGGCTTCATTTTGCGACAAGATTCCTACATAAGTCTCAGTAGGTATTAACTCGTAGTTTCTTTTTATTTTTTTTTTTAATGTTTCACACATAGTTCCGACAACGGCAAATTTCCGACCAAAAGTTTAATTTATTCTTTTAATGTTTGGACAAAATACTTATGAAAATTTGCAACAAATTTCTGACTAACAGTTTAATTTAATGATTATTTTAATTCTATGAAAAAAATACCTAGTTTTTATGAGAAAAAAGATCGTGAAAATACCTATTTGCATTTAAATCCAAATACTATTACATTAATCCAAATACAATTCATGTACTTTGATAATCTGAATACAATATATGTACTTATATAATCCAAAATAATTACGATAAATAAACTAAACTATCGTGGAAGATTGCTAGGATTTATTACCAAGTTTACTAAATAACAAATTCCACTTTTCAATGTAACTCTTCTTGCATGTGTCATTCCATATCAGTAATTTGTCTTTGCACTTAACTTGCTCATTCCCTCGTTGTTCATATAGTCAATAGAAAAATATAGAAATTTTGGGAGGAGGGGGAAAACATTGACCAGGTCAAATTGAGTCGGTCAAAGAATCGGGTAAACAAAAACAGAAAAAGTGATTACCTTTATCAATTTGGTTCCTATTTATTTGCCAAAAAGTATGTGTATACAATAACAATTGAAACCCGATTTCATATTTAGATGTTCAAAACCAACCAATTTATTCATGTAAACATATGAACTTCACAATCAAACAACAAAATAAAACTCTAAAAATGTAAATTTGAATTTTTAAGGCAGTTTTCTAATGAAACTGTAGTTTGTCACAACCGATGAATGCAAGATCCATACACGTAAGGGATTCCAAGAACATAAGTTAGACTGTACTTATCTAAACAATAAATGAATACCAACTTGTTAGTATAAATAACAAATTAAATATATAATTAACATAAACAAATACTAGCAGTCTACATACATAAATTAAAACTAACATATACTAATTAAAACAAAAAATGAGTATCAACCAAGCCAAATGATTAATATAAGGTAGGCAATTTCAATTTTCAATTATTTATCTAATAATGGTAGTCTACACACAAAATGTACTATGGCAGTTTCATAAATTTGAATTTAAGCAATATTAATTTTCAATAATTAATCTTAATATGATAAAAAGATAACAAATTATAGCTATAATATAACAACAATATTAATGATACCTCCTATTGCAATCGTTAAAACTCAGCATGTGATGATCTGACAAGAAAAAAAGATAATGAATGAGTACTGATCATGAAATGATCAGGATCCAAAGATCTTATACCATAGAGCTCTAGACCATCCCCGCAATACTGTGCCACACATCGATGTCACCCGACGAATGCTTAATCTCATCTAAACCGTATTCTTGAATCATGTTTAATTTCTAGAGTAACTCTCCTACTATTTGTTACAACAACACAACTATTATCATACTTAAAGTTAATACAATAGTTATTATTTTGGTAAAGGTAATTTATATAAACTTCTTGTGACCGAGCAGTACAAAATTTCATCCCCTCTGAGCTCTCATCGAAATATCCAGCCAAGTATAAATGTTTTGACTCTTTTGTAAGATGTGTGTATAGAAAGAGTTGCTTCATTGTAACTTCTCAACCAAGTTTATTTTCCTACACAAAACATAAAGTGTAAAACATATGTTTACAACACAAAAACGAAAAATTACTAAAGTTCATAAATATGATTAGATTATCAACCGGATACGTGCTCAATATATCTGATGGATCTGTCGCTATGCCTAGATGTCACACCAGAGCTATCGGTGCAACTCCGGTTTTTCTTCCCTCTGTCGGACTTCTTAGCGATCTCCTAAGTGTTAAATATTTATAATTAGTAAAATATAAGTATTATAAGATAAATTAAAATAAAATATAATACAAGAACAAATTTTTATCACGCTGCCATAACCTCGGCAGGAAATTACATTAGATGGTGTAGTTATATCCACCAGGTAGAAATAAAATGATTGGCATCTCTCGCCTTTTTGCGAATTCTTGTTTTTGCTCCAACTCATGTCTCGGTAACGTTTTTTCGATACATATTCGAATCCCTCTTTATTGGCAAAGTCACCTGTAGGATTCCAATTACATATGGACTGTAAAGTTAAAAGGTATAGTAAATAATACAAACTTAAAACAAACAACAATAAGATTTACAAATTATTAATTGATATATTAACCTAAAATTTTCAAACATAATCTTTATTGCTTCCATGGGAATGTCTTTTAATCTTTTGTAGATTTTAAATGTTTATTTAGATTTAAGACTAAAATTGTGGTCGTAGATACCTAGTCTTATAATAGTAATCAATCTCTGTTAAATGTGTTGCAAAATACTCGGTTGCAAAATCAGTAACTAATAAATTTGGTTGATAAATACAGTCGCATTATCTGATGCAAGATTATTTTGGTCTCAAAAAATGGTCGCAAAAGTAGTTACCGACCATGTCTAACCGCCCACCAAAAATAGTCGTAAATAGGGTATTTACCATTTTGTGACCGTATTCACGGCGTATATGGTCATTTTTGTAGTTATGCCAGATTTAGGTAAAGGCCCCTTTTTTTCAATCCACTTGGTTCAAATGAAGAAAGATTTACTTCGTTTAAGAATACGAACCTATTTTATTACATATGTAGCTTTTAAAACAGCCTCAAAATATATAATTAAGACACAAACAATCCAAAGAAACAACTATGGGTCAAAGGCTCGATTTACAAATTAACATTCAACATAATCATCCTAAAATGAAAGGAATCAAACTTTATCAATATAGGTTATTGATAAAATAAAGTTTTAACTTCGTAAGAAAATTGGAAATTTATTCAATAGAGCAATTTAAAATCTCTTAGTATTATTTGAATCTTGTAAAAGTGACTCTGATACTAATGCTAGACATTTATAATCCATTTTACAAAATCAAAGTTTAGTGCAAAGGAAAAAAAAATCATGACTTATCTGTGATCATATCCAATATGCCCTAAGAGGATCTACATACAAGAAAAAAGAAAGCAAAAACAAACAATATCATTTTAGAAGTGTTACACATCACAAACCATACACCATGATCAAAATCCTGATATGTGACACCCAACAATGACGGAAGAGTTTCGTCCGGGACAAAATAATTTTGCCTTTTTTGGCAGCAACGAAAACTTTAATTATTAACAGATTTTAATGATAGTTTTGTGACATCTTTAAGTCCAATAAGGATAGCTTCAAGTAACATTAAATTATATTAATTCAAGGAATCACTAGTACGGAATAGATTCTATGGGACGGCCTTGTTTGAGTTGTTAGGGTGGTTCCCTCTCAAACCGTCTCAAAAAATTGCAGAGCACCATTTTATAGGGCGGCTTACAAAACCGCCCCAATAAATACTATCGCCCTAGTAAACCTTTTGAAGGTAGTACACACTAGCAAATAAAGTTAACTTTTCAAAATACTAGAATTTATATCATTTTCAATATCAAACTCTCTGTGTTTAGTCTTTGCAATCATCTCATATTAATTTCTACTTTCCAACTTCAATCATCTACTCAACAACTTTACATTACTTATCTTCTTTATTATTCTCTTATAAGGAAACATATTCAAATACGTAGTGTCTTTTAATTTTTGTTTTACATTTTGATTATAGTAGATTTGTGTTTATTAATGATATAATTTATATAATGTTTTGTTTAGTGTTTTAAGTGCTTTATAATCCTGACCAACATATTTGATCAAGAGCTTAGTAAATTTTAATCAATAGTTTTTCCAAGAGCTTCTTCAAAAGGTTAGTAAGTTTTAATTTTTAACATGTATTTTTTTTATATAGTATGTCATATAGTCATTTAATCTAATGGTAGAATATATATTTGACTGTCACTACACACACATATATTTTGCATATATTTGTATTACTATATATATATATATATATATATATATATATATATATATATATATATATATATATATATATATATATAAATATGACAACATATATATATATATATATAGATATATATATATATATATATATATATATATATATATATATATATATATATATATATATATATTCATTTGCATATATACATATATAAATTACATATATATTTTATAAAATTATACAAATGTAATATATACGCACACCCACATTTATATATTTATACATATTATTTAGGTAGGACCCTTTAGAATATACCCTCCTGAAATTTATCTAATAGATATAAATTTCAGATTGTCTCCGTTTTGAAACGTCTTTTTGAATATTCTATCTCATTTAGGACGTATGTAGTTTAACGTGTTGACTATTAAAGAAAAAATCAACATCATTTCCTATTTACTCCCTTGAGTTTACGATTTGTCCATTTACTTGAGGAGTTAATGGGAAATGATGTTGATATTTTCTTAAATAGTTAACTCGTTAAACTATATACTTATGAGATAAAATATTTAAAAAATGAGTTAGGATCCATTATCTTATAGCCACCAAATTACATCATATTCATACACTTCATATATTATTTGTGTATTTTTGATTTTCAATGTATACAAAAGGAGTTCAAAGGTTTCTTATAGTGACCAAAGCTAATCAAGTGAATAAAAAAATGAATCGATAAATTGTCCTTGTACACTTTGTAAAAATTTTAATAGATTTAAGGATATTAAAGACACAGATTTCATTTATTGAAATATGGTTTTATGCCTTGATACACTTGTTGGTCATGCAAATCACTTACTCATCGTGGCACATCGTCTCTCAACTTACACAACAATAATACGGAGAACAAAGATTCATACATACATGACAATAATGACAACTTAAATGAAATGTTACATGATTTAGACCTTAAAATTAGGGATGATGATCAATAAAAAAACAATAAAAAATTGTAGAGAAACCATTATATCCCGGTTGTAAAATCTTTCGAAGCTTGGTGTCATATTAAAGTTGTTTAACTTAAAGTCAAACTACGGAGGAGTGATAATAGTTTCATAAGTTTATTAGTGGTTTTGCATGACATGCTTCTGGAAGGTCATGAGGTGCCAATTTCAACATATCAAGCTAAAAATTGATGTGTCCAATGGGATTAGAAGTTAAAAGAATACATGCAAGTACCAATGATTGTTTGTTGTATAGAAATAAATTTGAAAAAGAACATAATGTGTTACATGTGGTGTATCGAGGTATAAACATAAAAGAGAACATGATGATGTGACCAAAAATGGACCACCGGCTAAAATGTTGTAGTACTTTCCCATTATACCGAGACTTAAATGATTATTTTCAAATGAAACAAAAGCAAAATTGTTATGTTGGTATTCAGATGAGCGTATATACGATGGAAAACTAAGGAATGTTACGGACTCATCTCAATGGTAAAGAATCGATGACATATATCTAGAGTTTCGGGACGAGATTAGACATATATATTTTGGACTTAGTTCAGTAGGAATCAATCCTTTCGGAAACATGAGTAGTCGTCATAGTACGTCGCTAGTTCTTCTATGCATATACAATCTGTCACCATGGTTATGCATGAAACAAAAGTACATTATGATGTCCTTAATGGTCCAAGGTCCAAGGCAATCTTGTAATGACATTGATGTTTATTTGTCTCTTTTGATCGATAACTAAAAGACTATGTGGAATTTAGGTGTAAACATGTATGATGCTTAAAAAAAGAATACTTTAAATTGAGAGCCATAATTTTTTGCACCATAAGTGATTTTCATGCATACGGTAACTTTTCTGGATATAGTACGAAAGGTAAGTTTGCTTGTCCTATTTGTGAAAATGAGACCAGCTTAATATGGTTAAATAACTGTAAGAAAACTATATACATGGGACATCGAAGGTTCCTTCCGACTTGTTATAGTTATCGGAATAAAATAAAAGAGTTTGACGGAAATACCGAGCACCAAACGACTAGGAAGCGATTTGATGCATTTTAACAAGTTGAAAAGCTAAATACCGTGTTAGGGAAAAGAACTCGTATCGATAAAGGAGCCACTTGGGAAAAAAGGTCATTTTTTTGGGACTTACCTTACCGGAGGCATTTAGAAGTTAGACATTGCTTAGATGTTATGAATATTGAAAAAACATATATGATAAGTTGTTGGGCTTATCGTTAAACATTCTGGGAAAGCTAATTATGAGATTAATGCCTGTAAAGACATGTAAGAAATGAGAGTACGTAAAGAGCTTGCCCATAATCAAAGACCCACGGGCTTTTATCTTTCATCCGCATGTTATACCATATCAAAAGAAGAAAAAACAAAGTTTTGTAAATGCTTGCATGATATTAAAGTTCCATCTAACTATTATTCAAACATTAAAAGGTTGGTGTCACTAAAGGACTGTAAATTGCTAGATATGAAATCTCACGATTGTCATGTTTTAATGACATATGCATATGATTCCTATTGCAGTGCGTGGATTATTACCAGAGAATATCCAACACACAATATCAAAACTTTGTTTGTTTATTATCATGTTTTGTGAACTAGAGATGTATTTTCTAAGTTCTTTTTTTATGCGATGGTTCACCTGGTATGTCATATCGTATAAGAAATTAAGACTTGGGGTCCTATATTTCAATGGTATAGTACATGTACGATTTTAAAAGATATATGGGTTTTAACAGATGTTACGTAAAAAATCGTAATCGGTTGAAGGGTAGTATTGTTGAAGGATATTCTTTCGAAGAGGTGGTTGAGTTCTGTATAGGTTATTTAGAAGGTGTTAAAAGCATTGGTGTTACTCAATCTCGTCATTCATGTAAACTTGAAGGGGTCGAAGGTGTCTGCATGAAAACAATAATCCCAAGTCATAATAGTTTACAAACTACACATTTATTGATCATAAAACACAGGTTATGTCTTGCTCCATATGTTGATGAACACATGAACATTTTATGGTCGACAAATCGGGGTAAGGATAATATGTGGTATTTAATGAAACCCAACAAAGAATTTTCTAGCCAGATGAAAAATAAGGTCATGACAACTAATATTATTGATAAAATTATGCAGAGGTTGGGACATGGCCTAGATTTTAAAGTAAAATCTTACCAAAAGTACGACATCAATAGTTATATATTTTACACCAAAGATCAAGATGATAAAAGTACAGTGCAGAATAATGGAGTTGTAATAATAGCATCAAAGACTAAATTTGATAGGATGAACAAAGACAAAATGTTAAGAATCATTAAAGATTTTTATTACAATGCGATTTAAGAAATATGAGAATTAGACTATTTTTCTTTCACTATACATGTGTTAAAATGTAAGTGGGTGAATAACCATGCAAGCGTTAAAGTTGACAAATATGATTTTACACATGTTGACCTTACAAGTGATGGCTATGAATCTGAACCATTTGTTCTCGCAAAACAAGTCACATAATTATTCTTTATTGATGACCCGAGCCAATCGAGATACCATATAGTATTGCAAGGTAAACGTCAAATTCCAGGAGTTGATAATGTCGTCGACGAGGAAGAATACAATCAGTTTGACAACCAACCACCATATTCTGTCGGTATTCAACCGATTAATTGAAGACAACACATACTACGATCTGATCATAATGAAAGGATATATATTGATACGTCATGTCGAACTTAATGGCCAAGGTTTTATATATATATATATATATATATATATATATATATATATATATATATATATATATATATATATATATATATATATATATATATATATATATATATATATATATGTATATATATGTATATATACATTATTTTTATAGTATTAAAAAATGTTATATGTTTTGCAGAATGTGACAACATGCATGTTGTTATTTTCACTTCAACCTAGTTCCAATGTGATTATTGCTTCAAGGCAGGCATGACTAACTTCAGACCCAATCTTACATGGAAAATAAATAGATGAGGGTTGTCTCAAAGTACAAGTCGAATATGTTCTTAAGATTATGAAAAAACGCATGTCCTTGATTTGACAAAAACTAATGAGATTACTTGGGTTGGCAATATAAGTATTCTATAACGACTAGCTTGATATCACTATCATATATTAGTTTGCAGTGTAAGTTATTATTTTTTTAGATGGCTAAATAACATTAATGTATACAAATCAATTTACTAACTTTATTGTTTTTATTGAT
The DNA here is from genome assembly GCA_025215565.1 of Flaveria ramosissima. Taxonomy (NCBI): domain Eukaryota; kingdom Viridiplantae; phylum Streptophyta; class Magnoliopsida; order Asterales; family Asteraceae; genus Flaveria; species Flaveria ramosissima. The sequence goes on along the minus strand of CM046044.1, from coordinate 18,700,734 downwards.
TTAAGGTACTTTTATGAGTTGGACAATTCTAGATGTGCGTTCTTTAACCCGAGTATTATCACAAGTGACGTGTACACTGATAATTCCAATACTGTTGAAGAACACATCATGAATATATATGCACTTCATATAGACAAACCATTTTTTGTTACACCATATTTTGCTAGGTAATATTTATTTATACACTACATATACATATAGACATATGCATACTTAATTTGTCTATAACATTTTTTGTAGTTCCCATTGGATGTTATTGATCATTTCACCTTCTACAAAAAAAGGAATATATTATTAATTCTACAAAAAGAGAAAAGAATTTCAAATCCTATGCTCTTACATCTTTAATTGAACTAAGTTCTTGGCTTACATTTAAATGGAAAATGGTTAATGTATGTTTCTTATTAGTTATTAATATTTTTTCCTCTTTGATAAACTTAAACTAACAATTATGATTTCAATACAATTTAAGCAACAACTAAAAATTAGGAATGCGGCTTTATGGTTATAAAATATATGTATTAGTTTGTCAAAGATATTCAACATCAATTTCCAAATAAGATAAGTTATTTTTATCCATTTTTATACTTTACATATTGCACTATTTATATATTAAAATTGTTTTTTATTTATTTGTATCAAAAATGGAAATTGAAAAGTTAACGCCCTGGTTTTATATAAACTGAGGGTGAATAAAAAAATAAAAGAAGTATAGGGGCTAAAGGTGGGCAAACGTTAAAGTTAACACCTTGATGTATGTTTATGTAGATCTCGGTTGGTATATTTCGGGTTAGGGTTTTCATCGAGTTCATCTTGTTAAGGTGAGTTTAGATCCCCCACTTTTATGTGATTTTATGTGTTTTGGGGCTAGTATGCATACCATGAATGATTTGTTTGAAGATTAAACGTTTATAGTATGAAAGTTGTCATTTTTCAGAGTTACATAAAGTTGATATGATAAACAGTAGGTTCAACGAACCTAGATGGTATGCATGGGAATATGATAAGTGTAAAGATTTAATGTGAGTGCCTCGTAAACACCTGCATTCATTAAATGGTCAACCGCATTTGCACCTAAAATTACTAAGTGTACAATCGAGGATGAGTAATGTTACCCCGTATTTGTTTATGCGGATGATATAAGTTACTGTTGTCTGCATTTGTCCTAAAATGCGGGCATGTTATCGTTATCACGTTAGTATGGCAATCATCTTTCTCAGAAAGTTTCAGAGTGTACAAATGCGGATAAACAAGTAGTTCATTCGCATTAGTCATTATTGTTACCTGTGATCACTATAGTAGCCGCATTTCTCAGAAAGTACTAAGTGTAACTAATGCGGATGCACATATAGTCCACCGACATTAGTTGGTTGGTCAGCCGCATATGTTGGACTGTTGTCCGCATTTGTCTTCCCACTTTGAATGTCTATTCTCACTAAGTGACCAATGCGGATGGACATGTAGATCATCTGTATAGATCAACTAATGCTACTACATATCTATTGATCCTTGCATTAGTTCACTCTTCTTACCCGTATTAGTCCAATGTTCACCGCATTTATTTATCCGACCCGCATTAACCTCAGTTGATGTTATCATATTGCACACTTGTTGATATTGATTGCATATGTTGATTATAATTATTACAGTATTATGATTAATGGTAAAGTAATGTAAGACGTGTATTGCTCATATAAAGAATCTTAGATATGTATTTTCTATGAAAGTAAATAATGGTTGTTATGTGTAATAGTATAAAGTATAACCTTTGTGGTGGTAATGTATGAATGACTAATTGTTGTTATGGTAAAGTTATAAAGAAAGAAAGAAAACTGTAACTAAAGAAAGTAATGGGTCTAATGTATAGAAAGTCTTGCAAGCACTGATAAAGGAGACTTGCATTCGTTGTATTCTCAACTGATAAAGGAAATATGCCTTGTGCATTGTCAACTAATAAAGGAGATATTCCTTTGCATTCTCACCTAGTAAAGGATATATGTCTTGTGCATTCTGACCTGATAAAGGAGATATGGCTTGTGCATTCTCACCTGATAAAAGAGATGTGCCTTGCGTATTGTCACCTGACAAAGGAGTTATACCTTGTGTATACTCACCTGATAAAGGAGCTAAGCACTCGTGCTAAGCTCACAGATAAAGTGAAAGAATAAAACTAAAGTCTATGATAAAGTATTAGTACATGAAGTAGAAAGTATGAACGTATTAAGTTGTCAATGATAAAGAAAGTATAAAGTATGCATAAATGATTGATGGTATTAGTGATGCTAAAATAAAATGCTATAATAAAGTGAAAGTTTTTAAATGAATAATATGCAGTGGAGTTCTTAAAAGTTTAAAAAACTAGAACTCACTCAGTGACGCTAACTTTTGTATGCATATTAGCTTGACATGTGAAAATGGAAGATGGAATAACGAATGAAAGCTTGGCATGGATGTGAAGTAACCTAGCCGTGGGCAGACTAGCATTCTAATAGGCATAGTTTTTGATAGTTGGATGTAGTTGTTTCTAGACAATTATCTTTGTAATGATATGTCTTATAGTTCTACTGCTATGTTAATGATGTTTAAAGTTTAAGAATTATGTGCTTATGATGTGAAAAATCTAACTGTAAGGTGGCCTGGGGGAAGAGCCTTACATTTTACAATTAATGCCATAGTTTATTAGCAAAATTTATATTAGGTAGATTTCCACACATTTTAAGGTATTTGTTGTATTGTAAATTGAAATTTTGTATACTACATACCAAGTGTTTGTAATATTATTGTTATTGTATTCGTTTTGAGAAATTGTTGTACAATTAAGTTGATGTTTTACAATATATATTAATAGTTTGAATGGTATAGTTTTAGATTTATATGGTGAGTTTGACAATATAACAATGACACTGTATCTGAAAGTTTGGCAAAATATATACTAGACAACGCTCATTTAATAGATTTGATATATTTATTTAAACTACCCTATAAAACCCTCCAACCGCCATATAAAAAGCCACACAATCGCCCAATAAAATGCACCCAACCTCCCTAAAAAATAACTGCTCTATAAAATAATTAATTTTTTAAAATGAGGTTTCTAAGGGTGGTGTGAAACCGCTCTAACAAATATTTTAACCGCCTTATTAAAATAGATCTATACTGGTGAATGATTGTAAATTTAGCTCCCACAAATAATGATTTCACTATATAATTTATATGAACATGCTTAATAACATACACACACTCTCAAGTTATAATAAATCGAGATATAAGTATAACATATAGACTGCATGCACTCATTTTCTAGCCATTCGTGAAGACTTCAAGATGTAACAGTTGGCAAGAATTTATATTAACGAGATTGTGGCTAGATATGAGGTGCCAGTGTTGATCATCTTAGATTATAACTATCGCTTCACGTCACGATTATGGTAGAGCTTGAAGAAGACGTTTGGAACACGTCTTGACATGAGTCCAACTTATCATCCTACGCTCGATGGTCAGAGTGTGTCACACCCCCGCCTTGGCGGAAACACACGAATGTAATGAAACTGAATATCAAGAACACATTTCTTTCAAGAGAAACTAAATTTACATTAAGTCCAAATACTAAAGCGATACAAGGGGTTCAAATACGTACATCTTTGTAGATTCTCAAAATATAGTCCTAGCACAAAGAAAATATGTAGAAATGTTCAAGCGTACTCTTATTCTCGAATGCTTTCATGATATCATTTAATTATTACCTTAAAAACATGCTAAAAAGTGTTAACTAAAAATAGTTGGTGAGTTCGTAGGTTTGTGACTCAATAAAACATAAAAACATTTACTATAGTCCGCAACCAAACCTAGTGACTACTTGTACGGGCCTTGCTAATGTCTTATCACAAAACATTAGTTCATGGTGGAAATAATCATTTATTTAACAATGTAGTTATGGTTGGCGCGACCTAACCATGAATGGGAGTTTGTCGGACTCCGATAGTACTATCTATATTAATTCATCGGCTCAAATCCATGAGTTAATCAGTTGTGTAGGTAACTGGCCTAAGTGTGATAATCCTTGCCACATGTAATCTACATTATGTAACTAGTGCAAAGTGTAAAGTAAACAAGTATATTGTATTCTTGTAAAGAAAAGTATTTCAAGGACGTATTTCCCTCAAATATGTAAAATGAAAACGAAGCTACGAATACTCACCTTGAGTCTTGACTGAAGTGAGACAACATGTTACAACATAATGGTAAGTGTCCTACTCGAGCTACAAGTAAATAAAGACTACTTGAGTTCTAAGGACTAACTCTATGCACAGAACAATGGTGATAATACTTGTTTATTTAAATCCTTTTTCTTTGTAGATACATGATGTTCCTAGTTTATGTACTTAATGTAAAAGTCTTTCATGTCTTACATATGTGTAATGTGATGATGAAATGAAATATGTTATATGTCTTGATGTTTAATTGTCTTTGAATATTTCATATTATTAATGTCATATATATAAACATCATATATAGGTTTGAGGTTGTTGTACATACTTCTTAGTCAATAATGATTAGTAATGTGTTCAACTTAGTCGGGTGATTATTCATGCTAATGGACCATACTTATGGACCATACACATGAATATATCATGCTTATGGACCAGTCGCACGACTGAACCAGGAGACTGAACCAGGAGACTGGTTCAGTCGTATGATTGAGACATAAGATTGACTCAGTCGCACGACTGAACCTTCAGTCGTGCGTTTGAATCAACCGCATGAGTCAGTCGCACGACTGAACCATGCTAATGGTTCAGTCGTATGAATGAAAACTACAAACCTATAAATACGACTTAATTCGTGGAAAAATAGAACACTTTGAGGGAGACTTCGAATATTCATAAACCCTAGCCGTCCAGAGCGTCCAAAACAGCCAATCCAACTTCATAGTTCGATCTTGATCGATTCCTACTCATTCTTAACGTTTAGTTCATTGTTATATAGATCGGGTTATAGTTCTCACTGATTGGATCGCCAATCAAATAGGATTCCGCACTATTTGATCTGGTTCACGCAGAATCCGTTAGTACTCCGTACGTACACGGTCCTAACATTCTTTAGGACTTTTGTCGGTTTAATACATATGTGTTAAACACGTCCATACTTGTAGTTGAGTTGATATCATCTTTTTTATAAAAGATCTTGTGTATTAGATGTATTGAATTTTCCATCATAAGCTTTATTTCAAGTTTACTATTACTTATACGAAAATAATATATTTTAATTTCGTATAGTAAAAGCAATCGGTTTTATAAAAATGCAAAGAACATAAATATTTAGCTAGACTCACCAAATTTATGTATGTAAATATCTTATATTTTTTATATAAACTTCTTGTTAAAGCAGAAACGACTTCCTTGATAAATATAAATATTATGACGGTTTATGTCGTATTTCGTTTTAAATGTTTTATAAGGTAGTTTATCATAAAATATAAAAGTTTACGTTAAAAACCCGCAACATAAATCGAATTCATTAGCAATAGACTTAATTTAATTTAAAAAATATAAATTAAATAACTTATATAGCATATAATAGTCTAATGGAATCGTATTAACGTGTAGAATTTAAAACCCAAAAATTGGACTACATATGGATTAGGATGAGATGGAATTGAACGAGATGGGTGTCACACCCCGACCGATGGCGGAATCATGGGGGTGGACTTTTGTAAATCGATTGGTCATAGCACATAGAAATTAAATTAGTTGAAATAATATTAAATGTCATTTTTATTGTATAATACTAATCAAGTAATAAATTACAATACAATAAAAATTCAAATAACATAATAAAGTCTTTATTATTCTAGGTCCAAGTCCTAGATGAGCATAAAGGAGTCCACTAAACAGCATCCAGAAATCATGTGAAAAAGTAACGGGTCAGCTAACGAATTAGTTAGTGAGTAAACATAGGTTTGCATACATATATAGATTAATTAAATGATTGAAAATAATTCAATTCATATGGTAATGTCAAGACTTATAATGCAACAGTGTAACATAAAAGACAAACCAACACAATCAAACCTAATGACTGAATTGACTCGGTCCGCAGACGAAGCCTTATAGAATGAATGATTCCGGTTCCAATCACCACGCGACTAAACAAATGGGTGGGTTTGTCAAACCAATAGATCTATCATTGTTACCATGGTTGCATGAATTAATGATTGTGTTCTCATCTAGGTTATCTAACTATGGACACATAATTGCAAGTAATAACATAGCATGTCTTGAATTGAATTTAGTATAAAATAGAATAACAATGAATATCAATGATTGAATATTGAATCACATAATTTCCCCAAAATATAAAACACATAAAAAGGGCTATAAATACTCACTTGATAAATATAAGCGATTTAAAATGATAGAATGGTTGAGTTGACACCAAAGGTTCCTCACGGTTCAACCTAAGGTTTGGTGTCTTTAATATGGATAATAATAATTTAAAGACGAGGCATGAATTAGGGTTTCAATTTGGGATTTAGGATCGCTTTGCGACGGAGGCGTAAAACGACACCAAATAACACCAATATCACACCACCGCTAACGACCACCAACACTGAAGTTGCGGTGTGTTGATATAGAGAATTTAGACCAAAACGTAAAATATAGAAAAATATAACTAAGTCGATCTAAGATTCTTGTGTTGTGACGAACTCTTCAAAAGGGGAAAATATTCGTAAAAATGTTGAACCACATACACACATTGTGTTGTGTTAACTTACCAAATTTAGAATGAAACATAACAATATTGAATCACACATGCATGTATGAAGAGTTTTGGGTTAAAAGTAAACAAAGTCAAATTTGAGAAGTTTAATTGTAAAAAATGAAAAACTTTGTGTTAAAAGTGGAAGTTCCATTTTTTTAGAAAAACTCCCTATGCATAAGGTACAACACCATTATGCATAGAGAAGTTGATAATTAGTAATATATAAATAAATAAAATCATTAGTGAAATTTAATAATCAAATATTATTTAATTTATAAATAATTGATTAAATAAATGTTAAAAGTGTGAAAAAGAAATAATTAATTTAATAATTAATTAAATAACTAGTATTCAATCTCCACGCGTTGTGGTGGGAGGCGTAAAACCGTTCTAAGTAGCATCAATGTCACACAATTGCTAGCAACTACCTACACCAGATGAGCTTGTAAAATAAAAAAATATAAAGCTGACGAAAAATAGATGCAAAAACGTTAAACTATGCACGTGCGTTACGCCGAGTTAATGTGTACAAATTAGACCGAAACATAAAATACAATGCGACCGTCAAACTGAAAAAAATGTAAACTCGAAAAGTTTAAACCGAGACGTAAAATGAAAAACTTGTAAAAAATATAAGTAAATAGGACTAGAGTTGAAAGTCAAAAAAGATGTTACTGTTAAATATAAATGGTGAAAACTAAAGGCTTAAATGTAAAAATCCCAAGAAAAACAAAATAAGATACAATTCATAAAACATATGGTACAAACCATAATTTACAACTAAACTAGTAATTATGTAACACCCGCTTATTTATTATTTTGAAGCCGACGAAGGAAGAAAAGAAATAAAGCCCAAAGTCGAATGACCAAACTCGCCAACGAAAGAAAGTCGGGCGAGTGAGAGTATATAAGGGAGAGGGCAGCCCTTACCCTCTCCCCCATACTCATATTTTCAGCCAATATAGAGAGGAGAAGAGAGAAAGCAGAAGAAAAGAGGAAAAAGGGTCGGTTCGGGTGATTCGGGTGGCCAAACTCGTTGTGTAGCAAGCCAAATCGAAGCCCTTGTCGTTGTGCTCGTTTGTGTGAGTTCTAGGACCCCACTTTTACTTGTTTTCAACTGATTTTGGGGCTGGAAAACATCAAAAACCCGTTTTTGTGTGAGTATGTGTTTGACCCATTTGGATGTGATGCGTTTCGTGTATGTTTCCGGCTTGTGTGTGCTTGTATGGTGTTGTGGTATGCATTCCTAAGGTCTAGGATGGTTAATTTAGGCTTATAATGGGTTTGGATGAGCTTGGAGGCCGAAAATGACAGATTGGGTTCGGGATGAACTCCATTCTGCATCAGCTAGGGCTATGCGACCGAAAGGAGGCCATACGGCCGATTGAGAGGCGATTGAGGGTCATTCGCACGATTGGGATTCATTCGCACGATTGAGGGTTCATTCGCACGACTAAGGTTTCATTCGCACGACTGGGAGTCCAGTCGCATGGGGAGTCATACGACTGAGGGTCCAGTCGCATAGGTGCTTAGTCGCATGAGTCCATTCGTAAGAGGTCAGTGGCATAGGTGCTCATTCGCATTAGTTCCATCCGCATGAGGTCCATACGCACGACTGGATGTCCATTCGCATAGATGTTCATCCGCCTGAGTCCAATCGCATGATGTTCAGTCGCATAAAGGCCATGCGACTGAAGGGTGTCCATACGCACGAATAGAGCTGTTGCACCCGAAGGAAAGTGTAGTTAGACTTCTGGCTTTCGAGGGAAGGCACAAATGTAAGTTTTGATAGAAAGGTTCCCGTAAGAGCATGTAAGGTAACTGTTATGGCCTTAGAAAGCATGTAGGGCATAGAAATGATGATGTTGCATGTTTATGCATGATGCATGTTATGTATGTATGGTGTTGCCCTGTATGACGTGATGTTGATGTATGTTAATGTTCCTTAGTATAATATATGTTTATCTTTCCTATGGTTTACGTGTTATGTTAATGAATGAAATGAAGTATTATGTAACGTAAAGTGGAAAGAAATGAAAAGTCTTGCATGCATCGGATAATGGGTCCTTCTTTGTGATTGACCATTTATGTAGAACCTCTACCGCTTACCCCTAGTACTATGGCATACGTTTAGCTGTTCATTTATTGACTTCGGCCCAGTAGCTAAGACTGATCGGGGTGTAGCACATGGTATTGGTACGGATGATGTCTGATGCGTAAGTAAAGTTATATGGAATGAATGAATGAATGAATGAAGAAGATAATAATGATATTATCTATGCGTACGTATGATGTGTGATCGTGCAAAAGTAACGAATAGTTTTATATGAAAGTAAAGTATGTTTTATAATAAAACTAGAACTCACTCAGCAACGCTGACTTTTTATATGTTTTCCAGTTGGCAGGTAATGTTTGCTGAGGATGGCACCGCAAGGCTACTCAGCTCTTTTGGGATGGCATCTATTTATGAAACTTTTGTGACACAATGCAAACATGTATTTTGTAATCTGATAATGATGTATTATTTGGCAAAAGTGTTTATAATGAAATGAGATGTCATTTTTGAATGTTTTCGCTGCAATATTTTCATGAGACAAATGTAATTATATGTTTTATGCGCGATGAATAACCAACTGTAAGCGTCCCGGGAACGGGGCCTTACAAGTTGGTATCAGAGCCAAAGTTTAAGTGAAATGGGTAAAACTTTCAAATAAACTTTAACTTAAACTAAAAATGGGACGTAAAGGGAATGGGATGCCAATCTGAGTAGCTGCGTGCCATCAGGTATTTTCTTAAAGTTAACCGGTTTTATGTGCGCATGGTATGTGGTTATGTGTTGTATGTAGATTTTACACTGATGTAGTCAGGACATGTAATACTTGGGGTATGAAGAGTAAAGTAAGTGGCTAATCACAACTGGTCACTGTAATTAGGGACTTACTATACTTGACATAAACTGAGTTGTTTTCTTGAATGACCGTGTTGGTGTTTGAATCTTTCAGTGTGAGTTAGAGAATGGCTGGAGGTAGATCTTCTAAAGCATCTAGGGGTGGAGGCTGTGGCGGGCCTGATGTTGAGCCGCGACCCAAGAGAGGAAGACCAAGGGTCAAAAAGGTGGTTCCTGAAGAACCAGAGACTCCTCATCCGGAAGCTGGGGATGAGAGTGCAAACCTGATGGCCTCGGTAAAGGAGGCTGTTGTTGAAGAAGTACACCAGGTCATGCAGACAATCTTACCGTCTGTGGTGACCGAAGTTATTAAGGCAGTGAAGGAAGGAGAAAGAAAGGAGAGAAACAGGCCTTCGGGGGAACGAGAGCAACCGGAGCCCGAAACGATTTTCTCCGATAACGAAGACGAGGAAGAGGAAGATGAGCCTGTGCGAGAGGTGGCACGAGGCTGTAACTATGGGTTGTTTATGAGATGCAAGCCCCTTACTTTTGACGGTAATGGCAATGCTGCCGCTGCTCACCGATGGGTGAGAGAAATGGAGGCTGTTCTCGACATCAGCGAGTGCCGGGAAGATCAGAAGGTGAAGTTTGCCACTCATTCATTTGTGGACTCGGCACTATGCTGGTGGGACAACATTGTCCAAGCTAAGGGTAACCGGGCAATCGGGAGAATGAGATGGCCCGAACTGAAGAAGATGGTGATTGAGGAGTTCTGTCCTCATAGGGAGATGGATAAGATAGAGAGGGAGTTCCTACAGCTGGAGGCAGGATCCATGACACACCAGCAATACACTACCAAGTTCAATGAGATGGCACGGTTGGTGCCGGATCAGGTGACGCCTCTTTCTCAAAAGATCAAGAGGTACATTCAGGGCTTACCGGTGGATGTTCGCCGGCATATGATCGCCGCCCGGCCAACCACTTTTAGGTCGGCGGTCGATTTGGCCGGAAGACTATATGATGAGAGGGAAGTGGTGGTGACTGAAGCAAATAAGAGGGGTGGTGGTGATCGGAACTGGAATGGGAGAAGGTTTGGTCGGGGTGATGCCTCGACGGGGAACAAAAAGGCACGGGTGGATGATCGCCGCGTGGCCACACCGGGAGCGGGATCGAGGAGGTGTGGCATGTGTGGAAAGGAGCATGCGGGAGAATGTAGGCTGGGATCGAATGTGTGCTTCAAGTGTGGGAAGACAGGGCATATGGCAAAGGATTGCCTGTCGGGTAAATGCTTTAACTGTGGAGAAACTGGTCACATGAGCAGGGATTGTAAGAAGCCGAGGGCTGAGGGTTCCGGGGCGAAGAGGACGGGAGGTGAAGGACCGAGGGCGAGCGCCAGGGCATTCACCATGACACAGGAGGAAGCTAGGACGGACCCTGATGTTGTGTCCGGTACGTTTCTAGTGAACCAAACTTTAGCTTCTGTGTTATTTGATTCTGGTACTAGTAAGAGTTTTATTTCTGCTGCTTTCCGTGCTAAGCTGCCTGTTAGTAGTAGACGTATTGATGCGCCCTTTGATGTAGAAACTGCCATAGGTAAGTCTACCAGGATTTCTGAGATGATAGAGAATTGTGATGTGGAACTTGAGGGTCATAAGTTTCCTGTTAGACCATTCGTGATGACCTTAGGTGGTTTTGATTTGGTTCTTGGGATGGATTGGTTAGCGGACTACGAGGCGAACATTGTGTGTCACAAGAAGATGATTCAGTTGTCGGCGCCTGACGGTAGTTCAGTGACAGTTTATGGTGATCGGGTTACTACAAGGTGATCTCGATGGCGGTGGCGGGAAAGTGTATGAGGCGTGGATGTAGTGCCTACTTGGCCTACGTAAAGGATGTGCATACGCCAACACCACAACTAGTCGATGTACCAGTTGTGTGTGATTTTCCAGACGTGTTCCCAGAAGACTTATCAGGAGTGCCACCTGACAGAGAGATTGAATTTCAGATTGATCTGATACCGGGTGCCCAACCTGTCGCCAAGGCACCGTATCGGTTGGCTCCGACGGAAATGAAGGAATTGATGGAACAGTTGCAAGAGCTGCTTGATAAGGGGTTCATTAGACTGAGTATCTCTCCTTGGGGTGCTCCGGTCCTGTTCGTAAAGAAGAAGGACGGTAGTTTGAGGATGTGCATCGACTACCGCGAGCTGAACAAGTTGACGGTGAAGAACCGATACCCCTTACCGAGGATAGTTGATTCGTTCGATCAGCTTCAGGGTGCCAGTTGGTTTTCGAGGATAGATCTTCGATCTAGTTACCATCAGTTGAAGGTGAAGGAGCAAGATATTCCTAAAACAGCTTTCCGTACGCGCTATGGTCACTACGAGTTCCTCGTCATGTCTTTTGGTTTGACCAATGCGCCAGCTGCTTTTATGGATCTGATGAATCGAGTGTGTCGGCCGATGTTGGATAAATCAGTGATCGTGTTTATTAATGATATCCTGATTTACTCAAGGAGTGAGGTAGAGCATACCGGTCACATTCGGGAGGTTCTAGAGACGTTGAGAAGGGAGAGGTTGTACGCCAAGTTCTCCAAGTGCGCGTTTTGGTTGCGCGAGGTTTAGTTCTTGGGTCACGTGGTAAATCCCGACGGGATTATGGTGGACCCGGCGAAAGTGGAGGCGGTTATGCAATGGAAGTCACCAAAGACTCCATCTGAGATTCGTAGTTTCTTGAGTTTGGCGGGCTACTATAGAAGATTTATGCAAGACTTCTCTAAGATTGCTTCTCCACTAACTAAGTTGACCCGAAAAGATGTGAAGTTCGTATGGGGTCAAGCTCAAGAGAAGGCGTTCGAGGAATTGAAGGCGAGATTGTCTCAAGCTCCTGTTCTGTCATTACCCGAGGGAAATGAAGATCTGGTGGTTTATTCTGATGCTTCCTACTCGGGGTTAGGGTGTGTGTTAATGCAGAGAGGAAAGGTTATAGGCTATGCATCCCGACAGTTGAAGGTTCATGAGGTCAACTATCCTACTCATGACTTGGAGCTAGCAGCTGTGGTCTTTGCGTTGAAGATTTGGAGGCACGGGACGAAGTGCACCATATTCACCGACCACAAGAGTCTGAAATACTTCTTTGAGCAGAAGGATCTGAACATGAGGTAGAGACGATGGTTGGAGCTCATAAAAGACTATGATTGCGAGATCCATTACCATCCGGGCAAAGCCAACGTGGTGGCGGATGCTCTTAGCCGAAAAGAGAGACCCGAGTCGATTCGGGTGAAAGCTTATCAATTGATCATGACCTCTGATGTAATGAAGCAAGTTAAGGAGTTTCAAGATGAGGCATTGAAAGAAGATCATCTTAACTCTGAAAAGAATGAGAGGTCTGGCCGCGGAGTTGGGTGAAAACACACTCGGTGTTAGAACCCTATTCGGTCGTGTGTGGATTCCTCGTTTTGGGGATGTACGGGTGAAGATAATGGATGAAGCTCACAAGACTCGGTACTCCATTCATCCTGGTGCCACGAAAATGTACCATGATATGAAGAAAGATTATTGGTGGCCGGGTATGAAGCGCGATGTGGTGGAGTATGTGAGTAAGTGCCTTACTTGCTTACAGGTGAAGGCTGAGCATCAAAAGCCATATGGGAAAAACCAACCTTTGGATATACCGGAATGGAAGTGGGAGCACATCACCATGGATTTCATTACAAAGCTGCCACGTACCCCGAAAGGGTATGATGCCATATAGGTGATAGTTGATCGCTTGACGAAGAGTGCTCACTTCCTACCGATCCGCGAGACATATTCATCAGAGAGGTTGGCTGATCTGTTCATCAAGGAAATTGTAACTCGTCATGGCGTGCCGGTGTCTATTGTGTCGGATCGCGACACCCGGTTTACATCTAAATTTTGGAGGAAGTTCCACGACGCTATGGGGACGAGGTTACATATTAGCACGGCTTATCATCCCCAGACTGATGGTCAGTCAGAAAGGACCATTCAGACGCTGGAAGACATGTTTCGGGCATGTGTGATTGATTTTGGTGGAAGTTGGGATGACCACCTACCGTTAGCCGAATTCTCATACAACAACAGCTATCATGCCAGCATTGGTATACCTCCATATGAGATGCTATACGGTAGGAGATGCAAAACACCCGTTTGTTGGGGTGATATTGGTCAGAAGGAATTGGGGAGCGTCGAGGTAATCGAGGCTACGACTGAAAAGCTTGAGAAGATTAAAGCCTTCATGAAGGCAGCCAAAGATAGACAGAAGTCGTATGCTGATAAACGACGCAGGCCGATTGAGTTCCAGGTGGATGACCGGGTTATGTTGAAGGTCTCACCTTGGAAGGGTATTTTCGCTTTCGAAAGCAGGGCAAATTGAGCCCAAGGTATATAGGTCCTTTCCGAATCATCGCTCGAGTAGGAGAGGTGGCCTATAGACTGGAGTTACCGGATGAGTTAAGTGGAATTCACCCGACATTCCATGTATCTCATCTAAGGAAGTGCTTAGCTGATGAAGATATGATTATTCCACTGGAGGATATTGAAGTAGACGAACGACTCAATTATGTGGAGCAACCAGTGGCAATCATCGATCGGAAAGAGAAAAGGCTGAGGAATAAAGTGGTACTGTGGAAGCACCGGAAGGGATCCGAGTCAACGTGGGAGACTGAGGAAGAAATGAGACAACATTATCCATGTTTGTTCGAAGAATAACAGGTTTCGGGGACGAAACCTATTTAAGGGGGGTGGACTTGTAACACCCGTTTATTTATTATTTTGAAGCCGACGAAGGAAGAAAAGAAATAAAGCCCAAAGTCGAATGAACAAACTCGCCAACGAAAGAAAGTCGGGCGAGTGAGAGTATATAAGGGAGAGGGCAGCCCTTACCCTCTCCCCCATACTCATATTTTCAGCCAATATAGAGAGGAGAAGAGAGAAAGAAGAAGAAAGGAGGAAAAAGGGTCGGTTCGGGTGATTCAGGTGGCCAAACTCGTTGTGTAGCAAGCCAAATCGAAGCCCTTGTCGTTGTGCTCATTTGTGTGAGTTCTAGGACCCCACTTTTACTTATTTTCAACTGATTTTGGGGCAGGAAAACATCAAAAACCCGTTTTTGTGTGAGTATGTGTTTGACCCATTTGGGTGTGATGTGTGTGATGCGTTTCGTGTATGTTTCCGGGCTTGTGTGTGCTTGTATGGTGTTTTGGTATGCATTCCTAAGGTCTAGGATGGTTAATTTAGGCTTAGAATGGGTTTGGATGAGCTTGGAGGCCGAAAATGACAGATTGGGTTTGGGATGAACTCCATTCTGCATCAGCTAGGGCTATGCGACCGAATGGAGGCCATACGGCCGATTGAGAGGCGATTGAGGGTCATTCGCACGATTGGGATTCATTCGCACGATTGAGGGTTCATTCGCACGACTAAGGTTTCATTCGCACGATTGGGAGTCCAGTTGCATGGGGAGTCATACGACTGAGGGTCCAGTCGCATAGGTGCTTAGTCGCATGAGTCCATTCGTAAGAGGTCAGTCGCATAGGTGCTCATTCGCATTAGTTCCATCCGCATGAGGTCAATACGCACGATTGGATGTCCATTCGCATAGATGTTCATCCGCCTGAGTCCAATCGCATGATGTTCAGTCGCATAAAGGCCATGCGACTGAAGGGTGTCCATACGCACGAATAGAGCTGTTGCACCCGAAGGAAAGTGTAGTTAGACTTCTGGCTTTCAGGGGAAGGCACAGATGTAAGTTTTGACAGAAAGGTTCCCGTAAGAGCATGTAAGGTAACTGTTATGGCCTTAGAAAGCATGTAGGGCATAGAAATGATGATGTTGCATGTTTATGCATGATGCATGTTATGTATGTATGGTGTTGCCCTGTATGACG
The DNA here is from genome assembly GCA_025215565.1 of Flaveria ramosissima. Lineage (NCBI taxonomy): Eukaryota > Viridiplantae > Streptophyta > Magnoliopsida > Asterales > Asteraceae > Flaveria > Flaveria ramosissima. The sequence continues at coordinate 18,685,185 of CM046044.1, read as the reverse complement.
TGATGTTGTTGTATGTTAATGTTCCTTAGTATAATATATGTTTATCTTTCCTATGGCTTTACGTGTTATGTTAATGAATAAAATGAAGTATTATGTAACGTAAAGTGGAAAGACATGAAAAGTCTTGCATGCATCGGATAATGGGTCCTTCTTTGTGATTGACCATTTATGTAGAACCTCTACCACTTACCCCTAGTACCGTGGCATAAGTTTAGCTGTTCATTTATTGACTTCGGCCCAGTAGCTAAGACTGATCGGGGTGTAGCACATGGTATTGGTACGGATGATGTCCGATGCGCAAGTAAAGTTATATGTAATGAATGAATGAATGAATGAAGAAGATAATAATGATATTATCTGTGCGTACGTATGATGTGTGATCGTGCAAAAGTAACAAATGGTTTTATATGAAAGTAAAGTATATTTTATAATAAAACTAGAACTCACTCAGCAACGCTGCCTTTTTATATGTTTTCCAGTTGGCAGGTAATGTTTGCTGAGGTTGGCACCGCGAGGCTACTCAGCTCTTTTGGGATGGCATCTATTTATGAAACTTTTGTGATATAATGCAAACATGTATTTTGTAATCGGATAATAATGTATTATTTGCCAAAAGTGTTTATAATGAAATGAGATGTCATTTTTGAATGTTTCCGCTGCAATATTTTCATGAGACAAATGTAATTGTATGTTTTATGCGCGATGAATAACCAACTGTAAGCGTCCCGGGAACGGGACCTTACAAATTAATATTATATAAATAACTTGGTCAAAATAATCAATTAAATAATTAATTATTTAGATCATTTATAAAATATTGTTTTAAAACTATTTGAAACAATTTAGGTTTGCCTTAAAGTGATTTTTATAAAATATAAAACTTATTTATAAATAAATTTTGTTATAACATTTAAACCCTTAAAAAATAAGATTATAACTTTTAAAATTTTTTAGAGATTAATTAATAATTTCTGAAATAATTATAATTAACAAAACAATTTTTATATTAATATTATGATTTAATAATAATTTTTTTGAAAGCTAATTCTGATTAAAAAATGATTTAAAAATATATGCGGGTGCCCAGGGTCGAACTTGTGTCGCCCCTATATATGCAATGTGTATTACCATTGGGCCAAGGCCCCGAATCTGGTTAAAACGTCCCTGTATTTTTGAAAGACATTAATGCTTAATTTCCCAAATTTATTAAGAAACCTAAATTGATTTGCTCCAAATTGAACCCCAACTTGATGATGATTACCGAAATAAACTTGGGGCTTTGATTCCTCATGTGAAATCGAGTATATTTGTGTATGTAACTTACGTGATTAGGATCGAATTGATGATCACAGATGATAGAACAAGTCGCGACAAAGAGCAGAATTCGATCGAGATATTGATGATGCTTTTGGTTCAATTGATGTTGGATGAAGCTTTAGAGATTAATGATGAGTAAAAGCCCTCAAGCAATTGCAGGTTAGAATGCTCGGAAGATAGATATCGACTATGATGCAGATCGTAATGAAGACAAGAATTGAACTTAATGTGTGGGTGTTATTTGCATGAATTGATATTGAAGAAAGGTTCAAGGGTTCGTTTAGAATGATAACATCTGTTATATAGCACTGATTTTATTTGTTTCAAATCGAACGAGTAATGACATTGATTCGGGTGTTTCGGTTTTTATTCGATAGTATTAACATGCTTTAAATCGCAATTAAGTGCAGTTTCTAATTCAAATAATTACAAGGATGATTAGAATTCATTGATTTGGGTTAGTATGATTAAAAACCGTATTGAAACAGTTCGAATGTTGATCACAACTTTGGTTTCGAGTGAACGCCATGAAACGAGCATCACATTTGAGTTAAAGTTGGTCATGGGTTCGAGACGGACTTGCGAGAGATGAGAGACTGTTCAATCGAGTTAGAGTGGTCGAATTGTGAGGATTTAACCTCACCGAATTTTGGTCGGAAGGTTGCCGGAGAACAGGGAAAAGCCGACGGGGGTGGGGGTGGGGTTGGGTTTAAAGCAGTTTACAGATTTAGTCCCCGATCTTTATAGTTGTTATCATTTAATGCATAAAATTGGTTTTGTAAGTAAATTTTCAAAAATTACAATTACAACCCTGACTTGATAAGGTCCAAAATTTTAATAACTAAACAAGTTATTTATTTATAAAAAGTTTCTAAATTTTATAAATTTATTGAACTCGTGGTTTAAATATTTATTTTAATTTGATTATTAGAACTCATAAATGATAAAAAAACTTCATAAATTTATAAAAACTTTATTTAATAAATTATAAAAATTATCATAAATTGTTTAAATGATTTTAATAAATAAAAATTCAATAAAATAATTATCAATATTGGTTAAATTACACATTCAATGCATTTGATTCATTTAAACAATTAAAATACTTTTAATAATGAACTTCCATCGTATGAAAGTTCAAAAAGGATTCGGGTTTGGGTTTAAAGGTTGAAAATGGGCGGATGTTACAATGGGCCCTTGCCAATGTGGTCGAGGACTACAAGGGGAACTGCTCCCCCCCACCCCCCACCCCCGTGTTATTATTTCATTTTTTGGTGCCTTTTCTCTCAAGTTTCTCTCTAAACCTCGAAACCCTAGCCACCACTCTCAATCCTATTTGTTCTTCATCATCATCATAAAAAAATCATCATGAACCATCGATTTTTGGTGTGTCGGATCATTTAAGATTGGATTTTGATCAAGCATTGTTCATCTCTTTGTTTTCCGGTTAGAAAAGTGTTTGTTTAGATGATTCTGTTCTTATTTAATCAAATTATTGATGATATTCATCATCTAATATCAAAATGATCATCTAAAATTCTTGTGTTCTTGGTTTTGGGTATTGGATCATGAAATATTAGGGGTTTCAGGTATTGGATCTTCGAAATTGGTAAAACCCTAGTTTTTGATGTTCATATATTCTTTAATTTTTGAATTTGATTTGTGAACTTGTGTGATCTGGTCCTAATAGACATCTTGGGTTCATAGTCTCTTATTAAAAACATTAATATATGTTCTCAAATCGATAGATGCGTTAGGGATTAAATTTATATATTAACTGGCTAGAAACGTGAACCGAAAGATTAAATCTTAATTACTTGATTCGGGAATGAAATATATGATAACCTATGGGTCTAATACAATGGTTTCATTAAATGGTTCATGGAGTAAACAATGATCTTGGCCTTGGGTGAATTGTGGTCAAAAATTGTGGATTTGGGGTACATAGGACAAGTTTGGGATTTTAAACAACTTGTTGTCGAAAAAATAGAAAGTTTTGTACAGGTCATAACATAGTCATACGGGGTCCAAATGGGTCAAAATTTCTTTCTGAAAACAAGTTCAGGGTGTCCTCTAAATAAGCTAAGTGGTCTCGCTTATTTTTGACATCGCTTGGTCCTCCAAATGCAATAAAAAATCAAAGCTCAAAGCTGATAAATTTAGGCAAAATGTGGTGTTGTGTTCATTGAGTCATATTTCCCTCATACTTAATCTATTTACGGTGATTCCTTTTCTGGAAGTTAGTTTAAGGTCTTAGTTTTCAAAAGTGTATTACATGGCATTTCGTTACTTGGTCTGATTCCTTTTCTGGAAGTTAGTTTAAGGTCTTAGTTTTCAAAAGTGTATTACATGGCATTTCGTTACTTGGTCGACCTCCAAACACTATGCAAGACCGATGTGTGATCAGCTCTACATGCTAAAATATTTTTATACACCTAAATTTTAAGGCTCGAGATTATATAATCAGATTAAGTTAATAGTTGTGTTTAATAAGGGTTTATAAGACTTTAAAGCATAAGAACATTTAACATTTATAATTCAATGAAGTTGGACTAATAATGTTCATAGAAGAAGGTCAACGACTTAGTATACGTTATTGACTAGAAAACTAAAGTGAGACGGGATTGGGAATTTAAGGTTGGACATTGGACTTGTAATGATAAATGAATAATGTTTTCATTAAAATAAGAATTTGGATGGGCATTAAGGACTATGAGGATTACAATCAATTAGGTTTTCTCGACTTTTAGTAATTCTTTTATATTTTGTGTATCTACAATTACCTGTTTTACTTGTTGTGAACTTTGTATTTTGCTACCGTCAAGGTGAGTTCACAACCGCTTTTAATATATTTTACTTGAGGGAAAATCTTGCTCATTGGTTTTGGTCTATGTTATGCTTTGAATTTTATTTTGGACTATCATGTGTGGTTTGAGTCATAGGATCGAGTCTAGTTTTTTCCTTCGTAAGTAAGTACTCTTATTTTGGACTAGGGTTGATACCCCACCCGTATTGTTGCTAGCTAAGACAGAGATGGCCTGTGCGTGCCCTCAAGTTATTATATACCCTGATTATTTGGACTTGGACTGATCATAAACTTATGTTGATTTCTATGACTACTATGCTCTCTTGTACATATGCATATTTTGTACATGACTCACAAACGTATGTTGACCTTTTAGAACATGTGTTTTCAGGCAATAATGATTAAGTGCTTAAATTATGGACCATAGACAACACCTCTCCTGCTGGAGTAATAGACAATTTATGAATAATTTGGATTTTGGATTTGAATTATAATGTTTGGTTTGGATTGTACTTTGTTGGATTTGAATTTGGTATGGTTTTGTATTTGTGCATGATCATTCCAGTTTGGAACCTTAGATTGTTTCCTCATTATGGTATAACGTTATGGGATTGTCTGTACTTGGCACTTGTTCTTATAGGTCGGGTGACGTCATGATCCATTAATGGAGAATGCCTTTAGTAATTCTCTTAGATCCTCAATGTGTTATGAGGAACCCGTCCATTGCATTCTCGTGTGTCCGCTACTAGTAGAGGTGTGACAAAGCTTTTGGTTCAAATTAAGCTGAATAATTTGCTTAGTGATAAATTTGGGCAAAAGTAATTCTGACTTGCAAAAAGGAAAGGTTGTCGTATCTAAGAGCATTCACAGTAAAGTTCTCATCTTAACCTTATACTTCAACTAAAAGTCATCTTTATCCTTAAAACTTCTTCATCTCTTAAAACCTCTCGCGTCTCATTACTATTATTTATTTCTATTCAATCACATAATACTCTTTAAATCAATTTTTACTATTCTTTCTCTCTCTTTCACTCACAAAAGAATTAAAAGAGATGAATAGTGAGTTAATAAATATAATAACTTACTATTCAATCCATATATATAATCTACAAAATTTTCTTCTTGTCTCGTTAATATATGTATTTTATATAACTTATCAATGAAGGCTTAATATGCTTATACTACTTGTACACCATGCTTAAATAGAAATTTTGGTATTATAGTAAAAAATTTCAAAGAAACTAAAAGCGCTTGTTTTCAAATTTTCAAACCAACTAACCAACTGTAACACCCGGATATTTATTGTTTTGAAGCCGGCGAAGAAAGAAAAGAAAATAAAGTCCAAAGTCGTGGGACCAAACTCGCCAACGAAAGAAAGTTGGGTGAGCGGAGTATATAAGGGAGAGGGCAGCCCTTACCCTCTCCCCCATACACAAATTTTCAGCTTTCAAGAGAGGAGAAGAGAGAAAGGAGAAGAAAAAGAGAAAAAGGGGTGTTTCGGGTGATTCGGGTGGCCAAACTCGTTGTGTAGCAAACCAAATCGAAGCCCTTGACGTTGTGCTCGTTTGTGTGAGTTCTAGGACCCCACTTTTACTTGTTTTCAACTGATTTTGGGGCTGGAAAATGTTAAAACCCGTTTTTGGTGTGAGTATGTGATTGACCCATTTGGGTGTGATGTGTGTAATGCGTTTCGTGTATGTTTCCGGGCTTGTGTGTGCTTGTATGGTGTTATGGTATGCATTCCTAAGGTCCAGGAGGGTTAATCTAGGCTTGGAATGGGTTTGGATGAGCTTGGAGGCCGAAAATGGCAGATTGGGTTCGGGATGAACTCCATTCTGTATCAGCTAGGGCTAGGCGACCGAATGGAGGCCATACGGCCGAATGAGAGGGGATTGAAGGTCATTCGCACGATTTAGATTCATTCGCACAATTGAGGGTTCAATCGCACGACTAAGGCTTCAGTCGCACGACTAGGAGTCCAGTCGCATGGGGAGTCATACGACTGAGGGTTCAGTCGCATAGATGCTTAGTCGCATGAGTCCATTCGCATGGGGTCAGTCGCATAGGTGCCCATTCGTAGTAGTTCCATCCGCATGAGGTCCATACGCACGATTGAATGTTCATTCGCATAGATGATCATCCGCATGAGTCCAATCGCATGATATTCAGTCGCATGGATCACATGCGACTGAAGGGTGTTCATACGCCCGAATAGGGCTGTTGCACTCGAAGGAAAGTTAGTTTGACTTCTGGCCTTCGGGGGAAGGTGCAGACGTAAGTTTTGACGTAAAGTTTATTGTAAGAGCATGTAAGATGACTGTTATGGCCTTAGTGAGCATGTAGGGCATGATGATGATGATGTTGCATGTTTATGCATGTTATGTATGTATGATGTTGCCCTGTATGATGATGATGATGATGAATGTGTATGATATGTTCCTTATTATGATGTATGTTTATCTTTCTTGTGGCTTTACGTGTCATGTTAGTGAACGAATGAAGTATTATGTAATGTAAAGCGAAAGATAATGAAAGAGGAACATGAAGTAAGAATGCATGCATTAATGAATGATGAATGAACGGAAGAAAGGCTTGCAAGCATATATATGGGGTGAGCGACTTTGTGTTGCAAAAGACTCGGATGAAGTGCAATCATTGAGATTGCCTATGGGGTGAGCAACCTTATCGTTGCAAAAGACTCGAGTAACGTGCTATCGTGATGTTGCCATGAGGTGAGTGACCTTGTTGCAAGAGACTCGGATAGCTTGCTATCATTAAGATGGGCAATGAGGTGAGCAACCCTATGGTTGTAACAGACTCGGATAGCGTGCAATCATTGAGATTGCTCTTGAGGTGAGCGACTCTGTTGTCGCAACAGACTCGGAAGAATGAATGTATGAAAGGAACGAAAGATAATGAATGAGATGAAAGATAATAATGACATTATCTGTGTGTACGTATGTTGAATGACCGCATGATAAAAGGAATGGATTTTAATGAAAGTAAAGTATGTTTATTTTATAAAACTAGAACTCACTCAGCAACGTTGACTTTTTATATGTTTTCCAGTTGGCAGGTAATGATTGCTGAGGATGGCACGACAAGGCTACTCGGCTCTTTTGGGATGGCATTCTTTTGATTAATGTTTTTGCATTGTAATGCGAACAAACTATTTTGTAATGAATGTTGTATTAACTTGCAAAAGCATTTATATAGAAATGAAAGCTTATTTTAAAGGTTCCGCTCCGATGTTTATGAAGTATGAATGTAAATGTATGTTTTATGTGCGATGAATGACCAACTGTAGGCGTCCCGGGAACGGGGCCTTACAAGTTGGTATCAGAGCCAAAGTTTAAGTGAAATGGGTAAATTTTCAAAATAAACCTTAACTTAAACTGAGAATGGGACGAAAGGGGAATGGGATGCCAAACTGAGTAGCTGCGTGCCATCAGGTATTTTCTTAAAGTTAACCGGTTTTATGTGCGCATGGTATGTGGTTATGTGTTGTATGTAGATTTGAATACTGATGTAGTCACGACAGGTAATACTTGGGGTATGAAGAGTAAAGTAAGTGGCTAATCACAACTGGCCACTGTAATTAGGGACTTACTATACTTGACATAAACTAAGTTGTTTCCTTGAATGACCGTGTTGGTGTTTGAATCTTTCAGTGTGTTAGAGAATGGCTGGTGGTAGATCTTCTAGAGCTTCTAGGGGTGGAGGCCGTGGTGGCCCTGATGTAGAACCACGCCCTAAAAGAGGAAGGCCAAGAGCTGAGAAGGAGGTTCCTGAAGAACCTGAGACCCCTCATCCGGAGGCTGGGGATGAGAGTGCAAACTTGAGGGCCTCGGTAAAGGAGGCTGTTGTTGAGGAAGTACACCAGGTCATGCAGACAATCTTACCGTCTATGTTGACCGAAGTCATCAAGGCTGTGAAAGAGGGAGAAAGGAAGGAGAGAAATAGGGCCTCGGGGGAGCAACCGGAGCCTGAAACGATTTTCTCCGATAATGAGGAGGAGGAAGAAGATGAGCCCGTGTAAGGGGTGGTACGAGGCTGTAACTATGGGGCGTTTATGAGGTGCAAGCCCCCAACTTTTGATGGAAACGGCACTGCTGCCGCTGCTCACTGGTGGGTGAGAGAAATGGAGGCCGTTCTGGATATCAGCGAATGCCGTGAAGACCAGAAGGTGAAGTTCACTACCCACTCTTTTGTGGATTCGGCTCTATGTTGGTGGGACAATATTGTCCAAGCTGAGGGTAGCAGGGCCATTGGAAGGATGAAATGGTCTTAGCTGAAAAGGTTGGTGATCGAGGAGTTTTGTCCTCATCGGGAAATGGATAAGGTCGAAAGGGAGTTTCTGCAACTGGAGGCGGGAACCATGACTCACCAACAGTACACCACGAAATTTAATGAGATGGCACGTCTGGTGCCGGATCAGGTGACACCTCTGTCCCGAAAGATCAAGAGGTATATACAGGGTTTGCCAGCGGATGTTCGCAGGCACATGATCGCTGCCCGGCCGAGCACGTTTAGGTCGGCGGTGGATTTGGCGGGGAGACTTTATGATGAAAGAACGGTGGTGGTGACTGATGGTGGCAGGAAGAGCGGTGGTGATCGAAACTGGCAGAGGAAGAGGTTTGGTCGGGGTGATGCCTCGACGGGTAATAAGAAGGCACGGGTGGATGATCGTCGTGTGGTCATGTCGGGTGCGGGATCGAGAAGGTGTGGTAAGTGTGGACGGGAGCATAGTGGGGAATGCAGGTTGGGGTCAAACTTGTGCTTCAAGTGTGGAAAGGCGGGGCACATGGCAAAGGACTGTCGTACGGTCCGGTGCTTTAACTGTGGTGAAGAGGGTCACGTGATCAAAGATTGCAAGAGGCCGAGGGCTGAGAGCTCTGGGGCGAAGAAGACAGGAGGTGAAGGACCGAGGGCGAGCGCCAGGGCATTCACCATGACACAGGAGGAAGCTAGAACGGACCCTGATGTCGTGTCCGGTACGTTTCTGGTGAACCAAACTTTAGCTTCTGTGTTATTTGATTCGGGTGCCAGTAAAAGTTTTATTTCTGCTGCTTTCTGTGCTAAGCTGCCTGTTAGTAGTAGACGTGTTGATGCGCCCTTTGATGTAGAAACTGCCATAGGTAAGTCTACCAGGATTTCTGAGATGATAGAGAACTGTGATGTGGAACTCGAGGGTCATAAGTTTCCTGTTAGACCGTTCGTGATGACCTTAGGTGGTTTTGATTTGGTTCTTGGGATGGATTGGTTAGCGGACTTCGAGGCGAACATTATGTGCCGCAAGAAGATGATTCGGTTGTCAGCGCCTGATGGTAGTTCAGTGACGGTTTATGGTGATCGGGTTACTACGATACCGAAAGTGATCTCTATGGCTGTGGCGGGAAAGTGTATGAGGCGTGGATGTAGTGCTTACTTGGCCTATGTAAAGGATGTGGATACGCCAACACCACAACTAGCCGATGTACCGGTTGTGTGTGACTTTCCAGACGTGTTCCCAGAAGATTTATCAGGAGTGCCACCTGACAGAGAGATTGAGTTTCAGATTGATCTGATACCGGGTGCCCAACCTGTCGCCAAGCACCGTATCGGTTGGCTCCAACCGAGATGAAAGAATTGATGGAGCAGTTGCAAGAGCTGCTTGATAAGGGGTTCATTAGACCGAGTATCTCTCCTTGGGGTGCTCCGGTCCTGTTCGTAAAGAAGAAGGACGGTAGTATGAGGATGTGCATTGACTACCGCGAGCTGAACAAGTTGACGGTGAAGAACCGATACCCCTTACCGAGGATAGATGATTTGTTCGATCAGCTTCAGGGTGCCAGTTGGTTTTCAAGGATAGATCTTCGATCTGTTTACCATCAGTTGAAGGTGAAGGAGCAAGATATTCCTAAAACAGCTTTCCGTACGCGCTATGGTCACTACGAGTTTCTTGTCATGTCCTTTGGATTGACCAACGTGCCAGCTGCTTTTATGGATTTGATGAACCGTGTGTGCCGGCCTATGTTGGATAAATCAGTGATTGTGTTTATTGATGATATCCTAATTTACTCGAGGAGCGAAGCAGAGCACGCCGGTCACATTCGGGAGGTTCTAGAGACGCTGAGGAGGGAGAAGTTGTATGCTAAATTCTCCAAGTGCGCGTTCTGGTTACGCGAAGTTCAGTTCTTGGGTCATGTGGTGAATCCCGACGGGATTATGGTGGACCCGGCAAAAGTGGAGGTGGTTATGCAATGGAAGTCACCAAAGACGCCATACGAGATTCGTAGTTTCTTGGGTTTGGCGGGCTACTATAGAAGATTTATCCAAGACTTCTCTAAGATTGCTTCTCCACTAACTAAGTTGACCCGAAAAGATGTAGGGGTCAGGCTCAAGAGAAGACATTCGAGGAACTGAAGGCGAGGTTGACTCAAGCTCCAGTCCTGTCCTTACCCGATGGAAGTGAAGATCTGGTGGTTTATTCTGATGCTTCCTACTCGGGGTTGGGGTGCGTGTTAATGCAAAGAGGAAAGGTTATAGCCTATGCATCTCGACAGTTAAAGGTTCATGAGGTCAATTATCCTACTCATGACTTGGAGCTAGCAAGTGTGGTCTTTGCGTTGAAGATTTGGAGGCACTACCTCTACGGGACGAAGTGCACCATATTCACTGACCACAAGAGTCTGAAGTACTTCTTCGAGCAGAAGGATCTGAACATGAGGCAGAGACGGTGGTTGGAACTTATAAAGGACTATGATTGCGAGATCCACTACCATCCGGGCAAGGCCAATGTGGTGGCTGACGCCCTTAGTCGGAAGGAGAGGCCCGAGCCGATTCGGGTGAAAGCGTATCAGTTGATCATGACCTCCGATGTAATGAAGCAGGTTAAGGAGTTTCAAGATGAGGCATTGAAAGAAGATCATCTTAACACTGAAAGAATGAGAGGTCTGGTTGGGGAATTGGGTGAAAACACACTCGGTGTTAGAACCCGATTCGGCCGTGTGTGGATTCCTCGTTTTGGGGATCTACGGGTGAAGATAATGGATGAAGCTCACAAGACTCGGTACTCCATTCATCCTGGTGCCACGAAAATGTACCATGATATGAAAAAAGATTATTGGTGGCCGGGTATGAAGCGCGATGTGGTGGAGTATGTGAGTAAGTGTCTTACTTGCTTACAGGTGAAGGCCGAGCACCAAAAGCCGTATGGGAAGATACAACCTCTGGATATACCGGAATGGAAGTGGGAGCACATCACCATGGATTTCATTACCAAGCTGCCGCGTACCCCGAAAGGGTATGATGCCATATGGGTGATAGTTGATCGCTTGACGAAGAGTGCTCACTTCCTACCGATCCCGGAATGATTGCTGAGGATGGCACGGCAAGGCTACTCGGCTCTTTTGGGATGACATTCTTTTGATTAATGTTTTTGCATTGTAATGCGAACAAAGTATTTTGTAATGAACGTTGTATTAACTTGCAAAAGCATTTATATAGAAATGAAAGCTTATTTTAAAGGTTCCGCTGCGATGTTTATGAAGTATGAATGTTAATACTTGTTTTATGTGCGATGAATGACCAACTGTAGGCGTCCCGGGAACGGGGCCTTACACCAACTAACTAATACGACAAATATTCTAACTAATATTGTTGTTCAAAAAGCAAAGTTGAAGATGTAACATAGAGATATCGATATCAAATTATTAACAATATTTACCATGTCATAACTTGTGCTAAAGTTTTTTAGTATCTACTAAAAAGAACAAAAAAAGGAAATATTAATATGAATCTTTTATAAAGCAAAGGAGGTGTAAATTACCTTGCATTACAAAGGCTTTTAGGACACACACCTATCAACTCGTTAATCATATTCCTACTTATTCAAAGCATTAATTGGTACACAAAACATATCCCTTCGGTGATGCTTTATATACTTAGCAAGACTTTGGTAACATACTTGTAGAGTTGTACATTCATTAACAAAACTACTTATGGCCAATGATTAGGCTAATTGATCTGCAAGAGTTTCTAGCTCTGAAATAACATGAAATAAATATAAACATTCTAGTTATAAAGATAATAATATTCAACAATTTGGGTTGAGGGGGCAAATTCAACTTATAATCAATAGAACCCCTAAACTCCTTCATTGAATAACTGTTTGACTGATTCAATAATAGTTTGATCTAAACATCGTTGATATTGTCAAAGGAAAAACGATTGTGGGGTCAATATGACCCATTTAGACCACCTGAAAATTCAACTCAAATAGACATGCTATAGAACCCAACAACCTGTTTTCATATTTTGATGGGTTACCTACAACACATATTACGCATCTCACATGCCATAAAAATTTACCTCTTTTGCCCGTTTGACCTATTAGACCCACCTCATCAAAATCAAAAAGGCAAACTGCATATGTATCAAATTTAATCAATAAGAAAGAACCTTAATTATATAATTCAAACTAGGGTCATTGCTTTTCAAATAGATCGGCCTTGTGGGTGTTGACAAAGCATCAAATAATCTTCGGGGAATAAATTGAATCCCCTTGTTTTAGTCTCTTACCCCTTATTAGCTTGAAGGGAGCCAACAACAGAGAATGAAAAAATGTTTTCATCTTTCTTGTAAACATTAGAAAGCACATGATGTGGTGCAATTGGAGTTGTTATATGTTTACACCCACTTAACCCAAATTCAACAAGCAACTCAATACAACATTTTCTTGTGAAAGACACACATTAGTGTTAGTTCTTAACACCTCTATGCCAAGAAAATATTTCTAAGAACCAAGATATTTAATTAAATATTTTAATTTTAAAGACTCTTTAATCAAATTAATCACTTCAACTGATTTTCAGTGATAACAATATCATCCACATACACAAGTAACACAATAAACATAGATTAACAAAGAGAAACTAATCACACTTGCTTTAAACAAATCCAAATCACACAAGACACCAACTAGTTTTTTATTCACATCCTAGGAGCATGTTCTAAACCGTATAAGGCTTTATATATTTGCATACTTTAGGATCATCTTTTAAGAAACAGCCTTCGGGCAGGTTCATATAGACATCTTCCTTTAAGTTTCCATAAAATACATTATTAATATATAATTGATAAAGAGGCCAATTATGTTAGACAACAGGACTAATAACACAACAAATCATGACCGTTTTTACTATTGGTGAAAATGTTTCATCAAAGTCAATTCGTTCTTTTTAGCAATAACCCTTCGCTACTAACCTAGCTTTATACCACTCAATTTCTTCTATTGACTTGTATTTTATCTTATAAACCTATTTAAACCCTATGGCTTTTCTATCTTTAGGAAAATCAACTAAGGTCCATGGATGGGTTATTACAATCTAAAGCCTTTATCTCCTCATTCATGGCAATTATCCAATTCGAATAATTCTTTGATTCATTAAAAAATCGTTCAAAGGACTTATTTAGATTAGATGAAAATACTCTTTTCTAAAAAGTGGTCGGAGAAATTTAATACATTTTTATGGTATTTAACTTTCCTGTCTATTATACAAACTTGTAATCTGTTTGTAAAACAGGAATTCTAAAAGCCTTTTTTGGTAGGGTCCGATGGTTGATCATTCGAGGTCTTGTTTCATCACATGGATTCCTAGTACAACCTACCTCACTTGTGTTAGACTCCATATCTTAAGGCTACTAAGACCAAGCCACGCCATCTTTTGGCTCTAAAGGATCAGTCATACGAGGCTGCTTTGGTATAGTATCACCTAAGCGTGAACTAGTATTAGCCCTAGGCTGCTAACTACTACTGGAATCTTCCTTTGATTTTCCCTCCCTTCATCATTAGGTTTTTCACCATTGGATTGGCCCGTTTTAGTTTCATTAAGAAAATTTAAGTTCGTAATTGAAAGTTCGTTAGCAGCGGTAGTTTCCTTTAATGATAGGTTATTAATTAAAGAAAGAGTTAATTACTTGATTGATCCCTATGGTATGCCCATATTGCAATATTGGTCCCAACTTTTGAAAAATTACATCATTGGTCCCAACTGTTTGTCATAATATTGTAACACCATTGATCCCTATAGTGGATGTCTATTAGTTTTCCACTTATGTCCATATAAATTAACTAAAATTCTCTTGATGTTAATTAAAACAAATATATAAATAATATGCTAATGTTATGAACCCTACTTCTTATAATAAGAAACTTAATATATATATATATATATATATATATATATATATATATATATATATATATATATATATATATATATATATACACACACCTTATACCATCAACCAAATCCCACCCCGTCATCTCCCTTTTTCCAACGACCCTTTCTCTTCACTGTTCTCCACCACCCACCAACACCCCATGTCTGTTTCCATTCCCCACCGCCACCGCTACACCGCCATTCTCCAGCATGAAGAAATAGGTGGAGATCAAGAAACCATGTGAAGAAAGAGGTGTGTTTTGGAATGAGAAACCATTTTATAGATTTAATTAGGGTTAGGGTAAGGGTTTAAGGGTGATGGGTCAGCGATGGTTGTTTATATGTGGTGATGGTGCATTAGCAAGGGTGGTTCAGGTATGGTGATGGTGGGTTAGTCACTGCCGGCCCTGAGGAGGGGCGGAATGGACCCCCGTCCAGGGCCCACTCGCTCGGGGGGCACAAAGATTTTCAATTTTTTTATATATATAATTATAAAAAAATAATTATAAGGTATAATACAACTAAAAACTTAACCCAATTATGTTTTAAACCAAATTTTTTGAGACCAATTTTTTTAACCCAATTACTCAACTAATAGTCCACTAAATTATTTAAATTTTGATTGTAATTAAAGTCCACAAACTAATTTATACCACAAATTTTGTTCTATTTTAAACTTGAAATCTTACCTACGATCCACGGTGTCCCAAGAAAGACTTAGCGGATTTGCGATAATAGCTATCGAAAGCAAAATATTAGAGACTATAAACTACGAATATGTTATAAACCAATTTGCTATCAAGAATGCTAGGAGAGATTTACGAGTTATTGGTTAACTATTACGGTATGTCATTCTAATACTATGATATTGCTATGTTTATTGCTAAAACATTTCTTTTCATTTAAAAAAATTAGTTTATATAATTTAAGTCGTTAGGGCCCATGGGCCTTTTTTTCCGGCTCGTCCAGGGCTTTAAAATCCTCGGGACCGGCCCTGGGGTTAGTGATGATGGTTTGGGTATGGTGACAGTGGGTCAGCGATGGACACTTGGTGGGTTAGTGATGGCGGTTTAGGTATGGTGATAATGGTGGGATAGAGTATGTGATGGTGGGTCAACGATGGTGGTTTGCTTCGAATGTACACCAATCAGAATAGGGTTTTGTTGAGTGATGCTCTTCGTATTCCATGGAACATTGTGATCGGAACATGGTTTTGTTGAGTAATGGTGGATCATGGTGTTCTGAAGCGATAGGGTGGTGGCTAAAATAGTGATGGTTAAGTGATGGTGGTCATCGTATGAACAAGGGTGATGGTGGTGGTGGGTTTTCGGCCAATAAATGGCTAAGAAGGTGAGGGTGGGGACAGCTAGACGGTGGTGCCTGTTGGCAGGTTGTATGTTATGGTGTGTGTGTATGTTGTTGCCAGGGGGTTTATATATGTGTGTGTATATTTAAATAAGTAAAAGAATGTGGGTCATACATATATATTAATATGTATGTTTTGTTTTTAGTCAAGGGTAAACAAGTCTTTTTACACTCACTTAATTAAAAAACTTAACAGAAGTTAGTGTCAAGTACCAATCATGTTACAGTTTGTGAAATAGTTCGGACCAATGATGTAATTTCTCAAAAGTTGAGACCAATACTGCAATATGAGCATACCACATGGACCAATTATGTAATTAACTCTAAAAAAATATATTTTCAAAAAAATTTACATCTCTAGAAAAATAATTGTTCTCGATTCAAGACTTATGAATCTATATACCTTGTGATGCAAATAGTGGCCTAAATAAACACATTTTGCTACTCTGTATTCAAACTTTCCACTAATGTTTATGTAAGGCCCCGTTCCCGGAGACCTCACAGTTGGTCATTTACAGTATTAAACATTATAATTTACATACTTAAGCAGCAGAATCATTTTAACAAAAACCATTCATTTCATTTCATTAACCACTGTTGTTAAGCAATACACTATTGTTTGATCGAATACAAAAGAACTGTTTAACTGCATTACAAAACAACAGCAATAATAGGTATGAGTGGATGTCAGTCTTTCCCTGCCGAGTAGCTTCACCCTCGTGCCATCCTCAGCAATATTTACCTGCCAACTGTAAATGTATAAAAGTCAGTGTTGTTGAGTGAGTTCTAGTTTTAAACATAATAAAATACTTTCTGTAAGGTATACATATGAAAATACTCTTTTTATGAAAACTTCATCTCTTTATATATGTGCACGCATTAACTTTACAATCAGGTAATGCTTTATCTCTTTACTGTATGCCTTGTTTACTCTGTACTCTTTTAACTTTATCTTTCACTGTCTATGTGGACCAATGAGCAATACCCTAAACTATGTGCGCGGGGGAAATGGTGCTGGGCCCTCTTTTTCCCACAAGGGGCTCTACATACTGTATACAAGGCTGACCCAGACACCTAGGGTATGCTGCAAAGGTCCGCCAGTCTCAATTGACTGGCCCCGTGTGCATCTAAAGGTAGCTAACCCGCATCACGGTTGAGCTATCGACCTCATGGTCGTGACCCTCCTATAAGCTTGCAAGACTTGTTAACATTTTAGTTAAATTCCACTTCTCTTCTTTATTACTCTTTCACTTTATTATTAGTAATACTTTACGTTACAATAATAAACACACCATGTAAAGTCACATACTACTACTACTACTAATAATAATAATAATACTAATAATAATAATAATAATAATAATAATAATAATAATAATAATAATAATAATAATAATAATAATAAGGAACAATCATATAACAATCATAATAATGCATGAAACTCATCATTAATAAGCCTTAGTCAAACCTCGGTCAAAAACCCTAAAAGCACAGACTCCAAAAAATTTTGTAATAAATTCTAAGGGTTTAGGGGCTTTGACACTATTTGGGCGCATGGGCCCTGTTTAGGCGTATGGATACTTAGGCGCATAGATTATTTCAGACGTATGGAAACTTAGGCGCATGGACACCTAGTCGCATGGCCCCTTAGGCGCATGGGCCACTATTGGGGCGTATGACCCATTCGGTCGCATGGACACTTAGGCGCATGGGCCACTTGGGCGCATGGGCTATACTTGGACATTTCTAAGGCAATCTCAGGCGCATGGGCTACTGTTCAGGCGCATGGGCTATACTTAAATTCTTCTAAGGCATTTTCAGGCGCATGGACCTTATTTAGGCGCATGAACCTTCTGTTCAACGTGTTTCTAGCATGATTTGGAACCCATTCATCATACCTATCTGTTCTAAGCTTAACATGGCTATTCTAAACATGAACAGCCTGTAAGCATCTAAGAACCAACATTCAACATGCATATTACATACGGGTAAACATACATAACATTGTAATAACGTTTTAAATACATTTTCAGCCCCAAAGATGTTTAAAACAAGTAGAAACCAGGGTCTAGATGTAACACCCGGATATTTCTTATTTTGAAGCCGGCGAAGAAAGAAAAGAAAATAAAGTCCAAAGTCGAGGGACCAAACTCGCCAACGAAGAAAAGTTGGGAAATGTGGTGATATGTGTAGGGAGAGGGCAGCCCACTCTCCCCACACACCACAAATTTCAGATTTCAAGAGAGGGAAGAGAGAAAAGAGGAGAAAAAGGAGAAAAAGGGGTGTTTCGGGTGATTCGGGTGTCCAAATTCGTCGAGTAGCAAGCCAAATCGAAGCCCTTGACGTTGTGCTCGATTGTGTGAGTTCTAGGACCCCACTTTTACTTGTTTTCAACTGATTTTGGGGCTGGAAAATGTTCAAAACCCGTTTTTGTATGTGTGTGTGTTTGACCCATTTGGGTGTGATGTGTATGATGCGTTTAGAGTATGATTCCGGGCTTGTGTGTGCTTGTATGGTGTTATGATATGCATTCCTAAAGTCCAGAAGGGTTAATTTAGGCTTAGAATGGGTTTTGATGAGCTTGGAGGCCGAAAATGGCAGATTGGGTTCGGGATGATCTCCATTCTGCATCAGCTAGGGCTAGGCGACCGAATGGAGGCCATACGGGCGAATGAGAGGCGATTGAGGGTCATTCGCACGATTGGAATTCATTTGCACGATTGAGGGTTCAATCGCACGACTAAGGCTTCAGTCGCACGACTGGGAGTCCAGTCGCATGGGGATTGCACGACTGAGGGTTCAGTCGCATAGATGCTCAGTCGCATGAGTCCATTCGCATGAGGTCAGTCGCATAGGTGCCCATTCGCAGTAGTCCCATTCGCACAAGGTCCATACGCACGATTGGATGTTCATTCGCATAGATGTTCATCCGCATGAGTCCAGTCGCATGATGTTCAGTCGCATGGAGGCCATGCGACTGAAGGGTGTTCATACGCCCGAATAGGGCTGTTGCACTCGAAGGGATGTGTAGTTTGACTTCTGGCCTTCGGGGGAAGGTGCAGATGTAAGTTTGACGTAAAGTAACCCGTAAGAGCATGTAAGAGGACGGTTATGGCCTTAGAGAGCATGTAGGGCATGATGATGATGATGTTGCATGTTTATGCATATTATGAATGTATGATGTTGCCCTGTATGATGATGATGAATGTGTATGATATGTTCCTTATTATGATGTATGCTTATCTTTCTTGTGGCTTTACATGTCATGTAAATGAATGAATGAAGTATTATGTAATGTAAAGCGAAAGATAATGAAAGAGGAACATGAAGTAAGAATGCATGCATTAATGAATGATGAATGAATGAAAGAAAGGCTTGCAAGCATATATTTATGGGGTGAGCGACTTTGTGTTGCAAAAGACTCGGATGAAGTGCAATCATTTAGATTGCCTATGGGGTGAGCAACCTTGTCGTTGCAAAAGACTCAAGTAAAGTGCTATCGTGATGTTGCCTTGGGGTGAGCAACCTTGTGTTGCAAAAGACTCGGATAGCTTGCTATCATAAGATGGGCAATGAGGTGAGCAACCCTAGGGGTGCAAAAGACTCGGATAGCGTGCAATCATTGAGATTGCCATTCAGGTGAGCGACTATGTTGTCGCAAAAGACTCGGAAGAAAGAATGAATGAAAAGAATGGAAGATAATGAATGAGATGAAAGATAATAATGACATTATCTGTGTATACGTATGTTGAATGATCGCATGATAATGGAATAGTTTTTGATGAAAGTAAAGTATGTTTATTTTATAAAACTAGAACTCACTCAGCAACGCTGACTTTTATTACGTTCTCCAGTTGCAGGTAAATGATTGCTGAGGATGGTACGGCAAGGCTACTCGGCTCTTTTGGGATGGCATCCATTTATAAAGCTTTTGTGTTATAATGCAAACATGTATTTTGTAATCGGATAATGATTTATTATTGGGCAAAAGTAATTATAATGAAATGAGATGTCATTTTTGAATGTTTCCGCTGCAATGTTTTCTTAAGGCAACTGTAATTATATGTTTTATGTTCAATGAATGACTAACTGTAAGCGTCCCGGAAATGGGGCCTTACAAGTTGGTATCAGAGCCAAAGTTTAAGTGAAATGGGTAAATTTTCAAAATAAACCTTAACTTAAACTGAAAACGGGACGAAATGGGAATGGGATGCCAAACTGAGTTGCTGCGTGCCATCAGGTATTTTCTTAAAGTTAACCGGTTTTATGTGCGCATGGTATATGTTATGTGTTGTATGTAGATTTGAATACTGATGTAGTCAGGACAGGTAATGCTTAGGGTATGAAGAGTAAAGTAAGTGGCTAATCACAACTGGCCACTGTAATTAGGGACTTACTATACTTGACATAAACTGAGTTGTTTCCTTGAATGACCGTGTTGTGTTTGAATCTTTCAGTGTGATAGAGAATGGCTGGTGGTAGATCTTCTAGAGCTTCTAGGGGTGGAGGCCGTGGTGGCCCTGATGGAGAACCACGCCCTAAAAGAGGAAGGCCTAGAGCTGAGAAGGAGGTTCCTGCAGAACCTGAGACTCCTCATCCAGAAGCTGGGGATGAGAGTGCAAACTTGAGGGCCTCGGTAAAGGAGGCTGTTGTTGAGGAAGTACACCAGGTCATGCAGTACACCACGAAATTCAACGAGATGGCACGTCTAGTGCCGGATCAGGTGACGCCTCTGTCCCGTAAAATCAAGAGGTATATACAGGGTTTGTCGGCAGATATTCGCAGGCACATGATCGCTGCCCGGCCAAGTACGTTTAGGTCGGCGGTGGATTTGGCGGGGATACTGTATGATGAAAGAACGGTGGTGGTGACTGATGGTGGCAGGAAGAGCGGTGGTGATCGAAGCTGGCAGGGGAAGAGGTTTGGTCGGGGTAATGCCTCGACGGGTAATAAGAAGGCACAGGTAGACGACCGCCGCGTGGTCACATCAAGTGCGGGGTCGAGAAGGTGTGGTAAGTGTGGACGGGAGCATAGTGGGGAGTGCAGGTTGGGGTCAAACTTGTGCTTCAAGTGTGGAAAGGCGGGGCACATGGCAAAGGACTGTCGTACGGTCCGATGCTTTAACTGTGGTGAAGAGGGTCACGTGTTCAAAGATTGCAAGAGGCCGAGGGCTGAGAGCTCTGGGGCGAAGAAGACAGGAGGTGATGGACCGAGGGCGAGCGCCAGGGCATTCACCATGACACAGGAGGAAGCTAGAACGGACCCTGATGTCGTGTCCGGTACGTTTCTAGTTAACCAAACTTTAGCTTCTGTGTTATTCGATTCGGGTGCTAGTAAGAGTTTTATTTCTGCTGCTTTCTGTGCTAAGCTGCCTGTTAGTAGTAGACGTGTTGATGCGCCTTTTGATGTAGAAACTGCCATAGGTAAGTCTACCAGGATTTCTGAGATGATAGAGAACTGTGATGTGGAGCTTGAGGGTCATAAGTTTCCTGTTAGACCGTTCGTGATGACCTTAGGTGGTTTTGATTTGGTTCTTGGGATGGATTGGTTAGCGGACTTCGAGGCGAACATTGTGTGTCGCAAGAAGATGATTCGGTTGTCGGCGCCTGACGGTAGTTCAGTGACGGTTTATGGTGATCGGGTTACTACGATTCCGAAAGTGATCTCGATGGCGGTGGCGGGGAAGTGTATGAGGCGTGGATGTAGTGCCTACTTGGCCTATGTAAAGGATGTGGATACGCCAACACCACAACTAGCCGATGTACCATTTGTGTGTGACTTTCCAGATGTGTTCCCAGAAGACTTATCAGGAGTGCCACCTGACAGAGAGATTGAGTTTCAGATTGATCAGATACCGGGTGCCCAACCTGTCGCCAAGGCACCGTATCGGTTGGCTCCGACCGAGATGAAAGAGCTGATGGAGCAGTTGCAAGAGTTGCTTGATAAGGGGTTCATTAGACCGAGTATATCTCCTTGGGGTGCTCCGGTCCTGTTTGTAAAGAAGAAGGACGGTAGTATGAGGATGTGTATTGACTACCGCGAGCTGAACAAGTTGACAGTGAAGAACCGATACCCCTTACCGAGGATAGATGATTTGTTCGATCAGCTTCAGGGTGCCGGTTGGTTTTCGAGAATAGATCTTCGATCTGGTTATCATCAGTTGAAGGTGAAGGAGCAAGATATTCCTAAAACGGCTTTCCGTACGCGCTATGGTCACTACGAGTTTCTTGTCATGTCCTTTGGCTTGACCAACGCGCCAGCTGCTTTTATGGATTTGATGAACCGTGTGTGTCGGCCTATGTTGGACAAATCAGTGATTGTGTTTATTGATGATATCCTAATTTACTCGAGGAGCGAGACAGAGCACGCCGGTCACATTCGGGAGGTTTTAGAGACGTTGAGAAGGGAGAAGTTGTATGCTAAATTCTCCAAGTGCGCGTTCTGGTTGCGCGAGGTTCAATTCTTGGGTCACGTGGTGAATCCCGACGGGATAATGGTGGACCCGACGAAAGTGGAGGCGGTTATGCAATGGAAGTCACCAAAGACGCCATCCGAGATTCGTAGTTTCTTGGGTTTGGCGGGCTAATATAGAAGATTCATCCAAGACTTCTCCAAGATTGCTTCTCCACTAACTAAGTTGACCCGAAAAGAGGTGAAGTTCGTATGGGGTCAAGCTCAAGAGAAGGCGTTTGAAGAATTGAAGGTGAGATTGACTCAAGCTCCTGTTCTGTCGTTACCCGATGGAAGTGAAGATCTGGTGGTTTATTCCGATGCTTCTTATTCGGGGTTGGGGTGCGTGTTAATGCAAAGAGGAAAGGTTATAGCCTATGCATCTCGACAGTTAAAGGTTCATGAGGTCAATTATCCTACTCATGACTTGGAGCTAGCCGCTGTGGTCTTTGCATTGAAGATTTGGAGGCACTACCTCTACGGGACGAAGTGCACCATATTCACTGACCACAAGAGTCTGAAGTACTTCTTCGAG
Source organism: Flaveria ramosissima (assembly GCA_025215565.1). NCBI lineage: Eukaryota > Viridiplantae > Streptophyta > Magnoliopsida > Asterales > Asteraceae > Flaveria > Flaveria ramosissima. The sequence continues at coordinate 18,662,507 of CM046044.1, read as the reverse complement.
CAGAAGGATCTGAACATGAGGTAGAGACGGTGGTTGGAACTTATAAAGGACTACGATTGCGAGATCCACTACCATCTGGGCAAGGACAATGTGGTGGCTGACGCCCTTAGTCGAAAGGAGAGGCCCGAGCCGATTCAGGTGAAGGCGTATCAGTTGATCATGACCTCCGATGTAATGAAGCAGGTTAAGGAGTTTCAAGATGAGGCATTGAAAGAAGATCATCTTAACTCTGAAAGAATGAGAGGTCTGGTTGGAGAATTGGGTGAAAACACACTCGGTGTTAGAACCCGGTTCGGTCGTGTGTGGATTCCTTGTTTTGGGGATCTACGGGTGAAGATCATCGATGAAGCTCACAAGACTCGATACTCCATTCATCCTTGTGTCACGAAAATGTACCATGATATGAAGAAAGATTATTGGTGGTCGGGTATGAAGCGCGACGTGGTGGAGTATGTGAGTAAGTGCCTTACTTGCTTGAAGGTGAAGGCCGAGCACCAGAAGCCGTACGGGAAGATACAACCTCTGGATATACCGGAATGGAAGTGGGAGCACATCACCATGGATTTCATTACAAAGCTGCCGCGTACCCCGAAAGGGTACGATGCCATATGGGTGATAGTTGATCGCTTGACGAAGAGTGCTCACTTCTTATCGATTCGCGAGACATATTCATCAGAGAGGTTGGCGGATCTGTTCATCAAGGAAATTGTAACTCGTCACGGCGTGCCGGTGTCTATTGTGTCGGATCGCGACACCCGGTTTACATCTAAATTTTGGAAGAAATTTCACGACGCTATGGGGACGAGGTTACATATCAGCACGGCTTATCATCCTCAGACTGATGGTCAGTCAGAAAGGACCATTCAGACACTAGAAGACATGCTTCGGGCATGTGTGATTGATTTTGGTGGAAGTTGGGATGACCACCTACCGTTAGCCTAATTCTCATACAACAACAGCTATCATGCCAGCATTGGTATGCCTCCATATGAGATGTTATACGGTAGGAGATGCAGAACACCCGTTTGTTGGGGTGATATTGGTCAGAAGGAATTGGGGAGCGTCGAGGTAATCGAAGCTGCGACTGAGAAGCTTGAGAAAATTAAAGCCTTCATGAAGGCAGCCAAAGACAGACAGAAGTCGTATGCTGATAAACGACGCAGGCCGATTGAGTTCCAGGTGGGGGACCGGGTTATGTTGAAGGTCTCACCATGGAAGGGTATTATCCGATTCAGAAAGCGGGGCAAGTTGAGCCCAAGGTATATAGGCCCTTTCCGAATCATTGCTCGAGTAGGAGAGGTGGCCTATAGACTAGAGTTACCAGATGAGTTAAGTGGAATTCACCCGACATTCCATGTATCTCATCTGAGGAAGTGTTTGGCAGATGAAGATACGATTGTTCCATTGGAAGATATCGAGGTAGACGAACGGCTCAATTATGTGGAGCAACCAGTGGCAATCATCGACCGAAAGGAGAAAAGGCTAAGGAATAAAGTGGTTCCTCTTGTGCGTGTACAGTGGAAGCACAGGAAGGGATCCGAGTCAACGTGGGAGACTGAGAAACAAATGAGACGACATTATCCACGTTTGTTCGAAGAATAACAGGTTTTGGGAACGAAACCTATTTAAGGGGAGTGGACTTGTAACACCCGGATATTTCTTATTTTGAAGCCAGCGAAGAAAGAAAAGAAAATAAAGTCCAAAGTCGAGGGACCAAACTCGCCAACGAAGAAAAGTTGGGAAATGTGGTGATATGTGTAGGGAGAGGGCAGCCCACTCTCCCCACACACCACAAATTTCAGATTTCAAGAGAGGGAGAGAGAAAAGAGGAGAAAAAGGAGAAAAAGGGGTGTTTCGGGTGATTCGGGTGTCCAAATTCGTCGAGTAGCAAGCCAAATCGAAGCCCTTGACGTTGTGCTTGATTGTGTGAGTTCTAAGACCCCACTTTTACTTGTTTTCAACTGATTTTGGGGCTGGAAAATGTTCAAAACCCGTTTTTGTATTTGTGTGTGTTTGACCCATTTGGGTGTGATGTGTATGATGCGTTTAGAGTATGATTCCGGGCTTGTGTGTGCTTGTATGGTGTTATGGTATGCATTCCTAAGGTCCAGGAGGGTTAATTTAGGCTTAGAATGGGTTTGGATGAGCTTGGAGGCTGAAAATGGCAGATTGGGTTCGGGATGAACTCCATTCTGCATCAGCTAGGGCTAGGCGACCGAATGGGGGCCATACGGCCAAATGAGAGGCGATTGAGGGTCATTCGCACGATTGGGATTCATTTGCACGATTGAGGGTTCAATCGCACGACTAAGGCTTCAGTCGCACGACTGGGAGTCCAGTCGCATGGGGATTGCACGACTGAGGGTTCAGTCGCATAGATGCTCAGTCGCATGAGTCCATTCGCATGAGGTCAGTCGCATAGGTGCCCATTCGCAGTAGTCCCATTCGTACAAGGTCCATACACACGATTGGATGTTCATTCGCATAGATGTTCATCCACATGAGTCCAGTCGCATGATGTTCAGTCACATGGAGGCCATGCGACTAAAGGGTGTTCATACGCCCGAATAGGGCTGTTGCACTCGAAGGGATGTGTAGTTTGACTTCTGGCCTTTGGGGGAAGGTGCAGATGTAAGTTTGACGTAAAGTAACCCGTAAGAGCATGTAAGAGGACGGTTATGGCCTTAGAGAGCATGTGGGGCATGATGATGATGATGTTGCATGTTTATGCATATTATGAATGTATGATGTTGCCCTGTATGATGATGATGAATGTGTATGATATGTTCCTTATTATGATGTATGCTTATCTTTCTTGTGGCTTTACATGTCATGTTAATGAATGAATGAAGTATTATGTAATGTAATGCGAAATATAATGAAAGATGAACATGAAGTAAGAATGCATGCATTAATGAATGATGAATGAACGAAAGAAAGGCTTGCAAGCATATATTTATGGGGTGAGCGACTTTGTGTTGCAAAAGACTCGGATGAAGTGCAATCATTTAGATTGCCTATGGGGTGAGCAACCTTGTCGTTGCAAAAGACTCGAGTAAAGTGCTATCGTGATGTTGCCTTGGGGTGAGCAACCTTGTGTTGCAAAAGACTCGGATAGCTTGCTATCATAAGATGGGCAATGAGGTGAGCAACCCTAGGGGTGCAAAAGACTCGGATAGCGTGCAATCATTGAGATTTCCATTGAGGTGAGCGACTATGTTGTCGCAAAAGACTCGGAAGAAAGAATGAATGAAAAGAATGGAAGATAATGAATGAGATGAAAGATAATAATGACATTATCTGTGTATACGTATGTTGAATGATCGCATGATAATGGAATAGTTTTTAATGAAAGTAAAGTATGTTTATTTTATAAAACTAGAACTCACTCAGCAACGCTGACTTTTATTACGTTCTCCAGTTGGCAGGTAAATGATTGTTGAGGATGGCATGGCAAGGCTACTCGGCTCTTTTGGGATGGCATCCATTTATAAAGCTTTTGTGTTATAATGCAAACATGTATTTTGTAATCGGATAATGATGTATTATTGGGCAAAAGTAATTATAATGAAATGAGATGTCATTTTTGAATGTTTCTGCTGCAATGTTTTCTTAAGGCAACTGTAATTATATGTTTTATGTGCAATGAATGATCAAGTGTAAGCGTCCCGGAAATGGGGCCTTACACTAGAAACTCACCTGGTGCAACTTGGGTGTTTCTTCCTTCTAACCCGCTTGCAAAAGAGTTCAAACACCTAAGAACACACCAAAACACACACATGAACACACACAAGCATATGAGCACATAAGCATGTAACCGAGACAAAAACCCAACATGAACACTTAAAAACCTCGAATTCTTACCTTGAATTCGTTCACTTCTTCTTCTTTATCTTCAACCCGAGAGTTTCTGCTCCCTTCTTGCCTTTTTCTCTCTAAAACCGAAGAAAAGAGTGATGTGAAAAGAGGGTGGGCGGCCATGCTCACCTTTACACCAACTTTTCAAAGATTTTGTCCTTTTGGACACTTTTAGTCCCTCTACTTGGGCTTTATTGCTTTTCTTTCTTTTATTCTTCATTTCTTGTCTTTGTTTTAAAATAACCGGGTGTTACAGTTTAGAACATTACTATAAACAAAGAAAACCAAAAGCCTTTAGGTGTTTCAATAAACAAAGGAAACCAAAAGCCCTTAGGTGTTTAAAAGATAGGAAATCCAAACATAATTTTATAAGAGAGATTCCTATTAATCAGGTGAGCATCGGTTAGGACACAATCAAACCAGAACTTACGAAGAATTTCAGCTTGGAATAAGAGTTTTCTAGCTACATCTAAAATTTCTATATTTTCTTTCTGCTATTCCATTCTACTAGGTAGTATAAGCATAAGAAGTTTGATGAATGATTCTATTTTTTGCACTAACTTTGACATGTGATTGTTTACAAACTTAGTTCTGTTGTCCCTTCTAAAAGTTTTTATTATCCGATAAACTGATTTCTTATCCTTTGAATTTTTGTTTTAAATATTGAAACATTTTGTCCTTATGTTTTAGTAAATAAACCAGAGTCCTAGAAAAATCTTCAACTATAGTCAAAACAGATATTTATATCATACTCGACTTGTGACTTTATATGGACCCAACATCAAGATGCACTAATGGTACTATGTGAGAAGACTTACTTAAAGAAAAAGGTTCCTTGTGTTATTTAGCCTTATGGCGTACCTCACAAGGTCCCTAATCTTGTTCTGGTTTCAAATTTAGATTCAAGTTCAACACTCTAATGTCATGGTACGAGGGGTGTCATAATCTAGGATGCCAAAGATCTATAAAGTCATAATTGTTAAAACACACCTTACGAAATTCATAATAGTCACCACATAAGTACAGACCATCAACTCTCTATTCTTTTAAATCTTACCAAGACTTCAAATGCAAAAGTGGAGTAAAGTTTACCAGCGTATAATTCATCATAAATGGAATTTAACCCAGGCGAGGACCATAGAATTACATCTATCTCATTGTTTATCAATAACATCATCACCCATTGGTTTTTACTTTCCTTCTTTGCAAGACATGTTTATTTTTTACTTTTACGACTTGTTTCATAGCATTAAACTAAACAGTATAGTTCTCAGTTCCCTATTATTTAAATATACCAATAATTAAACAACTGGATTCGCTAAGATGAAGATCAAAGGGATCACTAACATCAAGTTTACTAAAGAAAGGTACTCAAATATTGACTTTTAGTTCTTATAAACAATAGAATAGATTAACAGACGTATATGATAAAGTACACAAGCCCGCGCAAAGATACACATAGCTTGATTAGCACCAAATGTTCACACCACTTAAATGGCTTATCAAGGATCGACCCAATGTGCATAGCAATATCACACACATGATGCACATGTTTAATAACAGAATGAATAGTAAGAAACGAAGCATATTGATATGCAACACAAAAGAAACATGAAATGGCTCTCCCTATTTATAGGTGTTGATACTCCTAACCCTGCCAAGAATGCCTAGTAGACACTAATAGTGAGATAGAAAATTAAAAAGTAATAGAGAGTAAGAATATCCACCTAAAGGGGCGCCTAAGTTAGGCTACTCCTAGTGCTCAAGCAACTCACAACCCCTATGATTACAAGTAGAAAGAGAGAGAAATCAAGTTTCTCAAGTTGAAACTCTTAAGCAAAAGTTCAACTTGCATCCTTTTACGATAGCAAGTCATGATAGCCTTCGGAGCAAACCCCAAATCCAAGAGCAAATCCTCTGTTGGATCTAGAAAGGTTGGTGCAACCAAAACCAAAATCACTTAGAATATTTTGGTACGACTAACAAAGGACTTCCGAAGCTAAGTGTGGAACTTCCAAAGGAAAAATGAGCTCTTCCGAAGACAAAGTGTAAAACTAACTTCCAAAGGAAAACTCTAACTTCCGAAGACAAAGAACTTACTTCCGAAGATCAAGACTTAGAATGATAGATCAGAAGTCAACTTCCGAAGTATAGAAGTCCTCAAGCCTCGGAAGTATAGAAGCCTCTTCCGAAGTATAAGTGGCTTTGGAAGAACTTGTTCTTCCGAAGCCAACTTACCTTCGGAAGACACTATTATTATCCAGTGGACATAAGTATGGTCTCCCTGACACTCCGCTACAGACCTCTGAGATACTGCATGGCGTTTTCTCAAAAGCCATGTAGTTGACCATAATTTATTCCACTGTTTACCTTTATAAGTTAGTACAGTTGCCATCTTTAGTTGGTGACAAAAGGTAAGTCATGGACATGTCATGACTACCATATCTTAGATAATACTTTATCTAAGATACCTTAACTTTAGCATTGTAGTATATGCTTTAGTCTTAGGTTTCCAGCTGGTATCAAAGTATATCCGGCTGTAGGATCTAGTATATATAGTTTCTCATTGTAACTCATGTTCTATGCTTGTAAGAGTCTTGTAATACTTTGAGTTGAGAAGTGATATATCCAAGTACCTAGAAAATTATTTCTGTGTGTTCTTTGCTACTTATTATATTATTATCATCTCTTATAAAAGACTCTACTTCATCTTATTGAGTGTTCTATAAGTGAGTTTGAGAGAAATCCAAGTGTTTAAGTGACAAACCCGATCTTGCAATTGGTATCAGAGCTTTTTAGGCTCTTGATTGTGAGATCTTACCATCCTAATCAACCTGTTTTTCACTCCTCCTTATACCACACTCAAAATGGCCCTCAACAAATCTGAAGTAGAGATGGGGACGATGACCAAAGAACCCATCATCACCCCTGAAAACTTCAGGTCATGGAGCAGATGAATGGAAGGCTTCATCAGGTATCAAGACAACAAGATGTGGCAATCTATTGTCAATGGCCTGTATAAGCCAAAGGTAGCTGGTGGAAACGGTGCCATGATTGAGGAAGTTGTTGAAGATTATTTTGATGAGGACCGGAAGAAGCTGGACATTAATAGCAATGCTATGACTGTTCTCATGACTGCAATTCCTAACTCCATCATGGTGGGATTCGAACATTGCAAGTCAGCCAAAGAACTATTTGATGCGCTTGCTCAAATGTATTCTAGCTCAAATGACTCCAAGAAGGACTCATTGAAGCAGCAGTTCGAGAACTTCACCTACGTTGCTGGAGAGACACTTAGCCAGCAATACTTCAGGTACATGGATCTCATTTCTTCCCTTCAGTCTGTGGGAATTGCTCATGAACTTAGAGATCTTACAAGAAAGTTCATGAGTGCATTACCCAATGAGTGGACATTCTATTGTGTCTCTATCAAGAGAACAAAGAACCTAAATACACTCACCATGACCGAACTCTATGGCATCCTCGATGGATACCGTTTGGAAATGGAGAGTAAGAGAGGTCATTAGACAAGCAGACCCTTGAGTCTTCCTACTAGCAACGCTTTAATGGTTGTTGAAGGCTCAGGAACCTCCCAGCCTCAACAATACCTGACTTACACCCAGCAGCCATCTTGTTCTTCTGGGCCATACATCACATTTCCTGAGACTCCAAGGTCTCAACAAGCTCAGCAAAGTTCCTTTCAAGACAGCTGTTCTTTTGTCTCAGGAAGTGGACACTCAAATGATTATCAATATTGCTTTGATGATCTAGAGTGCTTCAGCCCAGATGACGTGGAATACGTGGACATAGTCCAACAAATGGCTCTATTAACCTACAGAGCAAAGAAGTTCTTTAAGAGAACTGGAAGACAATTTCCCCCGAACCCAATCAACAGCAAATTTGGGTTTGACAAAACCAAGGCCAAATGTTACAACTGTAACCAACTTGGTCATTTTGCAAGGGAATGCAAGGCTCCCAAGTCTAATCCGGGAACCCCACAGGCCTCCACACATCCCTCTACACCAAAGCCCACTGGAAAGTCAACAGAAACAGCTGCAATGGCTCAAGAAGTTGACTGGAGCTTTATGGTACAGGATGTGACTCCTACTCAAGCACTCATGGCCGGAACAGATGACAATAAGGTATATGAACATCTATGTACTCCTGCTTGTATTGCTAAGGTTAAATTGTATCAGGACTACAATATGGAGATTAAATCCGACACTGAGTCTTTAAATGTTTTAATTTCTTATTTTAAAAGGGCTGAATCTGACTATCAAACAAAAATTGAGGAGTTAGAGAAAACGGTGTCCCTATTAAAACACGAACACACAAACTATAAGACTCAAATAAAGGATTTAATATCCAAATTGACTGAGGCTCAAGCCTAGCTTGTCACAGCTGAGGCTCAAGCCAGGAAGTATGCTATTTTCGAACAAAACTTCCAAGCCATTCTTGCATCATCCTCTTACTCAAAACTTTGTTACCAAAACAAAGGTGGGTTGGGAACCAATGAAATTTCTCACCACACTCCTATGAGTCTATAAGACAACCAAGGTGTGGTACTAAAGAGCAAGAGGTTCCATCTGCTGACCCACCTTCTCATGAGTCAAAGAATGATGCAACCATGGAGACCATCACAGGGAAGAACCAGGTAATTATACCCTCTCCTACCAATGATGATCAAACCCTGACCACCAAAGCCAGAAGAAGCAGAGCTAAGGCAGCCAGAAAAACTGCCAAGAAAGTGGCTGAGTCTAAGCTGAAGATAGTCCCAAAGCAAAAGGGTGTATTCGTCTCAGCTGGATTCCAGGTGGTTGGAAACTCTGATTCAGGAAAGGGGTGTAGTACCAGCACTCCTGTCCTACCAAAGTATCAGAAGTTAAAGGGAAAGGTTGCTGATGAAGAGAAAAAGATCAAGAAACAGCACTCCTCAAATTCCCAAAAGATTAACATTGCATGCATAATGTGTGGTCTGCAAAACCACATGGCCAAAGATTGTTACTACAATCCTGCTAGCACACATTATGCAAATAATGTTAAAAAGGAAGGAGTAAGGGAAGGTTTCTCATTTGGACCATATCAAATGGTTCAAGTGATAAAAAGGGAAAGCTTGTTTCCGAAGCAAGGTTGCTTTCGGAAGAAGGTCATTCTTCCGAAAGGAAAAAGGCTTTGGAAGCTAAAGCTATCAAGACTCAAAAGAATTAAAGAGTTCCCTTGAGACCATCCCAGAAGAAGACTGCTTCGGAAGAAAAGGTGGTGAAGGCTTCTTCCGAAAAGAAAGAAGCTTCGGAAGAATGCCAAGCTGCAAAAGCTTCAACAAGCTCATCCTCCATGATCAACCAAGGGATGGAATGGAAGATCAAGAAAGATGATGTAGCCCAAACCTCTTCTTCAAAGACATCCATTGAACCCCCATGCATAAATTTGGTTCAATTATGTCACTATCATTGGAAGAACCCAAGACCAACAAGGCTTGGGTTTCCAATCAAAACTAATCATCTCATCTTATGTGCAAGGACATCCATATGACAAGAATAACAACGTTTGGATTGTGGATAGTGGATGCTCCAGGCACATGACAGGGAACAGATCTCTCCTTCAACAATTTCAACATTATGATGGAGGTCCTGTCCAGTTTGGAGGTGAGGCCGGAGAATAAATTTCTGGCAAAGGAAGTATATCCAATGGAAAATTAAAGGTTGACAAAGTTAACTTTGTCAAACAGCTTGAACACAACCTGTTAAGTGTTTCTCAGTTCTGTGATCAAAAGCATTAAATGCTCTTCACAGAACATGAGTGCATAATCCTCAGACCTGGGATGAAAATTCCTCAGGAATTGGTGCTTCTTAGATCTCCCAAGGGGATATATACAAGCTGGATATGAACAATGCTTACCTAATGAGAGAAGTATCATGCTTTCTTTCCAAAGCTGATGGTGATGAGTCAACACTATGGCATAAACGAATGTGTCATGTAAATTTTAAGACAATGAATAAATTGGCTAAAAATAACTTAGTACATGGTTTGCCTAAAAAGGAATTTTTCTGCAAAGATAACTGTGTTGCATACCTGAAAGAGAAGCAACACAGGACATCTCATAAATCCAAAGTTGGTAACTCCATCACCACTCCATTACACTTATTGCACATGGATCTATTTGGTCACAAAAGTATAATGAGCATTGGAAGGAAATCATATTGCCTTGTGATTATTGATGATTTTACTAGATTTACATGGGTATTCTTTTTAAGAACCAAAGATGAAACTGCTGAAACTTTGAAATCTTTTATTCTTAAAATAGAAAATCAAATTGATCACAAGGTTAAAATAATTAGAAGTGATCAAGGGACTGAGTTTAAGAACCACTTTCTTGACTCATTCTATAACTCAAAAGGGATTGCCAGACAATATAGTGCTCCTAGAACTCCTTAACAAAATGGTGTTGCTGAGAGGAGTAATAGGACACTTATTGAGGCTGCTCGGACTATGTTAGCTTATTCAAAGCTACCTCTAATATTCTGGGCAGAGGCAGTCAGCACTGCATGCTATGTGCAGAACAGGGTCATTGTAGTAAAGCCACATGGAAAAACCCCTTATGAGCTATGGAACAAGAGGCCACCGTTCATTGGCTTTTTAAGGTCCTTTGGCAGCAGGTGTACCATACTTGTTAGGACCTGGTATTTGAACAAAAATACCGAATGATTAACGTGTAAACCAAACCAAATAGTGCGGAATCCTATTTGATTGGCGATCCAGTCAGTGAGAACGCACGTAGAATCAATAAAGTATTGAATCAAACGTTAAGAATCGATTAGGAATCGATCTACAGCGTTCTATGAACTTGGAGTATGAACTTGGAGGCTTCTGGACGGCTAGGGTACGTCTGGAGTCGAAATAGAATGAATGCTTATGTTTTTCCACGAATTGGGTTGTATTTATAGGTTAGTGTTGTTCATTCGTGCGACTGAACCATTAGTATGGTTCAGTCGTGCGATTGAACCATGCGGTTGATCCATCCGCACGACTGAGTGTTCAGTCGTGCGACTGAGCTAATCTTATGTTACAATCATACAACTGATCCAGTCTCTTGGTTCAGTCGTGCGATTGAGTCATTCGTATGGAGTTATTCATGCGTATGGTCCATTCGTATGGGCCATTCGCATGAGAACTTCATTTTATTAAGTTTGAATGTATTAATTAATATAACATTATGTGTATCAATTCAAACAATCACAAACCTATTTAACCAATTCAACATCGACTCATTAATGAAATATTAAACATTGTAAATCACAAACAACCAATATCATTTCATTAACATTCCAAACATTACATCAGTATCAGACAAACAAGATCTATTACATTCATATCATGATCTAGGTACATACATGTATCAACAAACTCCCCATTGGACCTAGATCTCTCTAATGTCTTGTTTTCTGCATCACCTCCTCATACTTCTTGTACTTATCCTCTCTTGTGACTCCTGCGTGAATCTCAAACGCAAAACAGAGTCTTATGACGTTCTGGAACTGGAGGGCTTGTACTATATCCTGCGTGTCATAGAACAGTGGCCACTTGTATAGAGTGTAGACATCATTAGCTGACAAGTTGGTAAGCCACATTGGGTCAAATACCCTGATAGTATCCATTTGGCCCTCTTTATTTAGCACTATGACCGCTTCTTTTGTTCTCCAATCATAGTACCACCACTTAAAGTGTGGAGTGAAGTCCTGTGGCATTTCCCTTAGAGGGATTCTTGACATCGTGCGCGGAGGACTCCACTTCAGCACTATCTTTGGCTTTCCAGTAATGGCATCAACTTCAGACCTTCTGATGTACCTTGTAGGCTGTTGGGGTCTGAAGTTAACCCACCTGGTGTGGTACTCTTTCCTTAGGGCAGCCTCAAACCAGCCTGACATCTTTCTTGGGTCAGCATACAACAGCTTTAGTTTGGCCAGCTGGTTGAGCTCAAAACCTGGTAGAGTCTTTAGATCATGTGGAAATCTAAAGTACTCTATGCCCTTCTCTCTCTTAACTGCATAGACATTTAGATCCTCAAAATATGCCCACGCTATAATCCTGCCCGACACCTTATGATGTTTCTTTACTCTGTAGAGTTTGGTGTAGACGTTCTGTTTAGGTGCAGCGCGTTGGGCTCGAACTTCTTCAAAACAAGCAGCCCATTCAGCCTTTCGGATGTCAACATCATCGTTTGAGGCTTGGGCTGTTCCTTCTGTCTTCTTTGACTCCTGCTCCATCTTATCTAGCACCTCAAATGTATCACTGACAAGGGATTCACCCAGATTGGGGACCACATTTCCCTCGTTGTCAGCATACTGAGGGTAGTGCTCTGCAGTGACATCTTCTATCTCTATTTCATCAACGTCGTTTAGCTCTTCGTCACTTGTAGAGTCACATGTTGGAGCATCCTTTACAATCTCATCGGGATTTAGCTTGAAGATCTCAGCTAGTTGCTCATTTGATAGATCGTGAATTATTTCCCCTTCTTCCGGGGTATAACTCACAGACCTCCTGACGATCCCTTGCAGATCAAGAATCATAGTTAACTGAGTCTTGACCTGCTGAAGGGGAGCAACATCGAATTCATCCCTTTGATAGTTTGGATCTGTTTGATTTAAACATTCAACATAACAATCATTAGTTAATAATCAAAACAGAAATGCATTAATCTTAATATAAACATCAAATACATAAGTTTAAATACATGATTCAAATACAAAAGTAATCAAATACATAGACATCTAATCATTACTTTTGTCTTGGATCACTGGATCATCGCTTGGTGGGGCAGAGGAGGAAGCTCGTTGGTCTTGGTTCTTCTTAGATCTCCTTTCTTGACCTTGAGCAGAGGCAGATGCAGCTGCATCTCCTCCTTCTTCATCATCATCCTCATTCCTCTCCTCTGTCCTCTCTTCCTCAATCCCTTCATCATCATCAGTCTCATCATCATCGTCCTCATCATCATCCTCATCATCATCATCACCATCATCACCATCTCCCTCTTTAATCTTCAGTGGCTCATCTTTAGATCCCTTAAGCTTTAGCATGATGGTCTTCTTAGCATCCTCCAACTCCTCAATCTTCTTAGCAGATGTGACTCTGTGCTCTTGGAGTTGGGCGATCTCGTGGCTCTGAGCAGCCATTTGTTGGGCCTGCTCCTCGATCAGCCGAGCCTGCTCCGAGATCTGCTGAGACTGCGCAGCAGTGAGATCTGCCAAGTGACGGATCTGTGCTGTCTTCTCCTCATCAGCAGCTAACAAACGCATCACCATCCGGTTCAGCGCTGAAAGCTGTTCCTCTACCCCAATTGGAGGTAGAGGTGATCCGTATATATGTGAGGGATGTGATGAGGGTCCTGCTTGGTGGCTAGTGGTGGTGGTGGTGGTGTGGTGAAGATGGGGTTTGGTCTGGATGATAGTGGAGGTGATGTAGGAGTGAATGATATGGTGGTGGTTGGCATATGTATAGTGGTGGGAGGTGTGGTGGTGGTAGTGGTAGCTGTGGTGGCTGTGGTGGTGGATGGTGTGGCTGTAGAGGTGGTAGTGGTGGTGGTAGCTGTGGTGGCTGTGGTGGTGACGAAGGTGAGTCTTCTCTTCTTCTTCTTCTGGCCGTGGGGCTGAGCCATCCTTTTCTTCCTCGATCCAGTCGAGGAGGATGCTCCCCCTAGAACACGGCTAGATGGCTCAGGGGCATAGTTAGGATCTGCAGTAGTCTCTCCCGAATCCCTGGGGCGTTCACCAACCGCCCGGAGTCCATGCTCTGTGGGAACAACCTTGCTTCCCACAGTCCTCGTCAATGGCTCCTCATCAGACTCGTCTTCCTCCTCACCAGGTATGAAGTCCTGGTGGAATCCTGCTGACTCTGCTATGTCTCCTGTGGGGCAGATACTGGAGGTATAACGTCTGTAGCTGTGCCCCTCGGTGGAATGGGCATGTCATCTCCAGCATCCCCACTGTCATCATCATCTGAGTCATGAGTGGGTAGAGCAATCTGCTCAACATCAGAATCACTATCGTCGTGGCGCCACTTCCTCCTAGCTGGCACCACATAGTCCTCCCGGGCCAGATGCCCAAACAATCTCCTGACAGGGGGTTTCACCTGCTTCCCCCTGTATACTTTCTTCATCCTCCCCAAGGTGGTATCATCCATCACCTCAAGAACAACAGCATCATCCTTCTCCTTTGGCAGGGAGGGGAGCTTCTGGTCTATGATCATCTGCATAAATCTCGGGTACATACAGAAGCCCTCCTTCCCTTTCCCCTCGATGTTCTCCACCAGGTAGGTGAAGATCATCTTGGAGAAGCTGAACGGGTGGTTCAGCACCAACGCAACATACGCGTTCTGGATCTGGTCGGATAACTCATCAAAACCTCCCTTCCTGGAAGCTATACACTTTAGCAGCACGTGCGCAAGATACTTAAACTGGGGACAGAGGTTGCTCTTGTTGAGCACCCCAGCATTGATGTCCCCAGAGTACTTGGCTCGAAGAAAGCATCCTCTGACAGTGAGGGGGTGTAGTCTAGTCGGACAATCAGCATCGTCCCCCAACTGTAACACTATCCTTAGATCCTCCTCTGTGATAGCTATAGCCTCTCCAAAGATGGTACTTCTGATGCAGTGAGGCTCAGAGGATCGATCAACTGTCGCACCTTCCCAGAAGGCCTGCTGAATGGACCGATAAGGAGTACAGGGAGCAGATATGGCGTGTGCAATCCTCGATCTCCTTAAGAAGGTGATAATGCCCGAGAAATCAGCAGCATTTCTGGATGTCAGATCCAGATGAGCACAGATATTGTGCTTCGTACTCATAGTCCATCGACTCGCCATCTGTTACACAAACAAAGTAAACATTAGTACCATTGGCTAAGAATGTCATGAAACACTTGGACTTGAAGTAAATTCTTTCTGTCATGCGAATGAGGTTGTGCGACTGAGATCAGTCGTGCGACTGAGCAGTGCGACTGGGATTCAGTCGTGCGAATGACCCCATGCGTACGACTGAGTGTGCGACTGAATTCATGCGTATGTAACCTCATGCGGTTACACCAGTCGTGCGACTGAACTCATACGCATGGTTCAGTCGTGCGGTTAAGCTGTTCGCACCCTTCAGTCGTGCGACTGAAGTTCATCAACCTGTCCATTCGCATGATGTACTGACTGTTCAATTCAAATTCAATTTTTCACCAATTTTGAGTTTTAGACTTCGTGTTCTGGTTCATTAGACTCGCAATCCATTCGTATAACACCTAACATCTTTAATTTCATTTGTTTGAGTCGTTTAGTTAGGTTATTTAGCCACTTAAGTCTCGGTTATTCTAGCGAGTCCGATTGTACAGATTTGGTGTCAAATTGAATGTTATTGTAGTGTCTCTTCACCGCAAATTACCTGTAGAATCGATGTCAATGGTCAGTATGTAAGAAACAGGGGTTTATAGAGATCAAAAGAAATTTGGGCAGAGTGACTTTAGTCGTGCGATTTAGGGTTAATTTGAGAGTGGTGAGTCTCTGCGACCGACTCTCCCTCTATTTATACTAACCCTAAATTCAATCGTGCGACTGGCTCATACGCACCTTTCAGTCGTGCGAGTGGGCCTCAGTCGTGCGATTGGTTCAGTCGCCCTTCTTCAGTCGTCCGACTGGATCTCAGTCGTGCGACTGACTCATTCGTTCGCTCTTAAGCATCCGACTGGGCCAATCGTATGGGCCATTCGGTTGGATGGTCCATACTCATGGTCCATTCGTACGAATGGCTCCCATTCGTATGATAAGTCCATACGGATGGTCCATTCGTGCGAATGGGTCATACTTATTAAATTTTCTGCCATTTTGAACATTTAACATTTAAACCCTTTTTAACTGTTGAAATTAACATTATGAGCATTTGATCATCTCAGACATGATCATTTTAACTTGAAAACCTTTGATCACCTCAGACGTGATCCTTTTAAACAATTTGTCACCTCAGACGTGACCCATTTATCCTTTGAAAACACATGTGGTCATCTCAGACATGACCCTTTTGGTGAGTTAATCCCATACTAATTTTCATGATGTAGTCCACAAACAAACAAACTGAAATGACTAAAAACTAGAAACTTAAACTAAAATACAAAAATTAAACTTGTTTTTGACTTTTTGTGAGAGATAAATCCTAAGATAGAAATCTACTGGATTTGGTTCCGGAATAGGCAGCTTCTATTTAGTTTGACCACACCTGGACCAATTCAATTTTGGAATCATACAGGCAAGTCAAATCATTTGGGACTTGTTATCAAAACCTTTTGATGCTCAATTCTTGGTTTTCATCCAGAGTCGTTAGCAAATTTAGGAAATCATACTGGTACTATTAGATTCCCACATTGATTTGAACTTTCAAGAATTGCAGCCACAATGATTGTCAGTATATTTGTCCTCTTAAATCCATACACAGACTTTTGACACAGACTGGTGATAGTTTTAGGTTTAATTATTTCAACTAACATTTGTGGATCCCACACTTATATGGTAATCAACATTCCTCAGGAGCTTTTGAGCGGTCTACGGGTATTTTTACAAGAAGAGACTATTCTTAGAGCTTTCAAAGAGAAGCCAATCCTCAGGTCAGTGCCATCGCACAGCAGAGAGGCGGCAAACAACAATGAATTCT
The DNA here is from genome assembly GCA_025215565.1 of Flaveria ramosissima. Lineage (NCBI taxonomy): Eukaryota > Viridiplantae > Streptophyta > Magnoliopsida > Asterales > Asteraceae > Flaveria > Flaveria ramosissima. The sequence goes on along the minus strand of CM046044.1, from coordinate 18,645,976 downwards.
AGAATATCTAGGTTATGCTTATCCTCAGGTCAGTGCCATCGCACAGCAGAGAGGCACACAACCTATCTTCTTGTTAGAGCAGCTTAATTTTCTTTTGCACAGAATGCACCAACAACATAAGTCATTAGCTTGATAGCATTTGTCTTTCATTTTTTTCGTGCTTTGCTCTATTTATGGTCATCCGCACACATTTGTGGCGTTTACATGCTCATTACCCCTTATTGGAATATTGTTGATTGTGTTAACCAGTGATAAGATGGAAGCCCACAGTCAGTTGAACAACTTAGTTTGATCTTGAGATCACCAGTCAGGTCTAATCATCTATTGTGTTGAATCTACCGACATATCATATGTGGTCTAGCAACCTCTAGGTCTACTTTCGTTGTGTTACCTTAGTAGTTACCAGTTTTTCTATCATCTTTCCTTTTATATTGCTCAGACTACACAGACTTATACTTTGAATTTTGCATCTTTTCTAAATTAAATTTTAAAGTCCCTCTTGATTTGTTCCTGTGTACTATCATTTTCCAAAGGGTTTGAATCGGTATCACAGATACGATCTACCTTATATCAGCTATCCACTCCTTCTCCCTCGTTTTTTTAATGTTACTGGCTGACTTATTCTCCCCCTAAAATTCTAAAATCATAACTGGTTTAATTATTTTAGGATTTTAATAGACAGCTAAATAACATGAGTTTAATTTAAACAGAAAATAAAATAAATAAAGAAAATGAAAAAGAAAAAAGAAAAATTAACTACACTGCATCGGACTACACATGATCATCATCAGGAATAACATCACTTTTCTTTTTAACGCCGTTGACCTCTAACAGATATAGAAAACGTGGTTTGTCAAAAGCTTTTGTATAGAGGTCAGCGCGTTGAAAATCAGTATTAATTTTTACCACATCGATTAAGTTCTTTTCAAAACAGTCTCTTATAAAATGGTATTTAATACCGATGTGTTTGGTCTTTGGATGTTGTACCGGATTTTTAGTTACTGCAATTGCAGCAGAGTTATCAACAAAGATAGGAGTAGAAGAAAACTTTAAACCGTAATCCCGCATTTGCTGTTGAATCCAGATGATTTGTGAACAGCAACTTGCAGCAGCAACGTATTCGGCTTCACAGGTTGACAATGCAACCGAGGTCTGCTTCTTACACTGCCAGGTAACTAATCTCCTCCCAAAGAATTGACACCCTGCTGATGTAGACTTGTAGTTCATCTTGCAGCCCCCGTAATCCGAGTCACTATACGCCGTGAGCTCAAAGTCATCATCATGAGGATACCACAACCCAAGTGTGGGTGTACCCTTCAGATAACGAAATATCCTCTTGACCCCGATCAGATGGTTAACCTTAGGCTTAGCCTGATATCTAGAACATAAACATGTAGCATACATGATATCAGGTCTTGAGGCAGTGAGGTACATGAGGGATCCAATCATTCCTCGGTACATTGTGGCATCTACCAGATCTCCATTTTCATCAGGTGCTATATCATGATTTGTAGCAAGTGGAGTCCCAGCTGCAGAAGCATTCTCCATGTCAAACCGACTGAGAATGTCTCCCACATACTTGGTCTGATGTAGAAAGATCCCTTTTGGTGTCTGATCCACCTGTAACCCGAGAAAGAATTTCATCTCCCCCATAGCACTCATCTCAAACTCTTTCTTCATAACTGCTTCAAACTCTTTGCATAATTCTTCGTTCTTTGAACCGAAGATTATGTCATCGACATAGATCTGTACTAGCAGTAGGTCTCCATCTTTTTCTTTGATGAACAGCGTGCAGTCAATGACTCCCCTGCGAAAGCCGTGTTTCACAAGATGAGTCGAGAGTTTCTCATACCAGGCCCTTGGAGCTTGATGAAGCCCGTATAAGGCCTTGTCGAGTTTGTAAACTCTGTCCCGATGATAAGGATCTTCAAATCCCTCGGGTTGACTGACATAAACTGTCTCTCGAATTTCCCCATGAAGGAATGCACTCTTCACATCTAATTGATAGACTTTAATCTTCATATACGATGCATAGGCAAGGAAGATACGGATGGCTTCCATCCTTGCCACGGGTGCAAACACTTCATTGTAGTCAATCCCCTCGACTTGGCGAAATCCCTGAACCACCAGTCGAGCCTTGTTCCTGATAATGACCCCTTGGTCATCCTTCTTGCATTTCAAGACCCATTTGGTGCCAATGACCTTAGCACCTTTAGGTCTATCTACCAGAGTCCATACACCTAACTTCTTGAACTGAAGAAGTTCTTCTTGCATGGCACTCACCCACGCCTCATCGTTTAGTGCTTCACTGACGTATTTTGGCTCAAACTGCGAGACAAAACACCGATAAGCACCATCATGAATGTATCCTTTTTCCATAACAGAGGCATAATCAGCTGAGTACAGCTGATTTCTGGTTTGTACTCCTGATCTGACATCCCCAATGACATTGTCTAGGGGATGATAGACATTTAGACGTGATCCTGGAGTAGTAGGAACAGCTACCTCAGAGCCAAGATTATGAACATTTGGTTCTGCATCTGAGGTAGAAGGAGTTTGAGGTTCCGAAGTCGAAGGGCATCACTGTTAGATGCTTGTGGACTTGCAGGAATTGGAACCTGTTCCTCCTGACTGTTCTGGTCATCTTCTTCAGCTTCATCTTCTGAGGAGGAGTCACTGTCGTCGACTACTCCCCCTGACTGATTAGATGATTCTCCCTGTGAGCTCGATGATGTTGAATCAAGAGATGGTGTATTCAAGATGTCATACATCATCCGTGTAGCTAACTCGTCATCCGAAGGAGAGATAGGGATGTTGAAGGACTTGAAGAATCCATCATAGTCGAAAAAGTAGGCGGGTCCTTTGCCAGTAGGTGGTGTGGTATATCTCTGAACATCAACATTACACCACACTTCTACTAAACCCGTTGAGTTGTTGTAAACTCTCTTGTTCGGTATGTTGTATCCTAGGAAGATCCCTTCATCAGCCTTCTCGCTGAATTTACCTTCTTGAGTCTTCTTCAGAAGTGTGCACGGCGCGCCAAATGGTTCGAGATACTCCAGATTAGGTTTACGTCGTTGTAGTAGCTCGTAACATGTCTTTCCGTGGCGCTTGACTATCAGAACTCGATTCAATGTATAACATGCATTGCCACTGCCTCATTCCAGAATTGGATAGGCAGTTTCGAGTCTGCCAGCATTGTCCGTGCTGTCTCTATCAAGCTTCTATTCTTTCTCTCAGCAACACCATTCATCTGAGGCGTGTAGGCAGAAGTGAATTGATGCACAATTCCCTTTTCCTTGCAGTAAGCCTCCATCCACTGATTCTTGAATTCAGTCCCGTTGTCTGAGCGTACTTGTCTCACCTTCAGCTTGTAGAGAGATTCCAGTGTGGTTACTAACTCCTTGAATGACTCAAATGTTTCTGATTTGGACTTCAGAAACATTACCCAAGAGAATCTTGAGTAGTCATCAGTAACCACAAAACAGTACAAGTCACCTGCAATGCTCTTTGTACTGACTGGACCAAACAGATCCATGTGAAGAAGTTCAAGAGGAAGTTCTATTGAATGAACTTTCTTTTCCTTATGAGACTTCTTCGTCTGTTTGCCTTTCTTGCAAGCTACACAAAAATCAGGAAGTTGGAAATTCTTGACGTTAACTCCTCTCACGAGATCCTTCTGATCAAGTGATTCATCTTCCGTTGATTAATGTGTCCCATTCTCCTATGCCAGGAGATGGAGTCCTTCTCAGTGGCTTTTGATAGAAAGCACTGAACTTCATGATCCGTTGTAGAAGCCGTTGAGAGATCCAAAACATAAAGGTCTTTATATCTTGAAGCTGTCATCAGAACTTGGTCCTCCGGAATCACGTAGTCTTTCTTTAGGACGTAACACTTCTTGTTGTCGAATATGACTTTAAATCCTTATCACAGATTTGGGAAACAGAAAGTAAGTTGTTTTGAAGTTGTTGAACGTAGTTCACCTTATCAAACTTAACTTTCTGATTTCCAACTTCTCCCTGAGCTGTGATATAGCCTCCTTTGTTTCCAGCAAACGAAACATGCCCTCCTTTTATTTGTTTGACGTTTGATAAAAGAGCCCTGTTTCCTGTCATGTGCCTGGATGCTCCGCTGTCTACAATCCACGTGTTGGTTTCAGCACTGTAGCGAACACCCTGCACATACAATGTAAAACATTAGTTTAGGTTAGGAACCCAAGCCTTTACTGGCTTGGGTTTCCCAGAGGCATCACACATCATGAATTCAACCCATTGACCCTTAGAGGGTGAGGGTAGCTCAGGTTCCTTCTTGTCATCATTATCAGACACAGAGGATGACTTTTCTTTCCATAAGCCAGATTTGTGCAAGGCCTGTTTGTGATAAACAGTCGACTGGCTAATGGGTTGAACTTTGGTTCACTAGTTCTTCTAGGTGGAGTTAAAGAACTCCTCTTAGAAGACCTAGGTTTTGAATCCTGAAGTTCAATCTTCTTCCTAGGTGTCTGATAGTAAGGACAAAAGGAAGCAATGTGTCCACACTCTCCACAGTTGTAGCATGACCTGCTATCAACTTTATGATTAAACTTTCTTTGTGGAGATGTGTGTGACACCCTAGTAACATCACTTTTTGGGTTTTGACTCTGTTTCTTTTGATGTTTTCTCTTGTTTAACAAAATTAATTGTTTTAACATTTTTAACATCTTTTTCTTTTTGGTTAACTGGTTTTTGACATGAAACTTGTGAAAGATTAACATTAACAGTCTTTTTAGGTTCAGATTTGACTTTGTTTGACCCTGACTTTATATTAACCTTTTCAAATTCTTTTTCCAGATTAACACAAGGCATTTTACCCTTTGCCTTTGAAGTGGCCTCCTTTTGTTTTGTTCCAGATTCAATTGATGAACATGAGGAATCTGGATCACTAACAAGAGGAGTAGACACCACATGATCCTTGATGGGATTATTATTTATTGGTCTACTCTTAGTGTTCATCAAGGTCTCAGGTGGTGGTGGAACCACTTTATAACCCAAACCCTCCCCGTTGTTACGTTCTCTCACTAAGTGTTGGACAATGTGTGATGAACTTGTCCAACTGTGCAGTTTTTGCTTTAAAGAGTTTACTTCTACTTCTAAAACTGCCTTTTGCTTCTTAGTGTCTTCTAGGGAGTTAAGATAGTACCTAATGTCATTAGCTTGGTTAAATGCACTACTTCAGTTTCCCTAGGCTGTTTAGTCAAAAGGTCTATCTTTTCTTTGTAACTATGCTCATTTTGTTTTAAAACTCTATTAGCCTCAGTGCACAGTTGCAAATCCTTTACTAAGTTATCATTATGATCTAATAACCTAGCAAATTTCTGATCTATGCTATCTCTAAATGTATTACAATCAGAACAAGCATGATTTTGAAACAGTTGGTCAGTGGTACTTACCTGAGAAGATTCTGAAGAATTAGCCATCAACGCAGCATCAGATGTCTCTGGTTCTGGTGATTCTGTCTTTGCTGTGGACGTCCCTTCTTCAGGCTTGTAGCTGACCTCAGTTGCAGTTGTCTCTTCACTATTTGACATCGCTATCTCAACTGCAATATCTCCTTCACTCGCGGAATCATCATCTAAGTCTTCTACGCTTGCAATATTGGATTCCCCTGGAGAGACAAACGAAAGCTCCAGTCCTGTCCTTCATCATCATGAGCAGTCAAGGCTTTTGGATCCTTGCTTGATGAAGTAGAACTGCTAGCTTGCTTGTCTTGACGAGTGAAGGACGAGAATGGGTTCCCGTTCCCAGTCTTCTTTGGCTTCACACATTCTCTTTTGAAGTGCCCCTTTCTCCACAGTTGAAGCAGGTCACCTTGCTCTTGTCAAAGCCAAATGTGGTATCCTTAGTAGCAACCAAGTTCTGTCCGGTCTTTTTCACAAACTTCTTCGCCCTCCGGACAGCACTTGCTAAGGCCCACATAATGTCCATCCTCTCCAGCTCCATTTCATCCACCTGCTCGTAGTCCTCATCTGCCAGATGGCAGTTTCCAATTTTCCCAGCAACAAGTCCATCATAGGAATGAACCACTGCTGCCAAGAGATCCATGTGCTCTCGAGCTACTTCCACAGTCACATTACCGAGGTTCTCGGTCTTCAGTCTAGTAGCATTTGCTTCAGATCCAATGTAATGGGTACAAGAAGACCCTGACGTTTCTGATCCTGAAGGAGAAGCTTGTGAAGGACCAGATGAGCTAGACACAAATGCAGTCTGAAGAGGTGCTCCAGATGTCTTAGCTTGAGGAGTGGCATTGTACAAAGCTGGATTCTGAGTGTATGAAGACTTCTGAGCTCGGTACTTCATCCTAAGTGCTTCTTCTCGCAGCTTTAGAATGAAGTCATTGATATCCAACTTTGCCACATCTCATTCTGTCTCAGATTTGACACAAATGAAGCCCACTTTTCTGGCAATCCGTCTGCAAAATTTGACACTTTTTCTTCCATGGTAGTAGCAACCCATGTGTATGCAGTTCACTCATCAGATGGTAGAATCTATCAATAACATCGTCCAAACTCTCGTTTCCCATCGATGAGAAGTTGTCAAATTCTTTCTTTAACTCCTTAGCTTTAATTGCCTTCAGCGAAGCATTCCCGTCATATCTCTTTTCCAGCTCATCCCACAATTTCTTGGCCTGCTTATTCTCCGAGTACTGGTGGAAAATATCTTTAGGAATAGACTGTGTGATCAATGCATAGACTCTCTTTTCTGCATTATACTTAACTTTCTGAGCATCAGTCATTCCCTAAAGTAAGCTTTACCCCATCTGCTCCCACCGGCATACTGTAACCTATCTCGATAGCTTCCCACAAATTTGGATCCACTCCATTGAGGTAGATCTCAAAACGTTGTTTCCAGTGGGGAAACTCATCTAACGTTAAGAGCTTTGGGGGTTTATTATGATTCCCCACCTCACTCTCAAGTAACAGTAAGTTCTGGATCCTTGAGTCCTTCCCGGCAGTAAACGCTGACATCTGATCTTCCATCTCGATTAACTTTAAGTCTACTAAACAAACTGTCAACTGGTGCGACTGGAGTGATGCGAATGGGCTATCCGTGCGAATGAACTATGCGACTGGTTCAATCGTGCGGCTGAACTAAGCGATTGGTTCAGTCGTGCGAATGAAACTGATGCGTATGAACACTGCGAACGGATGGTTCAGTCGTACGAATGAAGATGCGACTAGGTCCAATCGTGCGTCTGGAAGATGCGAATGAAGTCCAGTCGTGCGAATGGCTCACTCGTGCGACTGAAGCTGCTGTTTTGCGAAAATTTCTAGGTTAAACGTGTTTTGGCCGTAAAAATTCGAATTTTCGCCAACCCTAATCGCCTAATGCCGTAGAAACCGAAACTTGATGAGCAGGGGACGTCCAAGACAACTTTTGACACAAAAGATTGCGTTTTTAGTGTAAAAACACAAAACTTTGTATCAAACTTGATTGAATCACACGTAATCAAGAGCCAAAGCTCTGATACCACTTGTTAGGACCTGGTATTTGAACGAAATACCGAATGATTAACGTGTAAACCAAACCAAATAGTGCGGAATCCTATTTGATTGGCGATCCAATCAGTGAGAACGCACGTAGAATCAATAAAGTATTGAATCAAACGTTAAGAATCGATTAGGAATCGATCTACAGCGTTCTATGAACTTGGAGTATGAACTTGGAGGCTTCTGGACGGCTAGGGTACGTCTGGAGTCGAAATAGAATGAATGCTTACGTTTTTCCACGAATTGGGTTGTATTTATAGGTTAGTGTTGTTCATTCGTGCGACTGAACCATTAGTATGGTTCAGTCGTGCGATTGAACCATGCGGTTGATCCATCCGCACGACTGAGTGTTCAGTCGTGCGACTGAGCCAATCTTATGTTACAATCATACGACTGATCCAGTCTCCTGGTTCAGTCGTGCGACTGAGTCATTCGTATGAAGTTATTCATGCGTATGGTCCATTCGCATGGGCCATTCGCATGAGAACTTCATTTTGTTAAGTTTGAATGTATTAATTAATATAACATTATGTGTATCAATTCAAACAATCACAAACCTATTTAACCAATTCAACATCGACTCATTAATGAAATATTAAACATTATAAATCACAAACAACCAATATCATTTCATTAATATCCAAACATTACATCATCAGTATCAGACAAACAAGATCTATTACATTCATATCATGATCTAGGTACATACATGTATCAACATACCAATAATTAACATTTTCTCTAAACTTTTCGTCTTTAAAAAACTTTGGGTTATGCCATCTTTGTTGGATATTCCTCTAACTCTAAAGCTTATAGAGTTTATAACATTAAAAATCAACAATTTGAGGAATCTTTCAACATTGTAGTTAATGTGCACACTCCTTGTGTTAGGGGAAATGGCTCCGATCATATATTTGATTTAGAATTGTTTCCAAACTATTCTAAACCATCTTGTGAGAATGTTTCAGCTGGAACAGGTGCTCAAAGTGATTCTGATGATGATCAATTGTTTGAGCTTCCCAGACCTATTCCAAGTTCTCCAAGAGCTGCAACAAATCAAGTTCCCACTATTGGCAGTTCTGATAGTATAACCATCTCAAGAGATAGTGGAGCTTCAACAAGCGGTTCACCTGTTGACTCTCAAACCTCTTCAGGTGACCCTGCACAACACCAAGCTGATGAAAGCAACATCTTGAAGGAACAGGCAACTATTAATGCTGCTTCGCAGCAAACAAATGATGACGTTTCTTTTTAATTCAATTAGTCCTCATTGAATGAATTTGAAACAGCAGCTGGACCAAGTGTTCAAGCTCCTGAGCAAAATATGTCCAACTTGGATTTATCTTTGCAACTGGAGGTAATTCCTAGACTTAGGATTCACAACACTCATCCAGTTGAGAACATCATAGGGGAAGTCTCTGAAGGCGTGAGAACAAGAGGACAAACTCATAATGGGAATGTCTGCTTGTACTCATGTTTTTTATCCCAAATGGAACCCAAGAAGGTGGAAGACGCCTTGAAAGATAGTAGCTGGGTTGAATCAATGCAAGAGGATCTGCTTCAATTCAAAAGACAAAAGGTTTGGAACCTATGTCCGCTACCATCTGGTCAAGTACCTATAGGCACTAAATGGGTTTTCAGAAACAAGAGAGATGATAGGGGCTTGATTATCAAGAACAAGGCAAGACTGGTGGTTCAAGGATACACTCAAGAGGAGGGAATCGATTATACTGATGTATTTGCACCTGTTGCAAGACTTGAGGCAGTTAGGATCTTCCTTGCTTATGCTGCATCCAAGAATTTCACTGTCTACCAGCTTCATGTCAAGTGTGCCTTTCTATATGGGGATATAGATAGGGAAGTCTATGTATGCCAACCTCCGGGATTTGAAGATCCACAGCATTCCAACTATGTGTGCAAATTGGATAAAGCTCTATATGGGCTGCACCAAGCACCTAGGCTGTGGTATGAGACATTGTCTCAGTTTCTCCTGAAGAATGGTTACACTAGAGGTACCATTGATAAGACTCTTTTCATAAGGAAGTCTGGGAAAGACATCTTGCTTGTTCAAGTCTATGTTGATGACATCATATTTGGTTACTCAAATGACCAAATGTGTAAAGACTTTGAGAGCATCGTGAAGAAGAAGTTTGAGATGAGTTCCATGGGAAAAATGGACTTTTCCTTGGAATTCAGGTGAAGCAAATGAAGGAAGGGTTTTTCATCAGTCAATCTAAGTATGTCAATGACATCTTAGAAAGATTTGATATGAAAGATTGTAAGGCAGCAAAAACACCTATACCCAGAAACCACAATCTCTGCCCTGACTTTGAGGGGGAGGATACTGATCAACATCAGTATAGTGCAATTATTGGTTCTCTGATGTATCTCACAGCAAGTAGACCCGATATCATGTTTGCAACTTGTATTTGTGCAAGATATCAGGCTGCTCAAAAGGTATCTCACCTAGTTGCTGCTAAGAGAATCCTTAGATACCTTAAAGGAGCACCTAAACTAAGTCTCTGGTATCCAAGAAATAGTGATTTCAATCTCTATGGTTACTCTGTCAGTGATTATGGTGGCTGCAATATCAACAAGAAATCAACATCTGGTGGATGTCAATTTCTTGGTGGAAGGATCATCTTATGGCAATGTAAGAAGCAATCCTATGTCTCTACATCAACTGCTGAAGTTGAATACATTGTTGCTGCTAGTTGTTGTGCTCAGCTGCTGTGGATTCAAAACCAGATTATAGACTATGGATTCAACTTCATGAGCACTCCTATCCACATTGACAACAACAGTGCTATCTCCATTACTGAAAATCCAGTGAAGCACTCCAAAACTAAACACATCGATATCAGGTATCATTTCATTAGAGATATTCATGAGAAAAATCTTATCAAGCTAATCAAAGTTGATTCAAATGAACAATATGCTGACTTGTTCACCAAAGTCTTTGATGAACAAAGATTCAAATATCTCATTACAGCTATTGGGATGATAAACCTTGATTAGTCTATCTCATTTGAAATTTTTTTATGTGTAAAGTTTTATGTCAAAACAATCTAAGCCCTGTTACAAAAGGTCTTTCTCTAAAATTTTATCTAAGTATGAATTCTTCCGAAGAGGAATTAACCCTCGGAAGATATTTTCCATATCTTCCGAAGCAAATTCCTCCCAGGATAATTTTCTTCTCGGAAGAGTTGTTAAGTCTCGGAAGAAGCGATTGATTTCATATCAGATCTACTTCCAAAGCTTGTAACATTCTCCATTCGGAAAGCAACATATACTCTCGGAAGTAAAAACTTTACCTTCGGAAGTAAATTTTCCTTCGGAAGAACATTACCTTCGGAAATGCTTTATACTCGGAAGAAAGATTTTACTGTGTAACGGAAATCTTTTGGGCCCCACTCTGTAAAGAGTAAAGATTTTGTTAATGATGTCGGATTATTTAAATGGACAAACCTTACCTCCCATGTCACATCATCCACTGAAACCTCCCATCATCTTATCCAAACCCCCTTTAAACCGCATTCCACCCGTTTAAATACCTCCGGCTAATCACTTTCATCCTTTATACCAAAATTACTGCCCTTAAAGCTTTCTCCATCTTCAATTTACCCAATTCCAAACTATCTTCTTGCAACTTTCTCAAATGACACTTAACCCTCAGCACAACCAAGTCGCACTCCTTGACTCTTCAAGGGATGCCGACTTCTCAGATATCATCTCCTTTCTAACCCAATCTTCTTACTACACTGCCCTGACTGTTAACCCTATGGTTTACTCAAATCATATGTTTGAATTTTGGGCAAAAGGTCAGATTGAAACCCTAAATGGGAGCATCTGTGGCCAGGAGTTGGTCATTTCTGAAAAAATCATTAGGGAGCATCTAGAGCTTCATGACGAGGGCGCTCCTACAGAATTCCCCAAAGTAGATTTGGATAACACTTATATCCAAATGGGATATGGTGGAGATGTTAGCAGGTCAACCGTCTACAAATTCAACTTCTCTTACAACTGGAAGTTCCTGCTGCATGTAGTTCTTCACTGCTTGTCCAACAAATCTGGGGGATGGGATCAAATCCCATATGAACTTGGGTGCCTAGTTCATGGTTTGGTGAGAAGCCTCCGCTTCAACTACTCAAGATTTGTGCTGACCAATCTCATGGGAAACCTTCAACGGGACACATTCTTCATGTATCCCAGGTTTCTCCAGCACATAATCAATTGTGAGCTGGACCAGAGCAAGCTTGTCTGTGCAGCTGCTCTGATTGTTCCTCAAATGAGGCAGACCATCTTCAAAACTTTGAAGAGAGTGTCCACCAACTTCACCGGAAGAGATACTGCACTTCTTCCAGGTATGATTGAGCCAATGGCTCCTTGTGACATCCCTGTTAACCCCACAGGTGATGAACCCACACCAGCAACTACCCTCACTTTGCCAAATCTAGCTTCTCCACCCATTACCATCACTTACCAAAGACGCCCCAAACGAACCCTTGTTCAATCTTCTCTGATTGAACAAGCTCCTCCGGTTCTACCCAAAAGGCTAGAGTGGAACAATGGGCTCCCACTCAGCCTGAGGTCCAACCATCCTTCACAATTGACCTCAATATGGGTCTTGAGTCTCCTCAGTCTCAGACCCATGAGCACAAAATCCAAGCTAAAAACCCTCAGGGAGAGTCTTTATACTCCCCTGAGCAGCCAAAAAGGGACAGCCCCATCACAGGCTCAATGCCTTTAGACATTGATCAAAGTCCCGGGTCACTAGGTTTTACTTCCATCTCCTTTACTGACCTATTAAATGGAGCTGATGAAGAGATTATGTCTCTTCAGGGCAATGAAGTTGATCCACAACACCCTCTCAAGGATCAACAGAGCCCAGAGAGATCTCTTATCTCTAGCCCCTATCAGCAAACCTTTACTGAGGTGAGTCCCGCTGATATGGAGGGGACTCATGTAGATTCAGCTGCCACTACTGAAGGAGTCTCAAGGGATCCTCAGGACAGTGGTAACATTATTGAGACTGAATCTACAACAACCATGCCCTATGATGACTCTGAAAGAGACATCATTGAGCAAGGGAAACCAGGGCGCCAAGAAACCACATCCGGTGATGAGGATGAACATACAAGGTATGTTACCCCATCTCCCCATGATTCTTCAAAAAAAGATGAGGGAAGACTGCAACTCACCATTTAAGACCTACTTTCTAAAGTCTCAAATCTTGAATCTAAGGTTAGGACTTTAGAGGATAGGTCTGCCACTCAGCAACTTGAGATTGAAAATCTCAAGGCCAAACTAGCTGAGAAACAGATTGAGAGGTCTGTTAGGAACGTACCAATTCAGGTCTCTTTGACCTCTTCCTCTAGCTCATCAAGCTCTCAGGATGATGCTACCAAAAAAGAGGAGAGTGTTTAGGGACAAAGCCAAAGACAAGAGGAGCCACAAAGTCAAGCTCTCACTTACCTAAGCTCAAAATATCCTATGCAACAAGCTTCAGTTTTTCCTGAGCCTTCTCCAGTTGTAATTCAAATGGATCAAAGGATGCTCCAAGATCTCAATAGGTTCTTCAACAAGTTCCTGTTGGAATCTCTTATTGAATAGCCAAGTCCTGATCTGTCTGTGATCTACTTCGGAGCTCAAGAGCTTCAAAGGTTAAATGCACCTTCTACCACTATTGAGGAAGTTGGTCAACCTAAGGTCCAAGTGGAGCCTGAGATTAACTTCGAAGGGGAAACAAGGATTGATGGCCCAGCAACTGAGACAGTTGGGACAGATAGTGCATTCTCACAGACTTCTGAAGCACAAGTCAGAGCCTCGGAATAACAATTTCAATCTTTCGAAGCTGAGATTGTAGCTGCGGAAGGACTATTCTCCTTATCCGATGATCTAATAGTCACAGATGCAATCCTAGAACTTGCATTTGAGGTTAATAGGGAAGATTTTCTCACCCAACCCCTAGCTCAAACATCAATATTAACTCCAGCTTCCATCTCTACTACTCAACTTGAACCTTCCATCCAAGAACCCCCAAAGTCTAGTACTTCCGAAGACATCAAAGGAAAGAGGAAGATGACTAAGGAAGAGCTTCAGGAGGAAGAAAGGTTAGAAAAACTCAAAAGAAAAGGTAGACTTCCAACTGGAAAACTGCTAGCTGCCAGTAGCAAAGCAGCTGCAGCCAACCAGGAGGCAGTCAACAATAGAATAAGAGTAGAGATCATTAATAGCTTTGTCAGTCTAGGAGCTGCGAGTGAAGATGTACTCCTGCTACCACTAGAGGAGTTAGTTGAGCTGGAAAAGGCAACTTTGCTGCAAAAACAGCAAAGAGAAGAGGCAGCAAGGTTGCCTTAGAGGAAGAAAGGGAGAGCAAAGAAAAAGAAGCTGATCAGCAGCTCAGGTGGGAAAGGATAACTTTCCTAACCCCCAGAGGTTTCTCTCTAGAAGAATTATCTCCACACAACAATGATACGATCTTATGGCTCTTCAACAAAGAGCAAGATCAAATGGAGAAAGAGAGAAAGAAAGCTGCCAGGGAAAAGCTGATGCTAAAGAAGAAGAAGGAAGAAGAAGCAGGACTAGCTGCTGCCAAGAAGATATGTGAGAAGACCTGGATAAAGAGCTATCTTTGGGCTCATGGCTTCTCAGTCAGGCAGGTGGGTCCTATGTCTGAAAAGACCCTCCAGCGACATGTCAGTGACATAAAGGCTGACATTCGCTTGGGGAAGAGGAAGGAGATGTACAGAAGGGGACAGGGGATGATCTTCAAATCAACTACTCAACCCTAACTTCAAACCCAACCACAACCTGAACCAATCCCCTTTCCATTCCCCATCAAAACTGAACCAAACACTGAACCTACACCATCACCCCTACCAACCTCTTCACCTCAAACACCTAAACTACCCATCCTCCAACCCAAAACACTAGCCAGAACCCAAACACCTCAACCTACCCAACAACCCCTCAAACCATCTCCTAGCCTTCTAAACATCTCCCCTTAAAGGAGTACAAGGCAATCAAGACAAAGCTCATCAATTGCACAACCCTGAGCGACATCTCCTGTGAGGAGGATTCAGTCAATTTGACTTATGTTGATGGATCCTCATGTTCCCTCACTAGAGATCAATTTCTTGATCTACCCAGAGGAACATTGGACCAAGCTGCAAAATCTCCTTGGCCTTAATTCAGACACTTTGAATGAGGAAGAAAAGAAGTTAAGGAGAAGGTTGGTGACTCTGCTGGATACCAAGAAAGGTGACCGGGTGCCTAGACAACCTCTTGCACCTAGGAAGAAGATCATCCAGTGGAGGTTCGAAGACTCTTCTCGCAACTTTGTTGTTGAAAGAGAGAATGGAGAGCTCAACAGGCTAAGTGCCTCATCTCTGCTACACTTAAGCAGATTTGATATTGCTGAGTTAGCAGAGAAGCCATTCTCCAACCCTTCAACTCTGATGTAGCTGCTCATATCAGAAATCATCTAGGCAGTCTTCATATGGCCGAGCTAACTGCTAGGACCAAGGTTGAAGAAGAGTTGAAACTGAGAGAGGAGGAGAAAAGGAAGGGATCAACAACCAAAGGCAAAGCCTTTCTACAAATGGTTGAAGGTCCTGAACTTGAATCCATAGTTAGATGGGAGTATGACTATAACTCCCGTCAACTAACTCTTTTCAGGGGGACGCAACAGAGGGTACATGTCATTCAGAGTGATAGACTGGATCTCATATCCAATAATAACTTGTACAAGCTTCTCAGCACCACTTCAGGGAAGAACAAAGAAACAGACAAATATCTTTTGTCCTTGGTGTTGAAAGCTTTGAGAAGCAGAAACAAGTGAGGTTTTGATAGCATCAGCCTAGGGGGAGTTTGTTGGATCTAGAAAGGCTGGTGCAACCAAAACCAAAATCACTTAGAATATTTTGGTACAACTAATAAAGGACTTCCGAAGCTAAGTGTGGAACTTCCGACGGAAAAAGGAGCTCTTCCGAAGACAACGTGTAAAACTAACTTCCGAAGGAAAACTCCAACTTCCAAAGACAAAGAACTTACTTCCGAAGATCAAGACTTAGAATGATAGATCAGAAGTCAACTTTCGAAGTATAGAAGTCCTCAAGCCTTGGAAGTATAGAAGCCTCTTCCGAAGTATAAGTGGCTTTGGAAGAACTTGTTCTTCCGAAGCCAACTTACCTTCAGAAGACACTACTATTATCCAGTGGACATAAGTATGGTCTCCCTGACACTCCGTTGTAGACCTCTGAGATACTGCATGGTGTTTTCTCAAAAGCCATGTAGTTGACCATACTTTATTCCACTGTTTATCTTTATAAGTTAGTATAGTTGCCATCTTTAGTTGTTGACAAAAGGTAAGTCATGGACATGCCATGACTACCATATCTTAGATAATACTTTATCTAAGATACCTTAACTTTAGCATTGTAGTATATGCTTTAGTCTTAGGTTTCCAGCTGGTATCAAAATATATCCGGCTGTAGGATCTAGTATATATAGTTTCTCATTGTAACTCATGTTCTATGCTTGTAAGAGTCTTGTAATACTTTGAGCTGAGAAGTAATATATACAAGTACCTTGAAAATTATTTCTGTGTGTTCTTTGCTACTTATTATATTATTATTAACTCTTATAAAAGACTCTACTTCATCTGATTTGAGTGTTCTATAAGTGAGTTTGAGAGAAATTCAAGTGTTTAAGTGACAAACCCGATCCTGCATCCTCAAATATGAATGTTAATCAACCAGGGGTTTTGAGGAAGAAACCTACCAAGTAGATATTGTGGTGATTAGTTTTTATTTTTTTATTAAAAACAAGTTTGATAGATTTTTATCAATTAGTCAGTAATTAATAAACGCAACGAAATAAATAATGTTCAACATACCTGACAATATCTTAATTATAATGCAAATATAGTAATTAAACAAATCTACCAGTGAGATAGATATACCTTTTGTGGTTAATAATTAACTAGTTGAGACACAGACGTTTAATGAATGGATGTCAGAACGTGTATGAACACAACACGAGGGCACGACCATGGCTTCGGGAGATGCGGCACAAGGCCTCGGTCAGGTCTAAGGTTCTTAGATGTGGGTCATGAGTTTCACAACAGGGCCGAGCACAAAGTTGGACGGTGGCGATGTAGTGTTAGCGGGTGGTCGACCGAAGGCAACGACAGTGGTGGCTGGATCTCGGTGGTGGTCAGTCGAAGGGAGGGGTTGCCCTCTTTCTCTCGGCCGCTAGGTGTGGTGGGAAAATGTTATTAGGGTTTTTCCTTAAACACCCTATTTAACCTTAATTAATCCCTTGTGGGCCGTGGGCCCGGTCAGATCAATTTTAGTCCACGAGATAAACCGATAACCAAATATTTAACGTTTAATAATAATTTATAATTAGTATAAATTACTAAATTCCCGATTATTATAATAATACAATATAATTATATGCTATAATAAGTTCGTAACTACCTGTTAATCCGATCAAGTGGATTTGATGTTTGTTTCTCAATGTGTAACTTTTATGGGTCATAACTCAATTAACGTTGACTAATTAAACTTGTACATATAAATCCAACAAATATAAATTGGAAGCTAAACACCATGAACACACGATAGTCAAGGGTTCAGATCTCAAAGCCCTAGATCAAGCTAAGAGAAAATGAATCTTCGTAGATCGATGAATCAAACTAGACAGATAATCATAACCCTAAGGTTATAACACCATGTCAAGAATGGTATAGTACTCAAGAAGTACCTAAACTGATAATGTATAATCCCAAACAACAATATCTGAGTAATACAAAGCAAACTAGAAACAATAAGTACGCTAATGAACATACACTAGACTAAAGGCGTATCCTCAACATGATGATCCATACAAATAAGAACTTTAAGTAAAACGACTCAAACCCCAATCAGGTGAACAAAGACAGAGAGCATTTCATAGAGATTTTTAAAGAAAATAAGCATAAAACTACACCAAACAACAGAGCTCCCACCAATATATAGATCCACCTTTGACAAACAGAACCCCATGAGCACGAGAGACCACATGCCTTATAGAGATAAAAACGAGTCTCTCCAGGTCTTCTCAAGATCGATAGCAAAAGCTCACGAACCACAGCAGCAACTCATGTTCACATAACCCAAAACTCAAAAAAGCAAATTAGAAACAAAAAAAGTTATGATAAACCAGGATTATAAAATTGAAGGGTAACCAAATAATTTCACCACAATTTCAACAAATAATACACTAAGAGCTTATAAGATTCATCATAACACACTCTATGTAAACTCTCTTTGCAAGTCTACTAACGAACGGGTGATGACTGAATCGACTAACGAACGGGTGATCATTGGGACCATAGGTTTGCTCTATGCAATTGAGTTTTGTGTCTCTTGAAATCCTAAAGGCCAAAGCCCAATATGAAATATTTTTTTAAAAATGGGGGCCCTTATCTTTGGGGGCCGGACCCCAAGCCCCATGCATCACAACTGAAAAAGAAACAACGTTTCAAATTGTTAAGGGTCTTATAGTGTGTCCATTCATCCAAAATGCATAATCTTGCCAAATCCACAATTTTCAAGGGCCAAAAGTAACTAGTGTGCACTTGAACTAAACGAGATTTACCATGAATCTAGAAAAGAAAAGTCTTCTTCCAAGTTGTTAGTTTTCCATCTCGACGGCCGCTCCGGAGCCACCGTACGCCACCCTTAAACTCAGGTAAGCCACCGTCGTCTCTCAAATCATCAACACCCATTTGAATCATCCAATACCCACATCAAATCTCACATTTTTTCTCAATTTCATGTCAATATCACAATTGTTCTTGCTTGTTTCATCATGCTTTTTCATAAACATCCTTGTGTTCACCAAATCCGATCCACTTTCTACCCAAAATTGCCCCCGATCCAACTCTTCTTTACTTAATTTCACTTCCCAATTCGTTATGGTTCAGCATCAATTACGGGGATATTTTAGTGTGATCGATGATTGTTCCTTTAGGGTTAGTGAATTCGATATGCTTCCTGGGAGTTCTCATGTTCATTGGTGGGGTGCTGTGGGTGATGATTATGAGAATTTGACATCTGGGTTTGTTATATCTGATGATCAATTGAATAGCACCACTTATAAAAATGATAGCTTTACTGTTAGTTTGATGAAGAATGTTACTTGGGATCAAATTAGGGTTGTTTCTGTTTGGGATACTTCATTGGCTTCCGATTTCGGGCATGTTGTGTTACCAAATTCGGAATCGAATTCTAGTGTTGTGACTGATGTTAAGCCAACGATGTTTGATAACTGTAAGGTGTTGTCAGATACATATAGGTTAAGATGGACTTTGAATGAAAAGGATAATGTGATTGATATTGGTTTAGAGGGTGCAATCGGGATTCAAAACTATATGGCGTTTGGGTGGACTGAACCGAATAGGGAGCATGATCATATGCTCAATGCTGATGTGGCGGTGACGGGGTTTACTGAAGAAGGCATCCCGTTTGCTGATGATTATTATATTACTAAGTATAGTGAATGTATCAAGAACGATGATGGTACTGTCGAGGGTGTGTGTCCCGACACTATGTATAATGCTTCGAATTCTGTTGAGTCAGTTAACAATACACGGTTAGTTTATGGTCATAGGAAAGATGGGGTGTCGTTTATTCGTTTTCAGAGGCCGTTAAAGTCTGTAGACAAGAAGTATGATTGGGATATTGATGTCACAAGCAAAAGAACATGTATTTGGGCTTTAGGGTTAATAAAACCACCCGATTCCCTTCGGCCTTTATACCTTCCACAAAATCATGGAAAGACTTACGGGCATGTCCATGTTAATGTTTCTGAGAGGGTTAATGATTGTGTCGGGCCGCTTGATGCTGAAGATAAGGAGGATCAAGAATTAGTGATTGCAGATAAGAAAGAACCTATTGTTGTTACTTCGGGTCCTGCTTTGCATTACCCGAACCCTCCAAATCCTTCAAAGGTTTTGTATCTTAACAAGAAAGAATCACCAGTTTTGAGAGTTGAAAGAGGTGTTCCAGTTATGTTCTCAATACAAGCGGGCCATGATGTCGCGTTTTACATCACTTCTGACCCACTTGGCGGGAATGCTACTTCTAGAAATATATCAGAAACGGTTTACACCGGTGGACCAGAAGCACAAGGGGTGCAGTCCAGTCCTAAAGAGTTGTTGTGGGCTCCAGACCGAAACACACCTGATCAAGTATATTATCAGTCGGTTTTTACGCAAAAGATGGGTTGGAAGGTTCAAGTGGTCGATGGCGGTTTAACCGATATGTATAAAAACAGCGTTTTGTTGGATGATCAACAGGTTAATTTCTTTTGGACACTCTCAGAGAAGTCTATATCTATAGCAGCTCGTGGTGAGAAGAAAAGCGGGTATCTTGCAATTGGGTTCGGATCAGAAATGGAGAATAGTTTCGCGTATGTTGGATGGGTTGACCTGAACGGTACGGGTCGGGTCAATACTTATTGGATAGATGGAATGGACGCCCAAAGTCTCCACCCAACCAATGAAAATCTGACTTATGTCAGATGCAAGTCGGAAAACGGTGTCATCACTCTTGAATTCACCCGCCCGTTGGATCCCAACTGTAACCGCAAGGAACGAAAAGAGTGTAACAATATTATTGAACCCACAACCCCTCTCAAAGTCATCTGGGCCATGGGAGCGAAATGGTCATCAGACCATTTAACCCAAAGTAATATGCATTCGGTAAAAAGCAATAAACCTGTTCGGGTTTCACTTATCCGTGGTTCAGCAGAAGCCGAGGAGGATTTAAGACCCGTGTTAGCCGTGCATGGGTTCATGATGTTTCTTGCTTGGGGCATGTTCCTTCCAGCAGGAATTCTAGCCGCCCGATTCACAAAACATCTACCTGGTGACATATGGTTCAAGATTCATGTCTACTCACAGTACTCAGGCTTAGCAATTACATTTCTGGGAATCCTTTTTGCCGTTGCTGAGCTTCGTGGGTTCCATTTGGGCTCGTCACACGTCAAATTTGGGACCTTGACAATTCTAATGGGTTGCATACAACCCATTAACGCGTACTTTAGACCTAAAAAGCCCGATAATGAAAACCCGTCTACCAAAAGAATATATTGGGAATACATCCACACTTATGTAGGAAGATGTTCTATTCTAGTCGGTGTTGCGGCTCTCATCACTGGAATGAAACATTTAGGAGAAAGATACAATGATGAAAACACCCTCGGGTTAACCTGGGCTTTGATAGTATGGGTATCATTAGGTGCACTCACCTTTTTATACTTGGAACTTAAAAGAAGGCGTGGGCAGGAGACGATATCGAGGAGCAATTGGGTTTTGGGTAACGGGGAAGAAGAGGATGCTGATCTTTTAAACTCAAACGGGAATCATGGTGAAAATTCATCGGGTATGTCTGAAAGAATGGAAGTTCAGTTGGAACCGGTATCTGGGGGGAGGTACACTGTCATCTAAAACTCGGGTTTTTTTGGGGATTCGGTGGCCTGTTATCCTCGGGTGTCGCCTTTTTATATGAACTGACCTGATTACCAGTTTTGATACGACGGGTTCGTGTGTGTAATCGACATATTTGCAGGTTTTAGAGAGGAAAAATTATATCTTGTGTACTCTTTCTACAGTTAATACATTTGTTATATTCATCAACAATCAATATATCTGCAGGTTCTATCTTTAAAGCTTACAGAATGTGTTGTTACTTTTGTATTTTTAATATATCTTCTCATTCAAATTTTACATAGATATTGTACTGTACATATATCAACACTCAAGTTAACCATGTTTGTGAAGCTGTACTTGAAATAGCCCAATCCAAATCCTGGCCCAAGGCCCAAAAGAAATACCCACCGAGGGCCCGAGTCCGTGCATAATGGACCTTGGATTTGATCGACCCAATATCATCATATGAGACCCATGAATCTCCTGCATAAGAATAGTAGGAAATTCTTGTGTTATCGAACACAATTGTTGCGTTGTTCGCCTTGTTGAAATCAACGACTTGAGAGTAGACCAATAGGCCGCTTCCGGGGCCAGTGCCAGTGGTGGGTGCTCCAACCCTGTTGTTATTCGGGTTCTCGAGTGACCATGTTGGGCCATAGAGCGGTAGGCCCATGACTATTTTCTTCGGAGGGACACCTGCTTGGATCCACGACCCGATACCAAAATCCGTGCTAAGATTAGTGTAGGGGTCATACAACGCGGAATGCAACCCTGTGAAGTTTTCCCAAGACCCGTGATAATCGAAACACATTGGACTAATCCAGTCAACATATTGACTTATTGCTTGGATCGGGTATGATCGAGGTCCACCGTCGAAAGAGATGGTGGATGCGTAATACACAGCTGATGTCAACAGCAAACGGGCCCGTTTAGTGATTGTGGCCTCGTATTCGAGTGCTTCACGCCATTCCTTAAACAACAAACCTAGGTTCAACATATCAGATTCATTCGATGGGAACTCCCAATCAAGGTCAACCCCATCAAAACCATACTCTCGTGCTACTTTTATCGTAGAATTAATAAAACTGGCACGAGAGTACGCCTTACTGACCATTTGAGAGAAGATACCAGGCAAAGCACCACCTCCACCACCCCCGATGGATAAAACGGTCCTTGCACGCGGATTCCAGCCACTCGTTGCATTTGCAAACTCAAGTAGCTTCGCTACATCATCCGATGTGATGTCGAGTGCATACGTTGTGGGAGATGGTAGGACAAATGCATAGTAAACGTGCGAGAAGTACGACGTGTCAATGGATGAAGCGGGATATCCTGTGAACGAGGGCCAATAAGCCGCCCTAACTCCTTGATCTTGAAGCCACCCGTCAACCGATGAGGGTACCAGAACATGAGGTTTTGATGCACGCGTTAAAGCGATCGTCTCGCTATGAGCAAAGGAAAAGTTTAAGATAGTTAAAAGAAAGAGGAAGGTGATAGCCATGGGTCGCTTTTATCTCTTGTGTTGTAAATTAAGGATTCGAACATGTATTATATCTATTTATAGATTTGTTATATTTGTTTTGTTTCAATGGTTATAGTGAACGTACGACGTCGTAGCATGCATGTAAGGGACAACTTCTTCCATATGGACAAAAGAAAAAGAGATTCCAATGGCTTGTTACTTCATTTGTGTTCAAGAATAGGTGCCATTGTATGCAAACTTTGAACGTTAAAATAAAGTTATCTAGTTGTATCTATTACACACTACAAATGACTAAATCAGTGGTCAAGTATATGGCTATTTGCTACTATTGCCTCTACTTTTGTATTTTCCATATTCATTTTCTTAAATCTAAATTCCAGAGCTTTTACCGTAATCGAGTGAATTACATATTTGGTCTGTAGAAAATATTAGGATTTATCCTTAATGATATTGTTTGTCTTTAAAGATGATCCCAATGTCATATGATGCGAAAATTTAACTGAAATGATTAATTTTACTCTGTGAAAATTACACTATGACCCCTTGAATTTATAAGCATTACTTAAGAAAATACATAAAAAAAAAAAACACAACCTTCTTCCTCATCCTGATAGGTGGCCACCTCTACTACTCTAGCAATCTTAACTTATCGTCGCTCTAAGCCATACAAAAAAAGTTAAGAAAAAAATATCAAGAATCCCCAATCCTCTTATATCCAATTGTTTTTTCGATGGCCATTGTACATAGTTGAGAGGAATGCAATCATAAGTTTATGGAAGTGTTAATACACAAAGATTACAGTTCACAAGAATGAAACATTGTGAGATAATGAAAATAAAGTTATTTGGTTTGTCAATAAAATGAAATTACTGAGTAATGAAAATAGAGTTGTTTGGTTGATCAATAGAATGAAATTATTGATTACGCAATGAATCTCATTCTCTTTAAACACCCCAAAATCATTGCCCCCACCCCACCCCACTTTCCATTCAATTCCCTCTTCGACATTCGTTCCCACCACTACCACCGTCACCACCGCAACCACCAACCACCACCACTACTGCCAACCACCACCACTACCGCCAACCATAGTAAAAGCTAAATAATAAACATATATAAAAGTATGAATATGAGCACAATTATAGTTAGTTATTTGATATTATGCATGATATAACATGATTGGGTGGTTAATGTGCTTGTAGGTAAATGTGAAGAATACGAAAGTATGGAAGTTTCAAAGGCTCTTCAACATCAAAATCAGTCGACAGCAATGAAGGACAGAAATTACATACACACTCATTCGACAACAATTAAGAATGAAACTTAAGGATCTGGCTTCCAATTATCCAAAGGCTCTCTAACATCAAAATCATTCGAAATCATCATGCTTAAACTAATTCGTGTTGATAAACCAATGAAGACACAAGGCTAATTCACTTGTGATCTACTTCGGTGATAGTTTGTGCAAGTAATCATTTTTTTAGTTTTTTATCTCGTTTTGAGATTGAATCTGGAACCCATTAAGTTCTATCTTATTTACCCTATGATTAATTATTTGAATGATTCGATTATGTTTGAACCTAATTTTAATATCATATGGTTTGGGTTTCTTTTTATCATTGTGTATCTGGTTCTTAGAATTAGGATGGCATTATTGGATTGGTGAGTGTACAAATAGAGTCCGTCCGTTAAACTCTGATCTCATTCATCACGTGGATCTTATCACACATATAGTCACCACTAATGACTTTTCATTAGATTAAGCTAGGATAATTGTTACTAAGTCAAACTAAAATCCTTTAATGTGTTACCCTTCTCCCATATTGCTTAAATTCAAATTTTAAATTTCTTTAATTTTATAGTTACTAAAATCAACCAACAAATCAAGTTTCTTTTTCATGTTTAATTTACTTAATTGCTTTATTACTAACATCTTCTACTGATTTTCTGTGGATTTAACACCTCGTTTACTTTTACAATAAAAATTATTAGGAATTTTTACATATATTATAACACCAAGATTTAATGTATCAAAGTGTTGAAAGTATGACACGTTCAAATAAGATAAAACTTGATAAACCAACAAAAGAAATGGTGTATAGTTTAAGTCTTTCATATGTTCGTAAAAGGTAAAGGATGAATAAATGATTTAAGTCTTACCCTAGGTAAGAAAGGCGGACAATGTAATAATATGAAAAGGGTATGTTTGTTTACTTATGTTCGTGTGATATATGTATATATTATGGTTCAGTCTCGTCTAAATACAAGAAATGAACATTATAAGTACATGATAAGATTATTGACACACCCTGCCTTGGTGGAAACACAAGAATGTAACGAAACTTAATATCAAGAACACAATGCTTTTAAGAGAAAACTTAAACTTCCATTAAGTCCATATACTAAAGCGATACAAGGTGTTTAGATAATTACATTTTCACATATTCTCAAAATATAGTCCTACCAAAAAGACAATATGTAGAAATCTCCAAACGTACTCTAATTCTTAAAAATGTTCATGATATTATCTAATTATAGCCTGAAAAACATGCTAAAAAGTGTCAACTAAAAAGTAGTTTGTGAGTCCGCAGGTTTGCGACTCGATCAACATAAAAGTATCTACTATACTTTTTGTAACAAGTAAATGTAACACCCGGAAATTTTTCTTTGAGGCCGACGAAAGAAGAAAAAGAAATAAAGTCCAAAGTCGGGGGGACCAAACTTGCCAAAACAGGAAAAGGTTAAATGGGTGGGAGTATAAAAGGAGGAGGGCAGCCCACAACCTCCCCCATACTCATTCATTTTTGGTCCTAGAGAGAAAGGAGGAAGAAAAGTGGTCTCGAGCTTGGTTCGTGTGGATTCGAGCGTGAAAATCAAAGTGTAGCGGGTTGAATCGAAGCTCTTCTTGTCGGGATCGTTTGTGTGAGTTCTAGGACCTCTCTTTTACACGTTTTCAACCGATTTTGGGGCTGGAACACATCAAAACCTGTTTTTGAAGAAGTTGGATGTTGAACCCGTTTGTATGCGTATGTGTATGTGTTTGATGCGTTTGGGGTTGGATTTTGGGCTTGTGTATGCATGAATGGTGTTGTGGTAGGTGTTTCTAAGGTTTAGGATGGTTGATTTGGGCTAAAATCGAGTTTGGAAGAGCTTGGAGGCCGAAAGGGGCAGTTTGCGTTCGGCTGAAACTGCATTCTGCATCAGCTAGGGCTAGGCGACCGACTGGAGTGCGATTGGAGGCGATAAGGCTGATTGGCTTGCGACTGAGGTCCATGCGCACGATTGCCATACGACTGAGGTCCATACGCATGATAGTCATGCGACTGAAGTTCATGTGCCTGTAAGGCATGCGATTGAAGGATGGTGCGACTGAGGTTCATTCGCACGAAGGTTATGCGACTGAGGTCCATGCGCCTGGAGGCCATGCGACTGAGGTTCATTCGCACGAAGGGTATGCGACTGAAGCCCATGCGCCTGAAGTCATGCGACTGAAGGCCATACGCATGAAAGCTATGCGACTGAGAGTCCATACGCATAGATTTCCATTCGCCCATAGGTCCATTCGCATAGGGTCCATTCGCATGGTGTCCATTCGCCTAAGTGTTCAGTTGCTTGGAAGGCCATGCGACTGCAGGGTGTCCATATGCCCAAGTAGGGCTCATACGCCCGAAAGAACAATGGTTTATTTTATGACTTTCGAGGGAAAGTGCAGTTGTGGGTTTTGACTTGGGAGGTTCCCGGAAGTTCGTGTAAGTTGACTTTCGAGGTCATAGACATTATGTTGGGCATGTTGATGATGATGTTATGTATGATGTTATGTGTGATGTTATGCATGGTGGTGCGTGTGATGCATAGTATGTATGATGTGTGTTATGTACGTATGATGATGCCTGTATGGTGATGCTGTATGTTTATGTTTGTGTTCCTTATTATGTATGTTTATCTTTCCGTGGCTTTACGTGGAATGCTAATGAATGACATGAAAGTATTATGTAACGTAAAGTGAAAGATAATAGAAGTGGAACATGATAAATGAATGCATGCATTAATAAACGATGGAATGTAACAAAAGTCTTGCAAGCACTGGATATCGGGACACACCATTAAAAGGTGTTAGCCCAACGGTGTGTGGGTTCGCTACCCCGGGAGGATGCACATCGGGGTCTTTCTTTGTGATTGACCATTTGTATAGAACCATTGCTGCATACCTTAGGTACTGTGACCAGAGGTGTGGTGCACCGTTATACAAGGTCTATGATAGGCCTAGGTCCAGAACCATGAACAGAAAGGTATTGCATATGGCAATGGTACACCTAAACATTACCTTAGGTGTTGTGGCCATGAGGTGCTGTGCACCGTTATAGAAGGTCTATGATAGGCCTAGGTCCAGTACCATGAACAGAAAGGTATTGCATAGTACATCTAAACTTTACCTTAGGTGCTGTGGCCATGAGGTGTTGTGCACCGTTATAGAAGGTCTATGATAGGCCTAGGTCCAGTACCATGAACAGAAAGGTATTGCATAGTACACCTAAACTTTACCTTAGGTGTTGTGGCCATGAGGTGCTGTGCACCGTTATAGAAGGTCTATGATAGGCCTAGGTCCAGTACCATGAACAGAAGGGTAAAGTTTATGGTTTGATGGAAAGAAAAGATGTAATAATAAATGAACGAATGAAAGTAAGAACGTATGAACGAATGGAAGTTAATGAATAAATGATGAAGATAATAAAGATATTATCTATGTGTACGTATGATGTATGATCGCATGAAAGAAATGAACGGTTTTAATGAAAGTAAAGTATGTTTTATTATAAAACTAGAACTCACTCAGCAACGCTGACTTTTTATGTGTTTCCAGTTGGCAGGTAATGTTGCTGAGGATGGCACGGGGCGGTTACTCAGCTCTTTTGGATGGCATCCATATTTATAATGCTTTTGTAATGAAATGGAACATGTATTTTGTAATCGGAAAACGATGTATTAAATTGCAAAAGTTTTCATGATGAAATGGAATGACGTTTAAATGTTTCCGCTGCAACGTTTATGAAATATAAATGTAACTATATGTAAGGATTCCTTTAAGTCTGATGCAAACCAAAACATCCAATGTCTCTCTGCAAGTAATGCACTAAGAACTGAAGTAGAATTGCTTCGGAAGTTTTACACCATACACTAGAAATATTCTAAGTGTAAAATCTTCCGAAGCCAAGACCAATATCTTCCGAAGCCAAATATGAAGTCTTTCGAAGCCTCAGAGACAAAGTCTTCCGAAGCTTCATCCTATGAAGACAAATTTCTTCCGAAGACTTTTAGTAACATGCTTTATCTGATGTACTGTTCCATAAAGCTGGACACCTTTCCGCTGCATCTCTGTAAAGTCACCAACTTACATGAGTTGGTGAAAAGGTCCATGCTTTTGGTAACTGTACATTGAGGTCTTGAGTCTGTAACCTTCTACTTTATGTACTTTATCCTTTTTGTAATAGATAAGGATGTGAGCTATGGCATGTCATAGTCACAAGTTCAAAAGGCAGATATGCCTTTTGATTCTACAATTGATTTTGTTTGTGTCTAATCAATTGTATCCAGCTGGCTTTCAAAGTATAGCTGGCTGTAGGTTGTAGTATAAGTATTCCAAGTTCTAGTATTTTTCTTTTATGCTTTGTGACACTTGTAATAGAACTTGAGAAAGTAATATACTGCCTCCTTGAAACCCAAATCTCTTGTTCTGTCTCTTTATTTGTCACAGCCCAACCTTGACGGCGGAAACGTCAAGATGTGAGGGTTAAGATTGTTCACAGCCACATAACGCAATATTTAAATTGCAAATATTATTATCATAAGTCTTAAAATGAAATACAAGCATAGGTCTCAATCATGAAATAAGTTCCAAACAAGACTAAACATTTCATAAACATTTTATTCATTAACTAGGTCCAAATCCTAGTTTTATTGCAAGCTTCAAAATCCACTTTAAACTTGGGGGTTTCCTGAAACATGATAAAAATAAGAGTCAACTAAAAATAGTTGGTGAGTTTCCAAGGTTTTCATACATAATATGAAAAAGGTTACAAGTAGCAATTCATGTCATAGGTCATAAGCAAGTAAGGTTATAGAACACATATCGTTACAACCAAACCTCGACTTGATTACAAGTATAAAAGATTGGCTAAGTGTATTTGGTTCCCATGATGAACAAGCATACGTCATCAGGAGTCGGCAATACCTCGACTTTAGCACCAAATAGGCTTGTCAGGCCTAAAGATCTAAGACGTCGCCAGTCTAGCAATAGTTAATGATTGTAAACAAACTATGTATCTCATATAATCACTTACAATATACAAATAACCATGACAAATAATAAGTTGAATTGCATGTGATTTACAAGTCTCAAATGTGTAAAGTGTATCATGTATAAGCAATCATGTTTCACCCCAAAATAGTGTGAAAATATGAAAAAGGGGCAAAGAAACTCACATGTTCAATAAGTATATGAATGATGATTAATAAGAAATAATACTAACGTTCCAACACAATCCCTCACGAGGTACCTAAACATGTATATATTTACAAGTTTTAAGTTAATAATAAGGTTAACGATTTAATTTGAACTAGGGTACTAGAATTTGGGGATTTAGAAATAAATAAGATTAGTGAACTCCTTACTATTTATAAAATTTTTTTAAAGGAATTAAATCCTTTATAATAATTTGTGAAATTTGATTATAAAATATATACATAAACGTTTTTAGTTCTATAATTATCATGATTAATCCATCATTATAAAATATATAGTGACTAAATAATAAACAAGTAATTTAAACTATTATTTAAAATCTATTTTTTTTATAAAAATAAACTAAGCATTAATATATGTTTGATAATATGTAAAAATAATAATAAAAGAAAGATGTTAAAGTATTTATAATAATAAATTTACAGAAAAATAATTTGAATGATTATAAAAATATTTGAAGTTTGTAAAAAAATTATTTTATGTTTATTAACAATTTTCATAATTAAAATAAGGCTGAAAAGCCTTTTAAAAAAAATGTGCAGGTCACGGGGTTCGAACCCGTGACCTTAGATATGATATGCAAGTGTGGAACCATTAGGCTGGGTAGCCTATGCCTGTTAAGGCTTGGTTTCTATTTCTTATAACATCTAAAAGCCTTAAATCCCCAATTCCACATAAACCCTAGTTTAGATTCAAACCAAATTGATCAACCAAACGATGATGATAACCAAATTAACCATGGGGCTTTTGCTCCCCATGATTAATCGAGCATATCCATGTGTGTAACTTACCCGTTTAGATTCGAATTGAAGATGATTCTAACGAAGAACAAATCGCGATCGTAGTACCCAATGGATGAGCAATCCTCAATGAAAACCCAATTACACTTGCAGTTAGCTTCGAATATGGTTCTTGATGTAATGCCCTCGATCAATTGAAGTTAATAACGCTCGGAAGGTAGGTTTCGATTGGCTTGCAGGTTCACGACAAAGGGAGAATCAAATGTGGGTTTTGTGTTGATTCCAGGTGAAATTGATGATTGAATTTGATTGGAGTTAGATAAACGTACGCTTAGGTTGAGTTAATGTGATTATTATTAGTGTTTAATGAACGAACGGTTAACGTGTTGATGTCGAACGGTCTTCAAGCCCAATCGACACCTTTAATCACGAATTATGGTTCATAAAGTGTTCGGATCGGTTTTAGGATGCGAGTAGAATCGATTTGGCATCAAAATTGGCGGTTATGGTTCGGTTTAGGAGTTAACCGGACTTGGCCGGAGATGTCGTCGGCGCCTCGCCGGATTTGCGGGAGTGAAAATGGAATGGGGGTTTGGGTTTTGTGATTTACACGTTTGGTCCCTGTAGTTTTAATAGTTAACATTTTATGCATAAAACTTTAATTTTAAGTTTTAAAAACACAACTTAGCCCCCTAGTTTAATAAAATTCTCATGATTATTAATAATATTATTATTACTAATTTTATTATCAATATTATTATTATTACTATTATTATTATTATTATTATTATTATTATTATTATTATTATTATTATTATTATTATTATTATTAGTATTATTATTATCAATATTATTATTATTATTATTGTTATTATTATAATTGTTATCATTATTATTATTTACTTAGTTTAGAAACTTAAACAAAAATCATACAATAATAGCCACCAAGTTTCATAAATTGCATAAATAACCCATATAAGGATTAACAAAATTAACTTTTAATTAACGAAAATACGAGATGTTACAGTCTCCCCAACTTAAAAGAATTTCGTCCCGAAATTAAGAGAAATGAAACTATACAAATAAGAACGGGTATTTCTTCTTCATGTGCTCCTCACGTTCCCAAGTAAATTCGACGCCACGTTTATTCTCCCAACGAACCTTGACGATTGGGGTGGTTGTGGTTCTAGTCTTCTTCATTATGCGATCCATGATCTCAACAGGTTTCTCGACAAAATGCAATAACTCGTCAATCTGGATGTCTTCCAACGGAACATGCAGACTTTCGTCAGCCAAGCACTTCCTCAAGTTTGAGACGTGAAATACAGGGTGAACTCCACTAAGGTCGGAAGGTAACTCCAGTTTATAAGCCACTTTCCCAATCCTTTTCAGGATTTTGAAAGGTCCTACAAACCTTGGAGCCAATTTGCCCTTCTTTCCAAAGCGAACCACACCTTTCCACTGTGAAACCTTAAAAAGAACCATCTCCCCAACTTGGAATTCCAATGGCTTACGTCGCTTATCAGCATAGCTCTTTTGTCGACTTCTCGCCACTTCAAGGTTCTTGCGAATGATAGAAACTTTATCGGTCGTCTCTTGTATAAGTTCAGGACCAGTGATGAAGTTTTCACCAATGTCGATCCAACAGATCGGTGAACGACATTTACGACCATAAAGTGCTTCGAACGGTGCCATCTTGATACTCGAGTGGTAACTATTGTTATACGAAAATTCCGCGAGCGGTAGATGCGTATCCCAATCGCCACCAAAGTCAAGAACACAAAGGCGTAGCAAATCCCCCAAGGTTTGGATCGTTCGTTCGGTTTGACCATCAGTTTGAGGATGGTAAGCCGTGCTTAGATCTAGTTGTGTACCCAAGAGTTCTTGCATAGACGACCAAAAATGTGAAGTGAAACGAGCATCTCGGTCGGATATGATGTGCAGAGGTACCCCATGACGACTTACAATCTCATCAACGTATATACGAGCTAACTTTGATGTCTTGTAAGTGTCACGTATGGGTATAAAATGTGCCGACTTGGTCAATCGGTCAACGATCACCCATATGCTATCATGTCCTCGAGAGGTTCGGGGTAGCTTTGTTATGAAGTCCATGGATATGTGTTCCCACTTCCACATAGGGATCTCGGGTTGTTCAAGTAATCCACTTGGACGTTGATGTTCGGCTTTAACCTTCGTACACGTGAGACACTTAGCCACATAAGTCGCTATGTCTTTCTTCATTCCAGGCCACCAATATTGACCACGTAGATCCATATACATCTTATCGGAGCCAGGATGAATAGAATAACGAGTTTGATGAGCTTCGTTCATGATGAAGGTACGGAGGTTATTGCGATTTGGAACCCAAATTCGATTTGCGAAGTACATCAATCCATTGGGTTTCGTTTCCAATTGGGTTAGAAGATTATGCTCCTATTCATCCTTCATTCTTCCTTCTCGTTGTACCATTTGTTGAGCCTCCAGGATACTAGACTCGATGTCACTATCTATTCTAAGGTTTTGTAGCAGTACGGTGGTCTCGTTGACATCTAGTCAGATCTCAGTATCGAACTCACCCAAAGTATCAAACCATTGACGTCGATCTCGAATTTCTTGGAATGAGATCATCTTGTTGTGAATCTTTCGGCTTAGTGCATCGGCTACAACGTTTGCTTTACCAGGATGGTAACGAATGTCACAATCGTAATCACTAATCAACTCCACCCAACGACGTTGTCTCATATTGAGATCTTTTTGATTGAAAACGTGTTGAAGGCTTTTGTGATCGGTGTAGACTATACATTACGTACCATACAAGTAGTGTCTCCAAATCTTCAAGGCAAAGACAACAACACCAAGCTCGAGATCGTGTGTTGTATAATTCACCTCGTGAACCTTCAATTGTCTCGATGCATAAGCTATGACCTTCCCTCGTTGCATGAGAACACAACCAAGGCCTTGTTTAGATGCATCACAATACACGGTGAAATCATCGTTTCCATCGGGTAGGGTCAAGATAGGAGCATTGCACAACTTATGCTTTAACGCTTCAAAAGCTTCTTCTTGCTCGGAACCCCACTCGAATGGTTTATTCTTTTGTGTCAAAGTAGTGAGCGGTTTCGCGATCCTCGAGAAGTTGGCAATGAATCGCCGATAATAACCAGCAAGACCAAGAAAAGAACGAACTTCGGTAGGAGTTGTAGGAACACACCAATTTTTCACAGCTTTCCACCTTTGCAGGATCAACGTGAATTCCTTGGCTATTCACCACGTGTCCTAGAAATTGAACTTCCTCGAGCCAGAAATCACACTTCGAGAACTTCGCGTACAATTGCTCTTTCTTTAACAACTCAAGAACCAATCTCAAATGCAGTTCATGATCGGTGTTGGACTTAGAATAGATAAGTATGTCATCAATGAAGACGATCACAAACTTGTCTAGATAAGGCTTGCATACTCGGTTCATGAGATCCATGAAGACAGCAGGAGCATTGGTTAAACCAAAAGGCATCACCATAAACTCATAGTGCCCATAACGAGTACGGAACGCGGTCTTTGGGATATCATCATCATGGACTCGCAATTGATGATAGCCAGAACGTAAGTCGATCTTCGAGAAGATAGCAGCTCCTTGAAGTTGGTCAAACAAATCATCGATACGGGAAGAGGATAACGGTTCTTGATGGTAAGCTTATTAAGCTCACGATAATCGATGCACATACGAAACGTTCCATCTTTCTTCTTCACGAATAGAACAGGTGCACCCCAAGGCGAAGAACTAGGACGGATGAAGCCCTTCTCGGATAGCTCTTGAAGTTGACAAGAGAGTTCTTGCATTTCCGATGGTGCAAGTCGATATGGTGACTTAGCCACGGGGTTTGCTCCCGGTATCAAGTCAATTTTAAACTCGACTTCACGCACGGGAGGTAACCACTAAGGTCATCGGGAAATACTTCAGGAAAGTCTCGTACGATAGGGACATCCTTAAGTTCTTTCCCTTTGACTTTCGTGTTGACCACGTAAGCCAAGAAGGCCATATACTTCTTGCTTAAGCACTTTCGGGCTTGAGTGCAAGACATGAGTTTAAGTCCTTTGGAGGATTTTCACCGAACACTTTCAAAGTATCTCCAGAGGGTAACGGTATACGAATGCACTTCTCGAAACAAATGATCTCGGCATGGTGTTTGGCTAACCAATCCATACCAATGATGACGTCGAAACTTCCAAGTTTCATAGGAATAAGATCGATAAGAAAATCATGCGTGTCAAGACTTAGATGCAATCACGAATAATGACGTCAACGGTGATCGTTCTCCATCGGCAACTTCAACGGTAAGAGGTCTTTCTAGTTTCGTATGTGGCTTAGCAAGTATGGGTTCAAACTCTAACGAAACAAAACTCTTATCGGCTCCAGAATCAAATAGGACATAGGCATAAGTTTTATTAATAAGGAACATACCTGTTCAATTTAAAGGTATTTAACGACATAGGTAACACATGAAAAGAATTAGGTCACAAAAGTTAAAGGTAAGTTAACATACCATTCACCACATCGTTGTTTGCTTGTGCTTGGTTAGCGTTGATGTTGAAAGCACGTCCTCGGGCTTGTGGAACATTACCCACAAGACGAGGGCATTGTGGGCGGAAATGACCAGGTTCCCCACAATTGTAGCAAACACGGTTTGTGACCACGGCAGCGTTGTTAGGTGCACGGTGACAAGTCGCCACCAAGTGACCATATTTACCGCATAAAGTACAGATACGGCATGGTTTTTTCCCGGTGATGATACCTACAAATGTTGCACATAGGCTGAGGACCAGCATAAGCCCTAGCCCCAGGCACTTGTGCCACAGGTGCAGCCGCAGGTACAAGTTGTCTTTGGGGTTGTTTGGGTGCAGCCATGGCATAGTTGCGTGCCGGTGAACTTGCGCTTCTTCTTGTTGTTGTTGTTGTAAGACGGTTCAGCTTTGTCTCCTTAACAGCCTCGGTAGCCGTCTTCTCTACCTTCTTGCACCCTTCACAGACATGGTGCCCGCTCGTATATGGTTCTCGGTGAGTTGAGCGGTGATAGTAATGGCTTCTTCCAAGTTGTGGGTCGGCTACCCACCACAGCATCTTGAATTTGGGTGGTACACCCTTAATGAACTTCTCGATGATTGCGGGGGACAGTGTCGATCATGTGAGGCAGCAGTATACTCAACTCATGATGCCTAGTTGAGTAGGCCAAATGATCACCATCATTTGCTTCAAGTTCCAAAACTCTTCTTCCTCCACTTTTGCAACTCACTTCTTGGGCAGAAACTTCGCGATGGCGATGTTCTTGAACTCTTCCCAGGTAAGTGCTTGCACAGCTTCAGGTCCACGGTTTCTCTTCTCGCTATTCCACCAGGTAAGTGCCCTTTGTTGGAGCACACTAGTAGCATAACGAACCTTGAGCGTCTCGGGACACTCACAATTGATAAAGGTATTCTCCATGCTTTCGAACCACTCAAGAAGACCAGTGGCTCCTTCCTTGCCACTAAAACTAGTGGGCTTGCAAGAGCTAAAGTGTTTGAAGGTGCAAGTTTGATTGTTCCCGTGTTGGTTGTTCCCGTTTTGGTTGTTGTTATTCTCTCCATGACCATTTCCATTGTTGCTAGCGTTGGTTATTAGGGTGCTATTAAGTTCAGCAACCATGGTCGGGATGACAGCAGCCATTTGTCGAGCAATCATGGCGGCTAACTTACGATCGGAACTTTCACGCTTTCCATGATGACGAGACATGCTGGAATATACAAAATGAGTTAGATATGAGAATTGGAATAACAAGGATCATAGTTCAACAAGGATAAGGCAAAAGTTGTAAGGCACATGGAATGGTTCCATTTGGTTACGTATTACCATTTGGAAACGTTGACACGTCAAGGTAAGTTGACCCACTCGCCTTAGAAATTTGTGTATGTTGACCATAGTTTATCACTCATCCCAGAAATCCCCAGGTAAGCATAACTAGTCCCGTAGGATTTATGCGATATGCTTGCCTTAGCCCGAGGGCCTTTTGCCAGGAAATCCAGAATACAGGTGTCTATGTGTCACACAAATTTCTTAGGTTCATGAAATCAAAACCTTGATGAGATTTTACATAGATTAGACATAAGTCTAAGGATCCAAGTCATAAGCATAAGTATACAATTCCACGTGTCGTCGAGAATAAGATTAAGAAGTTTCATTTGTCGGGGAGAGTCAAAGTGTCAAAGGTAAGTTTAGGGAGACGAGTAACAAAGTTTAAACAATTACAAGGCAAACCTATGCTAAGGCATCAAGTTGCACATAAGTAAGGTATAGCATTATGTAGCATGTAACAATATATATATTTCCAAGAATATAAATATTTTTTCTAAGAGGTTCATGCATAAGCTATAGTCTAGGTCACCATTTCTAATAACCTAAATCCCTATAGTTATGGGCTCTGATACCAATCTGTCACACCCCAACCTTGACGGCGGAAACGTCGAGATGTGAGGGTTGAGATTGGTTCACAGCCACATAACGCTATATTTAAATTTCAAATATTATTATCATAAGTCTTAAATGAAATACAACATAGTCTCAATCATGAAATAAGTTCAAACAAGACTAAACATTCATAAACATTTTATTCATTAACTAGGTCCAAGTCCTAGTTTTATTGCAAGCTTCAAAAATCCACTTTAAACTTGGGGGTTTCCTGAAACATGATAAAAATAAGAGTCAACTAAAATAGTTGGTGAGTTTCCAAGGTTTTCATACATAATATGACAAGGTTACATAGCAATTCATGTCATAGGTCATAAGCAAGTAAGGTTATAGAACACATATCGTTACAACCAAACCTCGACTTGATTACAAGTATAAAAATTTGGCTAAGTGGTATGTGGTTCCCATGATGAACAAGCATACGTCATCAGGAGTCGGCAATACCTCGACTTTAGCACCAATAGGCTTGTCAGGCCCAAAGATCTAAGACGTCGCCAGGCTAGCAATAGTTAATGATTGTAAACAAACTATGTATCTCATATAATCACTTACAATACACAAATAACCATGACAAAATAATAAGTTGAATTGCATGTGATTTACAAGTCTCAAATGTGTATAAGTGTAATCATGTCATAGCAATCATGTTTCACCACAACTAGTGTGAAAAATATGAAAAAGGGGCAAGGAAACTCAGCAATGTCAGAAGTATAAGAATGAAGATTAATAAG
>CM046044.1:17966177-18046824 GCA_025215565.1 Flaveria ramosissima | reverse complement strand
TGCCATTCCAAAAGAGATGAGTAGCCACCTCGTGCCATCCTCAGCAACCATTACCTGCCAACTGGAAAACATATAAAAAGTCAACGTTGCCGAGTGAGTTCTAGTTTTATAATAAAATATACTTTACTTTCATTAAAAACTATCCCTTTTCTCATGCGATCATTCATCATACGTATACAGATAATAACATTATTATCTTTCATTACATTTGTTAACTTTCGTTCTTTTCATACGTTCATTCTTCCGAGTCTGCTGCGACGACAGAGTCGCTCACCTCAATAGTAATCTCAACGATTGCACGCTATCTGACTCTGTTGCAACCATAGGGTTGCTCACCTCATTGCCAATCTCAATGATAGCACGCTATCCGAGTCTCTTGCAACAACAAAGTTGCTCACCTCAAGGCAACATCACGATAGCACGCTATTCGAGTCTCTTGCAACAACAAGGTTGCTCACCCCATGGGCAATCGCAATGATTGCACGTCATCCGAGTCTCTTGCAACACAAAGTTGCTCACCCCATATATGTGCTTGCAAGCCTTTCCTTCGTTCATTCATCATTCATTAATGCATGCATTCTTACTTCATGTTCCTCTTTCATTATCTTTCACTTTACATTGCATAATACTTCGTTCATTCATTAACATGACACGTAAAGCCACAAGAAAGATAAACATACATCATAATAAGGAACATATCATACACATTCATCAACATCATATAGGGCAACATCATACATACATAACATGCATAAACATGCAACATCATCATCATCATCATGCCCAACATGCTCCCTAAAGTCATTACAATCATCTTACATGCTCTTACGGGAACCTTTACGTCAAAACTTACATCTGCACTTTCCCCCAAAAGTCAGAAGTCGAACTACACTTTCCTCCGAGTGCAACAGCCCTATTCGGGCGTATGGACACCCTTCAGTCGCATGGCCTCCATGCGACTGAACATCATGCGATTGGACTCATGCGGATGTTCATCTATGCGAATGGACATCCAGTCGTGCGTATGGACCTCATGCGGATGGAACTAATGCGAATGAGCACCTATGCGACTGACCTCATGCGAATGGACTCATGCGAGTAAGCATCTATGCGACTGAACCCTCAGTCGTATGACTCCTCATGCGACTAGACTCCCAGTCGTGCGAATGAAACCTTAGTCGTGCGATTGAACCTTCAATCGTGCGAATGAATCCCAATCGTGCGAATGACCCACAATCGCCTCTCAATCGGCCTATGGCCTTCATTCGGTCGCATAGCCCTAGCTGATGCAGAATGGAGTTCATCCCGAACCCAATCTGCCATTTTTGGCCTCCAAGCTCATCCAAACCCATTCTAAGCCTAAATCAACCATCCTAGACCTTAGGAATGCATACTACAACACCATACAAGCGCACACAAGCCCGAAAACATACACAAAACACATCACACACATCACACCCAAATGGGTCAAACACATACACACACAAAAACGTGTTTTTGATTGTAAGGCCCCGTTTCTGGGACGCTTACAGTTGGTCATTCATCGCACATAAAACATACATTACATTTTACCTTTCATAAATAGTTGCAGCGGAAACATTAAAAACATAATTTCATTCCATCAAAATACTTTTGCACAATAGTACAATCGTCTTTTTTAACAATATCATGACACATTTATTACAAAAGCATTAAACATAAGATGCCATCCAAAATACGCTGAGTAGCCGCCCCGTACCATCCTCAGCAACATACCTGCCAACTGGAAACACATCAAAGTCAGCGTTGCTGAGTGAGTTCTAGTTTTAAAATAAAATTTACTTTCCTTTCGTAAAACCGTTCTTTACTTTCTTTACAAAAACATTCGTTACATACATGCGTCCACACATCATACGTATATACAGATAATGACATTATTATCTTCGTCATTTCGTTCATTACATTCATCATTCATCATTCATCATTATCTTTCACTTCATTTTAGATCCTGTCAGACTTTACCCTCTTCATGGCACACAACCACGATTACTGAGGTCGAATGACAAGGATCCCATTTCATACATTATTAGGATCATTCGTTAACGTTCATTTCATACATTCATTCTCTCATTCATCAATTGCTCATTACTCTTCATTACTCGAATCTTGTCTCATGCAATATCCCCGACTCATGCTCGAAAGCTGATGTTGTGCCGGGACCCGCTCACAAGCCCCCGACTCATGTCCGAAGATTGACACAACACCGGAATACGCGACAAAGATCCCATATGAGTCAATCACATGGATTGAACTCCATCCGAGTCTGTTGCAACACGAAGTCGCTCACCTCATCATCTCGTCTCATGCACTATCCCCGACTCATGTCCGAAGACTGATACTGTGCCGGGGCCTGATAAACAAACCCCCGACTCATGTCCGAAGACTGACACAGTACCGGGATACGCGACACGGATCTCATCATCCGTCACTTTCATCATATGCAATACTCCCGACTCATGTCCAAAGACGATACTGTACCGGGGCCTGCTCACAAACCCCCGACTCATGTCCGAAGACTGGCATAGTACCGGAGTACGCAACAAGAACCTCTTCCGAGTCTTTTGCGACACAGAGTCGCTCACCTCATACCTATGCTTGCAAGCCCTTCATTCGTTCATTCATTAAGTCATTCATTCATTCATTCATTAATGCATGCATTCATTCATTCATTACGTTCCTCTTTTCCTTATCTTTCACTTTACGTTACATAATACTTTCATTAGATTCATTAACGTTCAACGCAAAGACATAGAAAGATAAACATACCAAGCAAGGAACATAAACATAAACATAAACATACAACAACATCATACATACGCATCAATCGTAAATCACATCACGCACATCATACATACTATGCATCACACGCAACGCCGTGCCTAACATAACACATTACATCATGCATATTACCATCATCTCCGTCAACATTATCATCATAATCTCATCATCCTCCGTTACCTTATACCGTCCATGCCCTTCACATCGTCGAGGAATTCCATCACGGTTATCATTTCTGAACACTTAGGCGAATGGGCATCTATGCGAGTGGACCCCATGCGAATGGACTATGGGCGAATGGACCTCTATGCGAATGGACTCCCAGTCGCATAACTCTCATGCGTATGGCCTTCAGTCGCATGACTTCAGGCGTATGGGCTTCAGTCGCATACTCTTCATGCGAATGAACCTCAGTCGCATGGCCTCCAGGCGCATGGACTTCAGTCGCATAACCTCCGTGCGAATGAACCTCAGTCGCACTTCAATCGGCCGAATGGCCTCCAGTCGCCCTCCAGTCGGTCGCCTAGCCCTAGCTGGTGCAGAGTGCAGTTTGCTCGACTGCAGCCGCGGGTTTTCGACCTCCAACCCTCTCCAAACCTCTTTTAAGCTCAAATCAACCATCCTAATCCTTAGGGAAACATACCACGACCTCATACAAGCATAACCAAGCAAGAAATCGAGCCTCAAACGCATCATACACATACATACATGCATCAAAACAGGTTTTCACCCAAAAACTCGAAAATAGGTTTTTGGACGTGTTCCAGCCCCAAAATCAGTTGAAAACGTGTAAAAGAGGGGTCCTAGAACTCACCTTAACGATCCCGTCGAGTAGAGCTTCGATTTGACTCGCTCCACGTTGAATTCCACGCTCGAATCCACCCGAACCAACTTTTCTCCTCTTTTCTCCTTCTCTTCTCTTCTCCTCTCTAGGCTGAAAATGGGGAGAATGGGAGTGTCTCCTCCCTTTTATACTCCCTTGAATCGAAGTTTCTCTCGTTGGCGGGTTTGGTCCCTCGACTTTGGACTTTATTTCTTTTTCTTCTCTCGTCGGCTACAAAGGAAATTTCCGGGTGTTACAAGTCCACCCCCCTTAAATAGGTTTCGTCCCCGAAACCTGTTGTTCCTTGAACCATTGCTGGCATTTCTGTCTCACTTCCTTCCCGGTCTCTCACCTGGGATTCAGTCGCTCTACGTCGTTTATCAACATACGACTTCTG
This sequence comes from Flaveria ramosissima, assembly GCA_025215565.1. Classification (NCBI taxonomy): domain Eukaryota; kingdom Viridiplantae; phylum Streptophyta; class Magnoliopsida; order Asterales; family Asteraceae; genus Flaveria; species Flaveria ramosissima. The sequence continues at coordinate 18,042,787 of CM046044.1, read as the reverse complement.
GTTTATCTTTGGCTACTTCTCTCAGGGCTTTGATCCTTTCAAGCTTCTCAGTCGTTGCCTCAGTCACCTCAATATTTCCCAAACGTCGTTTGGTGCTTGGCCTTCACTTGTAGACAAGTAAGGCATCTACTCACTTACTCCATCATTTCACGCTTTGTTCCTGGCCACCAATAATCCTTACTCGCGATTCGATACATCTGTCGGCTGAGATATTGGTATATCCACGCACCTTACATCGGCCAAATAGACGATACGTCTACGCCTCATGGATTGCTAACTCCTTCATCTTGTGATGTACGCCTAACCACCCAAATCTGCCCTGAACGATCTAGCAAGAACAACGCTTTCTCAATTCTATCCCGCAATCCTCTAGGGCATCTAGGTAACCTAGCGGATTCATTAATAGCAATCTCTACATCGATGGACTCATCGATGTTCCTTCTCCTAACACGCCACATTCTACATAAAGCAGTAGGAACGAGACTACTACTAGCATCACATTCGAATCATAGATGCACAAATTTTGAATTACAAGAAACGTACCTGACGTTGAGTCGAAGTCCGCTCTAGCCTCTTCCCGGTCATGGCAAAAACTCTAACCTTCACCCTCTGTTTCCTTTTCTCGTACCGGAGCCTCCTGCCTTCTGCTTCTTACAATCCCTGCTCATGTGTCCAGTCTCGCCGCAGTCGTAGCACTTAGCCGTGTGGCAATCCCTCGCCCTGTGGCCTTCCTTCCCACACTGGAAACAGACGTTCAATCCCCACTTGCATTCCCCTTCATGGTCTCTACCACACTTTCTGCATACTTCTCCTTTTCTTTCTATTCGCTTCCGATCATCGTCCCTCGACGTCGTGCCTTCATACAAAAATCCATCATCACTGTCTCGCCTTCCCTTCCCCTTATTAACATAGGCTCTCTCCTCCCCTTCGTCTGTCATCGTCATCACCCGCTCGTCGTACAACCTTCCCGCCAGGTCAACTGCTGACCTAAACGTGCTCGGTCGAGCAGTGATCATGTGCCTGCGGATGTCCTTTGGCAAGCCCTGAATATACCTCTTGATCTTTCGCGAAAGAGGTGTCACCTGATCTGGCACCAGCCGTGCCATTTCATTGAACTTGGTGGTGTATTGCTGATGCGTCATTGTTCCCGCTTCCAGCATCAGGAACTCTCTTTCAACTTTATCCATCTCACGGTGAGGACAAAACTCCTCAATCACCAGCCTCTTCAACTCTGACCATCTCATCTTTCCGATAGCCCTGCTTCCCTCAACTTGGACTATGTTGTCCCACCAGCACAAAGCTGAGTCCACGAAAGAGTGGGTAGCAAACTTTACTTTCTGATCCTCTCGGCACTCGCTGATATTTAAAACAGCTTCCATCTCCCTCACCCATCGGTGAGCAGCAGCAACAGTGCCATTACCATCAAAAGTAGGGGGCTTGCATCGCTGAAACGCCCCATAGTTACAGCCTCGTGCCGCCTCCTGCGCAGGCTCTTCCTCTTCTTCTTCCTCTTCGTCATCGGAGAGAACCCTTTCAGTCCCGGGTCGTCTCCTTTCGCCCGAAGGTCTACCCCTTTCCCTTCTTTCCTCATCTCTAACAGCCTTTATAACTTCGGTCACCACAGACGGTAGGATCGTCTGCATGACCTGATGCACTTCCTCCACAACCGCCTCTCTCATCGAGGCCCTCTGATTAGCATTCCCATCACCGCCCTCAGGATGAGGGGTCACAGGTTCTTCGTGAACTACCCTTTCGGCCCTTGCCCTTCCTCTTGTGACCCGTGGTTCAGCACCACGTCCATCGTCACCTCCACCACGGGAAGCTTTCGAAGATCTTCCACCAGCCATCCTCTAAACACACTGAAAGATTCAAACACTAACACGGTCATTCAAGGAACAGCTCAGTTTATGTCAAGTATAGTAAGTCCCCAATTACAGTGGCCAGTTGTGATTAGCCACTTACTTTACTCTTCATACTCCGAGCATTACCTATCCTGACTACATCAGTATCTAAATCTACCAGCAACACATAAACCATATAACATGCGCACGTAAAACCGGTTAACTTTACAAAAACATACCTGATGGCACGCGGCTACTCAGACTGGCATCCCATTCCCTTTCCGTCCCATTCTCAGTTTAAGATTAGGTTTTTGAAAATATTTACCCAATTCACTTAAACTTTGGCTCTGATACCAACTTGTAAGGCCCCGTTTCCGGGACGCTTACAGTTGGTCATTCATCGCACATAAAACATACATTACATTTTACCTTTCATAAATAGTTGCAGCGGAAATATTAAAAACATAATTTCATTCCATCAAAATACTTTTGCACAATAGTACAATCGTCTTTTTTAACAATATCATGACACATTTATTACAAAAGCATTAAACATAAGATGCCATCCAAAATACGCTGAGTAGCCGCCCCGTACCATCCTCAGCAACATACCTGCCAACTGGAAACACATCAAAGTCAGCGTTGCTGAGTGAGTTCTAGTTTTAAAATAAAATTTACTTTCCTTTCGTAAAACCGTTCTTTACTTTCTTTACAAAAACATTCGTTACATACATGCGTCCACACATCATACGTATATACAGATAATGACATTATTATCTTCGTCATTTCGTTCATTACATTCATCATTCATCATTCATCATTATCTTTCACTTCATTTTAGATCCTGTCAGACTTTACCCTCTTCATGGCACACAACCACGATTACTGAGGTCGAATGACAAGGATCCCATTTCATACATTATTAGGATCATTCGTTAACGTTCATTTCATACATTCATTCTCTCATTCATCAATTGCTCATTACTCTTCATTACTCGAATCCTGTCTCATGCAATATCCCCAACTCATGCTCGAAAGCTGATGTTGTGCCGGGACCCGCTCACAAGCCCCCGACTCATGTCCGAAGACTGACACAACACCGGAATACGCGACAAAGATCCCATATGAGTCAATCACATGGATTGAACTCCATCCGAGTCTGTTGCAACACGAAGTCGCTCACCTCATCATCTCGTCTCATGCACTATCCCCGACTCATGTCCGAAGACTGATACTGTGCCGGGGCCTGATAAACAAACCCCCGACTCATGTCCGAAGACTGACACAGTACCGGGATACGCGACACGGATCTCATCATCCGTCACTTTCATCGTATTCAATACTCCCGACTCATGTCCAAAGACTGATACTGTACCGGGGCCTGCTCACAAACCCCCGACTCATGTCCGAAGACTGGCACAGTACCGGAGTACGCAACAAGAACCTCTTCCGAGTCTTTTGCGACACAGAGTTGCTCACCTCATACATATGCTTGCATGCCCTTCATTCGTTCATTCATTAAGTCATTCATTCATTCATTCATTAATGCATGCATTCATTCATTCATTACGTTCCTCTTTTCCTTATCTTTCACTTTACGTTACATAATACTTTCATTACATTCATTAACGTTCAACGCAAAGACATAGAAAGATAAACATACCAAGCAAGGAACATAAACATAAACATAAACATACAACAACATCATACATACGCATCAATCGTAAATCACATCACGCACATCATACATACTATGCATCACACGCAACGCCGTGCCTAACATAACACATAACATCATGCATATTACCATCATCTCCATCAACATTATCATCATAATCTCATCATCCTGCGTTACCTTATACCGTCCATGCCCTTCACATCGTCGAGGAATTCCATCACGGTTATCATTTCTGAACACTTAGGCGAATGGGCATCTATGCGAGTGGACCCCATGCGAATGGACTATGGGCGAATGGACCTCTATGCGAATGGACTCCCAGTCGCATAACTCTCATGCGTATGGCCTTCAGTCGCATGACTTCAGGCGTATGGGCTTCAGTCGCATACTCTTCATGCGAATGAACCTCAGTCGCATGGCCTCCAGGCGCATGGACTTCAGTCGCATAACCTCCGTGCGAATGAACCTCAGTCGCACTTCAATCGGCCGAATGGCCTCCAGTCGCCCTCCAGTCGGTCGCCTAGCCCTAGCTGGTGTAGAGTGCAGTTTGCTCGACTGCAGCCGCGGGTTTTCGACCTCCAACCCCCTCCAAACCTCTTTTAAGCTCAAATCAACCATCCTAATCCTTAGGGAAACATACCACGACCTCATACAAGCATAACCAAGCAAGAAATCGAGCCTCAAACGCATCATACACATACATACATGCATCAAAATGGGTTTTCACCCAAAAACTCGAAAATAGGTTTTTGGACGTGTTCCAGCCCCAAAATCAGTTGAAAACGTGTAAAAGAGGGGTCCTAGAACTCACCTTAACGATCCCGTCGAGTAGAGCTTCGATTTGACTCGCTCCACGTTGAATTCCACGCTCGAATCCACCCGAACCAACTTTTCTCCTCTTTTCTCCTCCTCTTCTCTTCTCCTCTCTAGGCTGAAAATGGGGAGAATGGGAGTGTCTCCTCCCTTTTATACTCCCTTGCATCGAAGTTTCTCTCGTTGGCGGGTTTGGTCCCTCGACTTTGGACTTTATTTCTTTTTCTTCTCTCGTCGGCTACAAAGGAAATTTCCGGGTGTTACATTGATGATTTCCAGCCCCAAAATCAGTTGAAAACAAGTAAAAGTGGGGTCCTAGAACTCACACAAACGAGCACAACGACAAGGGCTTCGATTTGGCTTGCTACACAACGAGTTTGGCCACTCGAACCACCCGAACCAATCCCTTTTTCCTCTTTTCTTCTTCTTTCCCTCTTCTCCTCTCTAGATGGCCGATTTGTGAGTATGGGGGAGGGGGTAAGGGCTGCCCTCTCCCTTATATACTCCCACTCGCCCGACTTTCTTTCGTTGGCGAGTTTGGTCCCTCGACTTTGAACTTTATTTCTTTTTCTTCCTTCGTCGGCTTCAAAATAATAAATAAGCGGGTGTTACATGTTTTTTAATTTCGTTTATTTTATTTTAAAGAATCATCATAACATCCAAGCTTACTCTATATTATTGTATGATTGATGTAAGCAATATAAATGATGAATAAGTTCATCAACGATTTGCTTCATCTATTGTTCTAATAACTTAATGTTCTTACTTTTATTTTTTCTTCTAATAAATCTCTTGTAGTTTAATCTTAATCATGATCATTTGATCATTAACCTTCTAATATTTACTAACCTTCTAATATTTACCAACATTCCTAAATCAAGCTAAAAATACGCTAACATAAACAAAGAATTCCGTTTGCACATGTATGGCTATGCCGCCACATTCGGTTATTCCATAAGATTGTTTTTCTAAATGATGCATATACCAAAGTCTTGCAACATTCTTTATATCAAATGGAGTCTAATATACTATATATCAACATATTAAGATTTGTTCTAACCTATTTCATACTTTAACAATTTTAAAAGTGTACATAAGTGCCTTACTAAAATTTTGACAGAATGTAATCTGACTTCAACTAACCATAACTTGATTATAAAAAAACTAAATTTGAGTGAACTCAGACTCTAATATTAAGTTCACAGAATTACTTTTTTACTTATACTTTATATTTCGTTAAACTCAACTGGACGACTTAATAATAGTCTTAACAAGATAAGTGCGCATTCAGTCTTGTCTTGTTGTTTTTACTTATTTTCGGGTGTTTACATAAAACCATTCTTAAACTAAAGTTGTCCGGAAGACTCTGAAATTGTTAACTGTAAATTTTTATAATTTATAAAACCGTTTGATATTTTTAAAATCTATTCAAACACGTACCAAACATAATGTCCAAATTCTAGAATTTGTGCAATAATCTTTTTTCAATCTAACTTTTGCCTTTTGGAATTCTCTAAACATTCTAACTTCTTGTAATGAATTCTGACATCAAGTTGTTGTTTTTTTATCCTTTATGATATCACCCTTAACTCTTGAACATCCAAGCTTTCTTATGACTCCTACAACCATCATTATACAATGTGAGTATTCAAAGCCTATTTTTCATGTTTTAAATTTTTGGGAAATCATGTGATTTATATTCAATCATTGTTATTCATTTTTATTCATTTTTATTCTATTTTAACATTCAATTCAAAACATGCTATGTTATTACTTGGAATTATGTGTGCATAGTTTGATATACCTAGATGATACACAATCATTTATTCATACAAACTTGGTAACAATGATAGATCTATTGGTTTGATAAACCCACCTTATACGACTATTCGAGTGGTGATGATAGATCTATTGGTTTGACAACCCACCCCACATAAATATTTAAGTGGTGATTGGAACAAGAGTTAATCAATCAATCATAAGGTTTCGTGTGCGGATCGAGTCAATTTGATCATTTGGTTTAATTGCATTATAAATTTTGACATTGCCATATGAATTGAATTGTTTTCAATAAATTCTAATCAATCTATATATGTATTCATACCTGTGTTTACTCATTGGCTAATTCGTTAGCTGACTCGTTATTTTTTCATATGATTTAGAGAATGCAGATTAGTGGACTTCTAAATGCACATTTAGGGCTTGTACTTAGTCAAAAATTAAAGACAATATCATTATATTTACTTGAGTTTTTATTTGATTGTAATGTATCGTTTGATTAATTTTATTCAATAAAAATGACATTTAGTATTATTTCAACTTATTTAATTCCATGTGTTATGAACAATTGATTCACATTCGTCCGCCTCGATGATTCTGCCATCGGTTGGGGTGTGACAGTCATAATTTCACTTTGCTTGATGCTACTCGTATTCGAAGAAAGCAGAACCATCCCAACTAGTAAGTCACTGATTATCAAATCTTTCTCAATTGATCAATGTAATCATATCATTTACAAACTATATCTTTCTCTTAATTGATCATCGTGATCATACACATAGCTTCCAAACAAATGTGGTTTATGACCAAGTTGTCAATGCAAAAGCCGAGGATGATTGTATGAGTGTTAGCAAGAGGTTTAAGACGAGCATGGATCTGTTTGTGGTGATAAACCCCAACATCCATTGCGACCACATCATTGAGGGTCAATGGTTGTGTGTCGCTGAATTGCTACTAATTAATTGATCAAGTAAATACATCAACGAATGAAGATCTAGAAAGATTTTAGTTAGATCCGGTTAATTTAACGTTGTGGTTTTTATTTTTCTGTTTATGCTTCAGAATTTGAGACTCTTGAATCGTTAGATTAATGATTCAAGGTTACGAGCTTCGTCGTTTTTATGTTCTATGATTTTCCACATCGAAAATGTTAACTTATAAACTTCCTCTCTTGATCTTCTTTACTTGTTATATGTAGCTAAATGTGTTATATGGCCTTTCAGTTGCTCATCACATTTCACTACATAATTTCCCAAACAAAAGCAGTTACATGCTAACATCAATAGTATATAAGTTAAAATTAGAAGACCCTTGTAGAGATTGTTTCCAATGGCTTTCACTACTTTTCATCATTGGCGTAACATTTTTTCCATTTTTATTTAACAAGTTCGGGTTAAGACATAACCTAAATCCATCTATTCATAAATAAATGGGGTGAAATCGGCACACTAGTACTGAGGGCTGTGAGAACCAGAACATAAGGTCGGTACGAACGGTAACATTTGACCATATTTATAGTTTAAGAGAAATGTTTGGTCATTAACTATATGTATTCAATCCCTTTAAAGTAGTGGACTCCACATGGAGCCCTTGTAGCAAAATCATTGATGTACATTGTGTTAAGGATTCACTTAATTGAACCTTGTGATGTTATAGAATTATGTTAAGAATTCACATGTGAATTTTAATCTTGGTGTTTATTCCTTTATTTAACTTGAGGTGGCTAGAGTGGTTTGTAAAATTAGCTTTCTATAGAGTAAAAGGATATGATAGCCTGACGGATGTGGTATCTATCTTATACCATAAACATAAAGTCCTATCATTTGGAACTTTGTTTTATGATTTGAGGAGTTTTTAGTGTAATATCAAATTAGCTTTGCAAGTGCTCATATGATTAGGTAGCTTAGATGGGAGCCTTTTCTACTTGTGCATTTGTGATCTCCCCATATGTCCATAGAAGTGATCATTGTAGCACCAAGAGGATTTTGTTGGATCATAAGAGGCTGTTGCAACCAAAACCATATCACTTAGAAGATTTTGAGTACTACATACAAAGGACTTCCGAAGCCAAGTGTGGGACTTCCGAAGGAAGAAAGAGCTCTTCCGAAGTCTAAGTGTAAAATACACTTCCGAAGGAGAACTCCAACTTCCGAAGGTAAATAGATTGCTTCCGAAGGTTCAAGACTTGAAGACAAAGTTCTGAAGTCAACTTCCGAAGTATAAAGAAGTCCTTAAAGCCTCGGAAGCATAGAAGCATCTTCCGAAGTATAAGTGGCTTCGGAAGAACTTGTTCTTCCGAAGCCAGTTAACCTTCGGAAGACACTTCTATTATCCAGTAGACATAAGTATGGTCTGTCTGACAGTCCGCTGCAAATCTCTGAGATACTGCATGGCGTTTTCTCAAAAGCCATGTAGTTGACCATACTTTAATCTACTGTTTACCTTTTTATGTTAAGTACAGTTACCATCTTTAGTTGGTGACAAAAGGTAAGTCATGGACATGTCATGACTACCATATCTTAGATAATACTTTATCTAAGATACCTTAACTATAGCATTGTAGTATATGCTTTAGTTGTAGGTTTCCAGCTGGTATCAAGTATAACCGGCTGTAGGATCTAGTATATATAGTTTCTCATTGTAACTCATGTTCCATGCTTGTAAGTGTCTTGTAATCTTGAGTTGAGAAATAATATATACAAGTACCTTGAAAATACTCCTGCTTGTTGCTTTGATTACTTATTATATTATTATCAACTCTTGTCAAAGGCATTGCTTCATCTTGTTTGAGTGATATTATAAGTGAGTTTGAGAGAAATACAAGTGTTAAGTGACAAAACCCGATCCTGCAATTGGTATCAGAGCATTTTAGGCTCTTGATTGTGAGATCTTACCATCCTAATCAACCAGTTTTTCACTCCTCCTTATACCTCACTCAAAAATGGCCCTCATCAAATCTGAAGTTGAAATGGGAACGATGACCAAAGCTCCCATCATCGATCCTGAAAACTTCAGGTCTTGGAGCAGAAGAATGGAAGGCTTCATCAGATACCAGGATAGCAAGATGTGGCAGTCCATCGTTAATGGCCCGTACAAGCCAAAAGTTGCTGGTGGAAACGGTGCCATGATCGAGAAGGCTGTTGAAGACTACTGCGATGAAGACAGGAAGAAGCTTGACATAGACAGCAATGCTATGACTGTTCTCATGACTGCAATCCCAAACTCCATCATGGTGGGGTTTGAGCATTGTAAGTCAGCCAAAGAACTCTTTGATGCACTTGCTCAAATGTACTCGAGCTCTAATGATTCAAAGAAGGACTCACTGAAGCAGCAGTTCGAGAACTTCACCTATGTTGCTGGAGAAACTTTTAGCCAGCAATATTTTAGGTATATGGATCTTATTTCCTCCCTCCAATCTGTGGGAATCACTCAAGAACTTAGAGACCTTACCAGAAAGTTCATGAGTGCTCTACCCAATGAGTGGACTTTCTACTGTGTCTCCATCAAGAGAACAGAGAATTTAAACACTCTCACCATGACCGAACTTTATGGGATCCTTGATGGATACCGTTTGGAAATGGAAAGCAAGAAGGGTCACCAAGCAAGCAGACCCTTGAGCCTTCCTGCTAGCAACGCTTTAATGGTTGCTGAAGGCTCAGGTATCTCCCAGTCTCAGCAGTACCTGTCATACACCCAGCAGCCATCTTGTTCATCTGGTCCTTACATCACATTTCCTGAGACTCCAAGGTCTCATCAAGCTCAGCAAAGCTCCTTTCAAGAAGGCTGTGCGTTTGTCTCAAGGAGTGGACACTCCAATGATCATCAGTTTTGCTTTGATGATCTTGAGTGCTTCAGTCCAGATGACATAGAGTATGTGGACATTGTCCAGCAAATGGCTCTCCTCACCTACAGAGCGAAGAAGTTCTTTAAGAGAACTGGAAGGCAATTCCCTCAAAACCCAATCACTAGCAAGTTTGGGTTTGACAAAAGCAAGGCTAAGTGTTACAACTGTAACCAGCTTGGCCATTTTGCAAGGGAATGCAAGGCTCCCAAGTCCAACCCGGGAACCTCACAGGCCTCCACACATCCTTCTACACCAAAGCCTAATGGGAAGTCAACTGAAACTGCAGCTATGGCTCAAGAAGTTGACTGGAGCTTTATGGTTCAAGATGTGACTCCTGCTCAAGCACTCATGGCAGGAACAGATGAAAATAAGGTATATGAACATCTCTGTACCCCTGCTTGTATTGCTAAGGTTAAGTTGTACCAGGACTACAATATGGAGATTAAATCCGATATTGAGTCTTTAAATATGCTAAAATCTGACTTTATAAGAGCTGAATCTGACTACCAAAAGAAAATTGAGGAGTTAGAGAAAACTGTATCTCTTTTAAAACATGAACACACCAACTACAAGACTCAAATCAAGGATTTATTATCCAAATTGACTGAGGCTCAAGCCCAGCTTGTCACAGCTGAGGCTCAAGCCAGGAAGTATGCTATTGCTGAGCAAAACTTCCAAGCCATACTTGCATCATCCTCTCACTCCAAACTTTGCTATCAAAACAAAAGTGGGTTGGGAACCAATGAAATTGCTCCACCACACTCTTATGAGTCTTTTAGACAACCAAGATGTGGTACTGAAGAGCAAGAGGTTCCATCTGTTGACCCACCTTGTAAAGAGTCAAAGAGTGATGCAACTGTGGAAACCATGACCATCACAGGGAAGGAACAGGTAATTGAGCCCTCCCAGACCAATGATGATCAAACCCTGACCACCAAAGCCAGAAGAAGCAGGGCTAAAGCAGCCAGAAAAACTGCCAAGAAGGTGGCTGAATCCAAGCTGAAGATAGACCCAAAGCAAAAGGGTGTATTCATATCAGCAGGATTCCAGGTGGTTGGACCTTCTGATTCAGGAAAGGAGTATAGTACCAGTACTCCTATCCTACCAAAGGATCAGAAGTTAAAGGGAAAGGTTGCTGATGAGGAGAAAAAGAACAAGAAACACCAACCCTCCAATTCCCAGAAAATTAACATTGCATGCATAATGTGTGGTCTGCAAAATCACATGGCTAAAGATTGTTACTACAATCCTACAAGCACACATTATACAAATAATGTTAAAAGAGAAGGAGTCAGGGAAGGTTTCACATTTGGACCATATCAAATGGTTCAAGTGTTGAAAAAGGGAAAGCTTGTTTCCGAAGCAAGGCTTGTCTCGGAAGAAAACTCTTCTTCCGAGAGGAAAAAGGCTTCGGAAGTGAAAGCTGCAAAGACTCACAAAAGAGTCCCCTTGAAACCATCCCAGAAGAAGACTGCTTCGGAAGAAAAGGTGGTGAAGGTCTCTTCCGAAAAGAAAGAAGCTTCGGAAGAATGCCAAGCTACAAAAGCTTCATCAAGCTCATCTTCTATGATCAACCAAGGGATGGAATGGAAGATCAAGGAAGATGCTGTAGCCCAAACCTCTTCTTCAAAGACATCCATTGAACCCCCATGCATAAATTTTGGTTCAATCATGTCACTTTCATTGGAAGAACCCAAGACCAATAAGGCTTGGGTTTCCAATCAAAACTAATAATCTCACCTTATGTTCAGGGACATCCATATGACAAGAATAACAACATTTGGATTGTAGATAGTGGATGCTCCAGGCACATGACAGGGAACAGATCTCTCCTTCAACAATTTCAACATTATGATGGAGGTCCTGTCCAGTTTGGAGGTGAGGCCGGAGGATATATTTCTGGCAGAGGAAGTATATCCAACGGAAAGTTAAAATTTGACAAAGTTAATTTTGTCAAACAGCTTGAACACAACCTGTTAAGTGTTTCTCAGTTTTGTGATCAAAAGCATCAAATGCTTTTCACAGAACATGAGTGCATCATCCTCAAACCTGGGATGACAATTCCTCAGGAATTGGTGCTTCTTAGATCTCCCAGGAGAGGGGATATGTACAAGCTTGATATGAACAATGCTTCCCCAATGGGAGAAGTATCATGCTTTCTTTCCAAAGCTGATAGTGATGAGTCAACACTATGGCATAAACGAATGTGTCATGTCAATTTTAAGACAATGAATAAATTGGCTAAAAATAACTTGGTACATGGTTTGCCTAAAAAGGAATTTTTCTGCAAAGATAACTGTGTTGCTTGCCTGAAAGGGAAACAACACAGGTCTTCTCATAAATCCAAAGTTGTTAACTCTATCACTACTCCATTACACTTATTGCACATGGATCTATTTGGTCCCACAAGTATAATGAGCATTGGAAGGAAATCATATTGCCTTGTGATAGTTGATGATTTTACTAGATTTACATGGGTATTCTTTTTAAGAACTAAAGATGAAACTGCTGAAACTTTAAAATCTTTTATTCTTAAAATAGAAAATCAAGTTGATCACAAGGTTAAAATAATTAGAAGTGATCAAGGGACTGAGTTTAAGAACTTTGTTCTTGACTCATTCTGTAACTCAAAAGGGATTGCCAGACAATACAGTGCTCCTAGAACTCCTCAACAAAATGGTGTTGCTGAGAGGAGAAATAGGACACTTATTGAGGCTGCTCGGACTATGTTAGCTGATTCAAAGCTGCCTCTAACATTCTGGGCAGAGGCAGTCAGCACTGCATGCTATGTGCAGAACAGAGTTCTTGTAGTAAAGCCACATGGAAAGACCCCTTATGAGCTATGGAACAAGAGGCCACCGTTCATTGGCTTTCTAAGGTCCTTTGGCAGCAGGTGTACCATACTTAACACAAAAGACAATTTAGCAAAATTTGCTGAAAAGTCAGATGATGCCATCTTTGTTGGATATTCCTCCCATTCTAAAGCTTACAGGGTTTATAACATTAAAAACCAACAATTTGAGGAATCCTCCAACATTGTAGTTAATGAGCACACTCCTTGTGTTAGGGGGAATGGCCCTGATCATATTTTTGATTTAGAATTGTTTCCAAACTATTCTAAACCATCTTGTGAGAATGTTTCAGCTGGAACAGGTGCTCAAGGCAATTCTGATGAAGATCAACTGTTTGAGCTTCCCAGACCTGCTCCAAGTTCTCCAAGAACAACAAATCAAGTTCCTACTATTGAAAGATCTGACAGTATAACCATTTCAAGAAATAGTGGAACTTCAACAAGGGATTCACCTGATGATCTTCAAGTCTCCTCAGGTGATCCTACACAACACCAAGCTGATGGAAGCAGCATTTTGAAGGAACAGGCAACTGTTAATGATGCTTCACAGCAAAGAAATGATGATGTTTCTCTTTCATTCAATCAGTCCTCATTGAATGAGATTGAAACAACAGCTGGACCAAGTATTCAAGCTCCAGAGCAAAATATGTCCAACTTGGACCTATCTTTGCAACTGGAGGTGATTCCAAGACTCAGAATTCACAATACTCATCCAGCTGAAAACATCATAGGGGAAGTCTCTGAGGGTGTGAGAACAAGGGGACAAACTCACAATGGGAATGTCTGCTTGTACTCATGCTTCTTATCCCAATGGAACCCAAGAAGGTGGAAGATGCCTTAAAGGATAGTAGCTGGGTTGAATCAATGCAAGAGGAGCTGCTTCAATTCAAAAGACAAAAGGTTTGGAACCTATGTCCGCTACCATCTGGTCAAGTACCTATAGGCACCAAGTGGGTTTTCAGAAACAAAAGAGATGACAGAGGCTTGATTATCAAGAACAAGGCAAGACTGGTGGTTCAAGGATACACTCAAGAGGAAGGAATTGATTATACTGATGTCTTTGCACCTGTTGCAAGACTTGAGGCAGTTAGGATCTTCCTTGCTTATGCTGCATCCAAGAATTTCACTGTCTACCAGCTTGATGTCAAGTGTGCCTTTCTATATGGGGATATAGATAGGGAAGTCTACGTATGCCAGCCTCCAGGATTTGAAGACCCACAGCATCCAAACTATGTGTGCAAGTTGGATAAAGCTCTATATGGGCTGCACCAGCACCTAGGCTGTGGTATGAGACATTGTCTCAATTTCTTCTGAAGAATGGTTATACTAGAGGAACCATTGACAAGACTCTCTTCATCAGAAAGTCTGGGAAAGACATTTTGCTAGTTCAAGTCTATGTCGATGACATCATATTTGGTTCTTCAAATGACCAAATGTGCAAAGACTTTGAGAGCATTATGAAGAAGAAGTTCGAAATGAGTTCTATGGGAAAAATGGACTTTTTCCTTGGAATTCAGGTAAAGCAACTGAAGGAAGGGTTTTTCATCAATCAATCTAAGTATGTCAATGATATCTTAGAGAGATTTGATATGAAGGATTGTAAAGCAGCAAAGACACCCATACCCAGAAACCATGATTTATGCCCTGATTCTGAGGGGGAGGATACTGATCAACATCAGTATAGAGCAATCATTGGTTCTCTGATGTATCTCACAGCAAGTAGACCTGATATCATGTTTGCAACCTGCATTTGTGCAAGATATCAGGCTGCTCCAAAGGTGTCTCACCTAATTGCTGTCAAGAGAATCCTCAGATACTCAAAGGAGCACCTAAGTTAGGTCTCTGGTATCCAAGAAATAGTGATTTTAATCTCTATGGTTACTCTGATAGTGATTATGGTGGCTGCAACATCAACAAGAAATCAACATCAGGTGGATGTCAATTTCTTGGTGGAAGGATCATCTCATGGCAATGCAAAAAGCAATCCTGTGTCTCTACATCAACTGCTGAAGCTGAATACATTGCTGCTGCAAGTTGCTGTGCTCAGCTGCTGTGGATTCAAAACCAGATGATTGACTATGGATTCAACTTCATGAGCACTCCTATCCACATTGACAACAACAGTGCTATATCCATCACTGAAAATCCAGTAAAGCACTCAAAGACAAAGCATATTGACATCAGGTATCATTTCATTAGAGATATTCATGAGAAAAATCTTATAAAACTAATCAAAGTTGATTCAAATGAACAATATGCTGATTTGTTCACCAAAGCATTTGATGAACAAAGATTTAAATATCTCATTACAGCTATTGGGATGATAAACATTGACTAGTTAATCTCAATTGAAAACCTTTTCAATATGTAAAGTCTTATGTCAATACAATCTAAGCCCTGTTACAAAAGATCCTTTCTTATTTAACTAAGTATAAGTTCTTCCGAAGAGAAACTTGCCTTCGGAAGATATCCAGTATATCATAGGATAATTTTCTTCTCGGAAGTGTACTAAGTCTCGGAAGAAGCGATTGAGGTTATCTCAGATCTACTTCCGAAGCACTTAATACTCTCCACTGAAAGCAACATGTATCTTCGGAAGCAATTTATTTACCTTCGGAAGTACATTTGCCTTCGGAAGAACTTTACCTTCGGAAATACCTTATACTCGGAAGAAGATTTTACTGTGTAACGGAAATCTTTTGGGCCCCACTCTGTAAAAAGTAAAGATTTTGTTAATGATGTCGGATTATTTAAATGGCTTAACCTTACCGCCCCTGTCACATCATCCCTGAACCCTCACATCATCTTATCCAAACCACCCTTTAAACCGCCATTTCACCCATTTAAATACTTCCGGTTAATCACTTACACTCTTTTTACCAAATTCACTGCCCTAAAAGCTTTCTTCTTCTCCAATTTACCTCTCTCAGAACTTTTCCTCTGCTATCTTTCTCAAATGGCTCTAAACCCTCAGCACAACCAGGTCGCACTCCTTGACTCTTCAAGGGATGCTGACTTCTCTGATATTATCTCTTTCTTAGCCCAATCTTCATACTACACAGCACTGACCGTAAACCCTACCATTTACTCCAACCAAATGTCCGAATTTTGGGCAAATGGTCGGATTGAAACCCTAAATGGGGTTCGTGCTATCAGGTCAAGTGTTTGTGGCCAAGAGTTGGTCATTACTGAACAAATCATCAGGGAGCATCTTGAGCTCCATGATGAAGGCGCACCGACGGAATTCCCCAAATCTGAGTTAGATAACTCTTATCTCCAAATGGGATACGGTGGAGATGTAAGCAGGTCTACAGTCTACAAATTCAACTTCTCCTACAAGTGGAAGTTCCTGCTACATGTGGTTCTTCACTGCTATCTAACAAATCCGGGGATGGGATCAAATTCCCTATGAACTCGGGTGTCTAGTTCATGGGTTGGTACAAGGCCTGCGCTTCAACTACTCAGGTTTGTGCTGACTAATCTCATGGGAAATCTGCAAAGGGACACATTCTTTATGTATCCCAGATTTCTACAGCACATAATCAACTGCGAGCTAGATCAGGGTAAGCTTGTCTGTGCAGCTGCTCTGTCTGCTCCCCAAATGAGGCCGACCATCTTCAAAGTCTTGAAGAGAGTGTCTACCAACTACACTGGAAGGGATACCGCACTACTTCCAGGTATGATTGAGCCAATGGCTCCTGGTGACATCCCTGTTAACCCCACAGGTGATGAACCCACACCAGCAACTACCCTCACCATTCCAAATCTACCTTCTCCTCCAATCACTGTCACCTACCAGAGACGTACCAAACGAACCCTTGTTCAATCTACTCTGATTGAACAAGCCCCTCCTCTTCAAACCAAAAGGCTAGAGTGGAACAAGGGGCTCCCACTCAGCCAGAGGTCCACCAATCCTTCACTATTGACCTCAATATGGGTCTTGAGTCTCCTCAGTCTCAGACCCATGAGCCCATAATCCCAGCTGATAGCCCTCAGGGTGAGTCTCTATACTCCCCTGAGCAGCCACCAAGGGACAGCTCAATGCCTTTTGACATTGATCAAAGTCCCGGGTCCTTAGGTCTTCATTCCTTTTCTTTTACTGACCTATTGACCGGAGCTGGTGAAGAGACTATGTCTCTCAAAGGCGATGAAGTTGATCCACAACACCCCATTAAGGATCAACAGAGCCTAGAGAAACCTCTTGTCTCTAGCCCACACCAGCAAAGCCCTACTGAGGTGAGTCCCACTGATGTGGAGGGGACTCATGTAGATTCAGCTGCCACTACTGAAGGAGCCTCATGGATCCTCAGGACAGTGGTAACGATAGTCAGACTGAATCTACGGCAACCATGCCCTATGATGCCTCTGAAAGAGACATCATTGTGCAAGGGAAACCAGGGTGCCAAGAAACCACATCTGGTGGTGAGGATGAACATACTAGGTATGTTACCTCATCTCCCCGTGATTCTTCAAAAGAAGATGAGGGAAGAATGCAACTCACAATAAGAGACCTACTTTCTAAAGTCTCAAACCTTGAATCAAAGGTTAAGACTTTAGAGGATAGGTCTGCCACTCAGCAACTTGAGATTGAAAGTCTCAAGGTCAAACTAGCTGATAAACAGATTGAGAGATCTGTTAGGCATGTACCAGTTCAAGTCTCCTTGACCTCTTCCTCTAGCTCATCTACCTCTCAAGATGATGCTACCAAAAAGGAGGAGAATGTTGAGGAACAAAGCCAAAGACAGGATTCCATCAGTCAAGCTCTTACTTCTTTGAGCTCAAGACAACAAGCTGCCATCTTCCCTGAGCCTCCTCCAGTTGTGTTTCAAGTGGATCAAAGGATGCTTCAGGATCTAAATAGGATCTTCAACAAGTTCCTTTTAGAGTCCCTATTGATCAACCCAGTCCGGATATGTCTGTGATTTACTTTGGAGCTCAAGAGCTTCAGAGGTTGAATGCACCTCCTACCACTGTTGAGGAAGTTGGTCAACCTAAGGCCCAAGTGGAACCTGAGATTGATTTCGAAGGGGAAACTAGGACTGATGGCCCAGCAACTGAAACAGTTGGGACAGAAGGTGTGTTTTCACAGGCTTCCGAAGCACAATTCGAAGCCTCGGAGAACCAACTCAAACTTCCGAAGCTGAATTGCTGCTGCGGAAGGACTGTTCTCTCTTTCCGATGATCTAATAGTCCAGATAGCAATTCTGGAACTGCATCTGAGGTTAATAGGGAGGACTTTCTCAGCCAACCACTAGCCATACATCTGCATTGACCTCAGCTCCTACCTCTCACCACCAACCTGAATCTTCTACCCAAGAACCACCAAGTCTAGCACTTCCGAAGACATTAAAGGCAAAGGAAGATGACTTCGGAAGAGCTTCAGGAAGAAGAAGGCTGGAGAAACTTCAAAAGGAAAGGAAGACTGCCAACTGGGAAACTGTTAGCTGCAGTTCAAAAGCAGCTGCAGCCAACCAAGAGGCAATCAACAATAGAAGAAGGGTGGAGGTAATGATAGACTTGTCAGTCTAGGGGCTGCTTCGGAAGATGTACTCCTGCTATACCATTAGAGGAGCTGATAGAGCTTGAAAAGGCAACCTTGCTGCAAAGACAGCAAAAGAAGAAGCTGCAAGGTTGGCCTTGGAAGAAGAAAGGCTGGGAAAGAGAAGAGAAGCTGATCTGCAGCTCAGGGAGAAAAGGATCACTTTCCTACTCTCTCAGAGGATTCTCTCAAGAGGAGTTGTCTCCACACAATAGTGACACGATCTTGTGGCTCTTAACAAGAGCAAGATCAAATGGAGAAGGAGAGAAAGAGAGCTGCAAGGGAAAAGCTGGTAGAGAAGAAGAAAAGGAAGAAGGGCTGGACTGTCTGCCGCCAAGAAGATAGGTGGACAAGCTTGGATGAAGACTATCTAAAGCTCATGGCTTCTCTGGCAGGCAAGTGGGTCCATGTCTGAGAAGACTCTCCAACGACATGTCAGTGACATCAAGGCTGACATTCGTGCGGGGAGAAGAAAGGAGATGTATAGAAGGGGACATGGATGACCTTCAAAGCACCCCTCAGCCAATATCCAAACCCAACATCAACCTAAACCTACCCTTTCCCTTTCAATCAAAACTGAACCTGAACCTGACCTTCACACCCCTGAACCTACCACCCATCACTACCACAACTCCTCACCTCAACAACCTAAACTACCTCATCCAACCTACATCAACACCTTACCCAGAACCCAACCCTCTCAACCTACCCAACAACCAATCAAACCATCCCCTCAGCCTTCCAAACATCTCTCAATGGAGGAATTCAAGGCGATCAAAACCAAGCTCATCAACTGCACTACTCTGAGCGACATCTCATGTGAGGAGGATACAGTCAACCTGACTTATGTTGATGGATCCTCAAGTTCCCTCACAAGAGATGAGTTTCTTGATCTGCCAAGAGGAACTTTGGACCAAGCCGCAAGACTCTTTGGCCTCAATTCAGATACATTGAATGAGGAAGAAAAGAAGCTGAGGAGAAGGCTGGTGACTCTGCTGGACACAAAGAAAGGAGATAGGGTACCAAGACAATCTCTTGTACCCAGAAAGAAGATAGTCCAGTGGAGGTTCGAAGACTCTTCTCACAACTTTGTTGTTGAGAGAGAGAATGGTGAGATTAACAGGCTGAATGCCTCATCTCTGCTACACTTAAGCAGATTTGATATTGCTGAGTTAGCAGAGAAACCATTCTCCAACCCCTCAAACTCCAACTCTGCCCGCTCGCTGCACAGCAGAATCATCTAGGAGCCTTCACATGGCCGAGCTCACTGCAAGAAGCAAGGTCGAAGAGGAGTCAAACGGAGAGAGGAGGAGGAAAGGAAAGGATCAGCAACCAAAGGCAAAGCCTTTCTTCAAATGGTTGAAGGTCCTGAACTTGAGTCCATAGTTAGATGGGAGTATGACTACAACTCCCGTCAACTAACTCTCTTCAGGGGGTCACAACAAAGGGTGCATGTCATTCAAAGTGATAGACTGGATCTCCTATCCACGAATGACTTGTACAAGCTTCTCAGCACCACTTCCGGGAAGAACAGAGAGACAGACAAATATCTTTTGTCCCTGGTGCTGAAAACTTTGAGAAGTAGAGATAAGTGAAGTTTTGGTAGCATCAGCCTAGGGGGAGTTTGTTGGATCATAAGAGGCTGTTGCAACCAAAACCATATCACTTAGAAGATTTTGAGTACTACATACAAAGGACTTCCGAAGCCAAGTGTGGGACTTCCGAAGGAAGAAGAGCTCTTCCGAAGTCTAAGTGTAAAATACACTTCCGAAGGAGAACTCCAACTTCCGAAGGTAAAGAAGCTACTTCCGAAGGTTCAAGACTTGAAGACAAAGTTCTGAAGTCAACTTCCGAAGTATAAAGAAGTCCTTAAAGCCTCGGAAGCATAGAAGCATCTTCCGAAGTATAAGTGGCTTCGGAAGAACTTGTTCTTCCGAAGCCAGTTAACCTTCGGAAGACACTTCTATTATCCAGTAGACATAAGTATGGTCTGTCTACAGTCCGCTGCAAATCTCTGAGATACTGCATGGCGTTTTCTCAAAAGCCATGTAGTTGACCATACTTTAATCTACTGTTTACCTTTTTATGTTAAGTACAGTTGCCATCTTTAGTTGGTGACAAAAGGTAAGTCATGGACATGTCATGACTACCATATCTTAGATAATACTTTATCTAAGATACCTTAACTATAGCATTGTAGTATATGCTTTAGTCGTAGGTTTCCAGCTGGTATCAAGTATAACCGGCTGTAGGATCTAGTATATATAGTTTCTCATTGTAACTCATGTTCTATGCTTGTAAGTGTCTTGTAATCTTGAGTTGAGAAGTAATATATACAAGTACCTTGAAAATATTCTGCTTGTTGCTTTGATTACTTATTATATTATTATCAACTCTTGTCAAAGGCATTGCTTCATCTTGTTTGAGTGATATTATAAGTGAGTTTGAGAGAAATACAAGTGTTAAGTGACAAACCCGATCCTGCAAAGATGGAGCGGAAACCGAAAAGACTGAAGGAACAGCCCAAGCCTCCAATGATGACGTAGACATTCGCAAGGCTGAGTGGGCTGCCTGTTTTGAAGAAGTGAGAGCCCAGCGTGCTGCACCAAGAAAGATGCTACACCAGCTCTTTACAGAGTCAAGAAACACCATAAGGTGTCAGGCAGGATTATTGCATAGGCTTATTTTGATGACCTTAACGCGATGCAGTTAAGAGGAACAGGGCATAGAGTACTTCAGTTTCCACATGATCTGAAGACTCTACCTGGTTTTGAGCTCAACCAGCTGGCTAAACTAAAGCTGCTGTATGCTGACCAAGAAAGATGTCAGCTGGTTCGAGCTGCCCTAAGAAGGAGTACCACACCAGATGGTTACTTCAGACCACACAGCCTACGAGGTATATAAGAAGGTTTGAGGTTGATGCCATTACTGGCAAGCCCAAGATTGTGTTGAAGTGGAGTCCTCCACGCACTATGTCGAGAATCCCTCTCAGGGAAATGCCACAGGACTTCACTCCACACTTCAAATGGTGGTACTATGATTGGAGAACTGCTGAAGCTGTCATAGTTCTGATAAAGAGGGCCAAATGGATACTATCAGGGTATTCGACCCGATGTGGCTAACCAACTTGTCTGCTAATGTTGTCTATACATTATACAAGTGGCCACTGTTCTATGACACACAAGACATTGTACAAGCCCTCCAGTTTCAAACGTTATACGACTTTGCTTTGCGTTTGAGATTCACGCAGGAGTCACCAAAGAGGAGAAGTACAAGAAGTATAAGGAGGTAATGCAGAAGACAAGAGATTAGATAGATCTAGGTCCAAGGGGAGTTTGTTGATGCATGTATGTCCCTAGATCATGATTTGTAATGTAATGAACTTGTCTGTCTGATGATTATGTAATTTGTATTGACTAATGAAATGACATGAATTGGTTGTTACTTGTAATGTTAATATTTCATAAATGAGTCGTGATTGAATTGATTGGGTTTATGATTGTTTGAATGGTTGCACATTATGTACATTAATTAAACATTCAAACTTAACTTAATGAAGTTCTCATGCGAATGGCCCATGCGAATGGACCACACGCATGAATAACTTCATACGATTGACTCAATCGCACGACTGAACCAGGAGACTGGATCAGTCGTATGATTGACACATTAGATTGGCTCAATCGCACGACTGAACACTCAGTCGTGCGGATGAATCAACCGCATGGTTCAATCGCACGACTGAACCATACTTATGGCCCAGTCGCACGATTGAACAATACTAACCTATAAATAGACCCAATTCGTGGAAAAACGTAAACATTCATCCCATTACGATTCCAGACGTACCCTAGCCGTCCAGAAGCCTCCCAAATCGTTCTCCAAGTTCACAAAACACATCAGATCGATTCCTAATCGATTTCTGACGTTGGATTCAATTCTTGATTGATTCTTCGTGTGTTCTCACTGATTGGATCACCAATCAAATAGGATTCACTATTTGTTTTTTTACCGCACTATTTGAGTTGGTTTAACACGCTAATCACTAGGTTTTCGTTCAAATACCAGGTCCTACATAGAAAGTTTTAAATGTTATAAAAAATAGTCTAATAGTTTATAAAAAACATTACATTTTATAAAATTATTAATAACTAATTAGCCCAAATACCTAATAACAAGCCCAAAAATTAAACACCTTAAAAAGCCTAACAAACTTATAAACCCAAATAGCCATAACCCAAATAACTTATATAAATAACCGGTTATTTCCCAATCCCCACTATCGTCGTTCACCCCTGTCACATTCGGCCATCCCACTATCGTCGATCACCCTGTCGTCAGCCGACCACCACTGTTCGCCGAACTGCTACTGCTGCTGCGGCCTTGCCACCACCGACATGCGCTACTTGCTGCTGCTCATCTGATCTTTCTAGTTTCACCAAATCAAGAGTTTAAGGAAAAAAATAGGCTTTTTTTCTCTTTTACATTATGGATTATGGATTTATGGTTTATATTGTTCAATTTCTAGTATTTAAATAAGTTAGAGATTTGATATTGAAATTAGGGATTTTAATTATGTTATTTTTAATTGCAATTTGTAATATTATTATGTTATTTGTTATAAAAATAACAATTTAAAAGATGAAAAAACAAGTTTTTATTGACAATTTCTTAAAAGAAAATTTCAAAAGTAAGATATCGCTTCTAATAATAATGATGATATTTGGTCAACCACTCCTTCGAGTTCAATTCATTCTATTCTAAATGAATTTTATTTGAATGATCTTCCTTCGGATCTTTATATTTTTTTTCTTTTTATCTATATAAATGTATAGTAAAATAATTTTTTTACGTTATCACTGAACTTTTCTTTTAGATTCGTTACGGTCGTATTAACACCCTCCTCATGCACTCGAGGGTGGAAATCGGGGAATGATTTTTATCATTATTTTGGTACAATGAAGAAGTAAAAACAAAAAAATCACAACATAACAAGATTCGAAATTTCTAGTTTCGAAAAGGAAAACCAACAACAAAACAAAAAACAGGCAAAGTCTAAAAAAAACTGTGTGCACAAACAACATGTTATTAAGGCACCATGACATGACGGTTAATTCTGAAATCAACTCTCACATCCTTCAACAATCGCCACCGTCATGTTATCTCTCCGCCGATCAACTCCGTCCATCCACCGCCACATCCGTACAATCTCCGCCGCATCATCTTCACTCATCGCCACATCAGTCACCACCTCCGGCCACAATTCCAACAACAAAACCCCTAATTTACTACGGTGGGATTCCGCCGTCGCCGCCGGCGCCGGCATCGGCGTCGGAGTATCTCTTTATTGGTGTTCTCCTGATTCTTCCACGTATGCCGTGAAGTCAGCTATGAGTTTTGCTGATTGGTTGACGGCGACTGCTGAAGAAATGAAGAAGTCGTACGATGGTCAACCGTTGTCAAGTTCTAATTTCTTCATCAGAGGTAAATCTTTTTTGGAATTATTTAGATTTATCTTGTTTATTGTTGGTTTGGAAGTTTGCCTGATATTTATAGTTTACAATTTTGTGGGGAGTGGTGATGCACAGAAGTTTAATAAATTAGGGCTTAATTTCAAGTTTTTGTATTGATCGAGGGTTGTTGCAGTAAGTTGTTGATGATTGATCTCTTTTGATGCCAAAACAGATGCATTGAGGAGAAGAATCTTCTTCAACTATGAGAAAAGATTGAGGTCGTTAAGTCCTCCTGAAAAGGTAATGAAAATATTTTGGTTGCTGAAGAAATTGTTATTGTTATTGACATATGATGTGATTACTCCCCGAATTCAAAGAATGCGAGTGAATTTTTTTAAAGATCAGAATAGATATTGACGAAATTTGAGCTACTGTGTGTAACAATCTGTAAATGATAAAGGACGAGATGGAATGTTCTTATTCGATTGCAGCTATGACCAATAAGAAAAGAATTGTTCAATTGGGGTGTTTGGATGTGGTTTTATGTAGTAATTATTGAAGTGTAAGAATCAGATGATGAGTTGGTTAGCTAGATGTACATTATTTTGACGACGAATACTCTGAAAATCAGGATCAAGATATTTTTTGCCTAATACTTAAAGAATAATTGTTGTCAGTTCACTCTAGATGCACATCCTAAAGACTTGTATTGTTCATGGTTTTTGTTGTAGCTGAGATAATGTAGTTGAAATATGAAAGAACTAGTTTTAGCAAGGTTTGAGTTATGATGATAGCATCAATACTTATCAGTTCAGAGTTTCAAACGATATCGTTCTGTTAGATGTTCCTTGTATCACATTGTTCTTTATTTTTACTCATCTTTCTTTTTCTTGATTTTCTGTTTAGATTTTGGTGGGGAAAATGTGATCAATTTAGTGTAAGATAAACCTTTTTCTGTATTGTTAAGTCTTCTGTTTTCCAAACCTTTTGCATGTTTTGCTGCAGGGGCAAATGGCCTTGGCTCTAGCATATTTGTGGTGGACATGGTTTTAGAGGTCTATTACATTTTAATGATGTTGATTTTTTTATGTTATTCATTTGTGAAAAGTATGAAAGTATCAATGAGCAATTGAATTTCAAGTTTCAAAGTTTTAAACTTGAGTGACAAGTGCTTAATGTAGCATGATCATCACTAAATGAGTTACATGTCTGTAAACTATACCTAGTTATTGAATCTTATTATATGTTATCATGATGTATCTCATTATTGCATTTAAGATGACTAATGTACAGAAAATCAACACTTGATGATTTTTGTATCTTATATTTATAACTTATATTGTCACCTTGATTTGTTTGAAGGTATTTGAATATTTTGCTTCAGTACAGAATAGTGAAGGGAAACACTTATGACACCTGGAGATTTGATTTTTTTTATGTTATTAATTTGTGAAAAGTATGAAAGTATCAATGAACAATTGAATTTCAAGTTTCAAAGTTTTAAACTTGAGTGACAGGTGCTTAATGTAGCATGATCATCACTAAATGAGTTACATGTCTGTAAACTATACCTAGTTATTGAATCTTATTATATGTTATCATGATGTATCTCATTTAATGCATTTAAGATGACTAATGTAAAGAAAATCAACACTGGATGATTTTTGTATCTTATATTTATAACTTATATTGTCACCTTGATTTGTTTGAAGGTATTTGAATATTTTGCTTCAGTCCAGAATAGTGAAGGGGAAACACTTATGACACCTGGAGATTTGATGCGTGCTATTGTTCCTGTTTTTCCTCCATCAGAGTCAAACATCGTAAGAGAAGGATCTCTTAGAGGAGAAAGGCTGCCAGGGGAGCTGCATTGTGCACCTTCACAATTTTTTATGCTTTTTGACGTAAATAATGATGGCCTCATATCCTTTAAAGAGTGAGCTACATTGCATCTCATGAAATGTATTCATGTTCTTTACTTTTTCATACCACGATTTTATCTTGTTCTTTATTACTAACATCCTTTTTTTATTATTTGTAGGTATATATTTTTGGTTACAGTAATCGGCATACCCGAGTCCAGTTTTTCGGTGGCTTTTAAAATGTTTGACATTGACAATGATGGGTAGGTACCTAGCCACTTTAACCTTTTTGGTAGTCATTTTTCTAATATATAGCCTCTTGGTTCTCAGTTCTTGATGACTGATGAGATTTCGTCATCATATTTTTTCTGAATCTGTAAGATTTCCCATAGACCTTTATTTCATTAACAGCAAGAAAACCCTGCATACTTACTGATTTCTAGTGACATCGTTATATTAAAATGGTGATAGCCGTTGGTTAAAGCTCTAGTTACGTAGAGTTGAAGGTGAATTACAGGAAGTGTACTTGCATATCCTACTATCCCTATGTGAACACATACATAGATGCATACACTTGCACAACCTTAAATTGTTTAATAAATTGTTGTCTGGAACCTTGTTTAATTTTTAGTTTTTATTTTCTTTTCAGAGAGATAGATAGAGAAGAATTTAAAAAGGTAATGGCGTTGATGCGAAGTCATAATAGACAAGGTGCTCTCCAGAAGAGGTGGCATCGCACTGGGCTTAAAGTTGTAGATCATGTAGAAAATGGAGGACTGCTGCACTACTTTTTTGGTGAAGATGGCAACCAGCGACTGCAACATGATAAATTTGTTCAGTTTTTAAGGGATCTCCACCATGAGGTATGCAGTTGTATTGCAAGCAACATCCTTTAAGGCATAAGCAAAATTAGGTGATATTGCGTATCATGTGACTGATCTTTTCTTTGAAAATAGTTTTTTGGTTTATCAGTCTCTTTTTAGTTATCGTGGTCTTTTCAATATGCTTTTCTATTATTTGCAAGAAAAATAGATCATTGTATACGTTCATTTCTAGTTTATAGTTACATGTTTAAATGGGGTGGTTTAAGACAGTTCATGTTTTAATATATGGGTCAGGGTTGGTTGAAACCATAAACACCTTTTGTCCATTTTTGTTACTTTCTAATAAATATCGTAAGAGCAGTATCTCTAAGTAATAATCTAAATCTTTTTTAAAAAAAACCATTTATGAGGTTGTATCATATACATTGATAGTACACTTTGGTTGACATTCGAGTATTCAACCCAGTTGAATTGTTTCCTTTTGGTTAAAAAAGTTATTGGACAACTTTGACCCGTTTTAGACTAAACAAAACCTGAAAGAACCCATTTGAAATAAATGAGTTGAAATAGTACCTATTTTAAGCATTTTGAATTATAATCAACTCATTTATATCACATTGTTGTCAATTTTTCAGTTTCAATATTATTGAATTGATTTTAATTCTGTGCTTCACATTTTGCAGATGATATGGTTGGAGTTCTCTCATTATGATTTCAAATCTAGTGGTACAATACCAGCCAAGGATTTCATGTTGTCCATGGTTGCATCTGGTGATATACGCCATATGAACAGCTTGCTTGACCGTGTTGATGAAATAGATAATGAGCCTCATCTTAAAGACATACGCATTACATTTGAGGAATTTAAAAACTTTGCAGAATTACGTAAAAAGCTGCAGCCCTTTTCTCTAGCCCTTTTCAGCTATGGGAAAGTCAACGGGTTTTTGACAAGGAATGATTTTCAACGAGCAGCTTCCCACGTAAGACAGCTATTGATTATTCCACTTATTCTAGAACCACTGTTATCATGTTTTGTGATCAATCAGAATGACATGTTTGTTTGAAGGGGCTGTTTGCATAAGATAGTAAGAAAATTCTCTAAAATAGCCACACAAAAAAAAATCTATTTCTTGCAATAACAACATTTCACAGTTTAGCAAGTCTATTTCTGTACTTTTTGTTTAAATTAGGTCACTCTTGTTGAATAAAGATTGAGTTGGTTGTATGCAGGTATGTGGCGTATCATTGAGCGAGAACGTAATAGAGCTCGTATTTCACCTATTTGATGCAAATCAAGATGGTAATCTTTGCTCTGACGAGTTTTTACGAGTTATGCATAGACGGGAAAGAGAAATATCGCAAGTGACCAACTCAGGAATCATGAACGCATACTAAGAACACAGCAACATAATATACTGGTCAAACAAACTAGGATATGCCTATACCATCTTTAAGATGTTACGGTTTGAGGACTTGGCAGTCATTCGTGTATTCATCATTTGTTTAGGTTTTGTATCTTCTATTCGATTCCAACTAGAAATGTACAGTCGAATATGTTACTAGGCTATACACACATGCGATGCCAAAAAACAACAGGAACAGCATCTCGTCGTTTCTCTGAGATGCGCGTCTATAAAGTTAGGGAAGTGATTTTGTGCGCCAAACCTCTTGGTTGTAAAATTTGTTAATGTCGTGATACGAATTTTTTTTCCTTCACAGAGAATGGACTTAATCATTAACTTATAAATTAGTATATATTTTAATAGTTTAAATGACAAAATCTTTACTAATAATAAGAGCTATACTAACTGTTATTTTGATTGCTATCCACGAAAACTTGGGTCTTAAACAGACATGATCTCTCTCAAGATGAAGATGTATCGTAGTTATCTATACTATTATATAATTTAACTCTTTGGACAATAATGTACATTTAATTTATTTTTAAGACACTTAACAACAATGTTGTTGCATTTGATACAAGTGTTTATGCATAAATAACTTGTTATTTACAATTTTGTTCCTCCATATAGTAATATAGATATGTTTGATATCTCATATTGGTTAAACAAAAAAAACAAACTAAAAGTTCAAAAGTTTAACATCTATAAAAAAGGATATATGAAATTGAGGGGAAACAAGCTCACAATTTGCGTATTCTTTGTTGTGCAAGACTATGAAAAAGATCAATTGCAACTAAAATTTTGAAGTGTTATTTATTTTTTAATTTTTTTATAGATTCATCTCCGGTTTATATAGATGTGTTTAAAATAGGTTCCCTTAGAGTTTCTGTTAACATGGTAGATACGTCATGTTTAAGTTTGAATCGTTTTTTAAATTTATAAATTTATGTTATTTGTTTTATAAAAGTGAATTGATAATTTTTCAGAATATTCAATTAGTTTTATCTTCAACTTCAAATCCTAAAAAGTTTAGATTTACAAGAGATACAACGTTTGTACGTGGACATTTAAAAACTTAGAGTACATCAACAATTCTATTATACTGATTATGATTTAATTATAAAATTATCTAAATACAACTATATGCGGAGTTAGAAAAGATGTTATCCCGTTGCATAGCATGATATACCTACTATTGCTTTATAGAGCATTTGATATGGACAGTTTAGTAATTTCTTTGAAAATTTAATACACTTAAGAAAAGAACGATTGCATTTGATACAAGTGTTGATGCATATATAACTCACTATTTACAATTTCGTACTTCTGATGATTAAATATTTATATCTTACATTGGCCAGGCAAGAAAACCAAGGATGTTTTAACTACTATAAAAGGGTCCATGTTACCTAAAAGAAACTTGTCGCTGATGTGTGCTTATTGTGTGTGATGTTGTGTACTTTTGGTGCATGATCAAAAAAGTTGACGTTTCATAATTTATTCTACAATCAAAATTTTAAAGATCTCATTTTGTTTTGTTTTTTTATTATATCTGAAACCCCCGAATCAAAAATTGAATTCGTTGAATATGAAACTGAATGAATTGATCACTTAAACTTAAGGGTAAACATTCCAGTAGATCCCTTCAAACCTTTTGTAACTTACAATTTCATTTGAAACACACAAACAATACATTCGGTCATCATTTTCATCACGAGACCTGCAACTTAGTCATAATCCATGTTCGAAGCAACCTTAATCAAAATCAGTTGAGGGCTAATACTCATTACCACCATTAGAAGCTTTTCATTTGATCAATTGAACCAACAACATCATCATCATCTCGATCAAACACTATTCTGGGTCGCGACTCGTTCTACAACCTAAGATCATCAATTCGACCTTTATCAAGTAAGTTAATCACACAATCATACTCGTTTTTACATTGGGAATCAAAGCCCTATGTTTGATTTCGTTAAAAACATCGATTGGATGTTCAATTTGATCACAATCGATTCTAGGGTTCATGTTAATTTAGGGATTTTTTTAATTAATGAATTTATAAAATTAATTTTTGAAACTTAAGCAGATATGGGCTCTAGCCCAACTGGTAACTTGTAACAAACTGTGACATCCGTCACTTTAAGGTCCGTCAATTAACGTGTTTGTCCGTCATCTATTCTATATTTGGTCATTCCTCATCTCTATTTGACTCTTTATGTGGATATCATGTGTGCAATATTATCGTTGTGTGTGCATTCGTTATAACCGTGTGATGACCTTAAAAAGACCTTTAAAACTTTCATTTTTGGAAACGTCAAATATATCATTTTATAAATATAATAAATGTTTTAATATAACCATTTCTTAAGTCATAATAACATTAAATATGCTTTTACAATTAATATTAAACACCTAACAAAGTCGTTTTTCAACCGAACAAAATTTGGGAAAACTCGGGGTTAAGTGCAGGGACTAAACTTGTAATTTTGTAAACTTGGGCTGGGTATAAATACCCTCATACCAGCCCTAATCCCCATTTCACCATCTTCTTCATCTTCATCTTCTTCACACACAAAATCTCCATTTTAGCACCAAATCCAACCCGAGAGGTCTTGTTTTCTTCGTCTTGACACTGTCTACAGCCTACACTACCCCTCTCTAGCAGGTAGTTGTCTTTGGTTGTCCGTTTTCTAGCCTTTTTACGGCTGTCCAAACTAGGGTTTCGGGTGTTCGGGTTCAACCCGAACATACAAGGTCGTATGGGTGCGTGTGAGGTCTCTTTGCTTGTGTTTTATGCTTGTGTATGTTTGTTGAGTGTTTCTGGAGGTCCTTGTGGTGTAAAACCCGTGTTTAGAGCAGCTCGGGGGCTGCTCATCCAGACCACAGTCGCGATTCTGCAGATCAGGCGACTGGGTCATCCATGCGATTGAGCCGTGCAACTGAGTGGGTGGTGCGACTGGATCATGCGTCTGAGTCAATCGCGCGACTGAGTTGAGCGACTAGGCATGTCGTGCGACTGAGTTGTGCGACTGAGTGTCTGTATGCGATTGAGTCATGCGTGCGAATGAGTGTATGCGATTGAGTCATGCGATTGAGTGATTGTGTGCGATTGAGTCAGGTGACCGACTGAATGTGTGCGAATGAATGTGATTCGCACGACTGGAGTCCAATCGCACGAATGAAGGTTCAGTCGTACGAAAGTAGCTAATTCGCACGATTGAAGGTTGATTCGTGCGCATGGAAGTTGAGTCGTGCGATTGGGTGTTGTGTGGTACGACTGAAGGCCAATCATACGAATGAAGGCTCAATCGTACGAATGAAGCTGATTCGCACAATTGAGGGTTGATTCGCACGAATGGAGGTTGAGTCGTGCGTCTGACCTTGTTATGCGACTGAAATTTGTTGTGTTTGACCCCTTGTGCGTGGCGTGAGTATGTCGTGTGGTGTCGAGGTAACACTAACACAATAATGCCATTGTTTGGCCACAAAGATTAAAGTCAACGTGAGAAAGGGCACAGAAACTATTTTGAACAAATTGAACTAACGCTTTACCACAAATCGAATTGACCTATAACTATTGACACTTATTCAATGCTTCTTCAATAAACAACGATACTTTTACTTAAACATCATCATTAGTGGCGACAATGTCTTGTACTTGGATCTACATAAGGTCTAGTACGTGTGTCAGTCTGTGTGTGTTGTGCGTGACCCATCCGATACGACCCGAACCGACCCATCATTATTGCGCGCTTATACATATATCATATCATTAATGCTATACAATAACTGTCAATAGGTGTTTGACTGTTTATTTGCATTCAACATTTGGGATACATCGATCATACATACTTACCACCTAACAAGTGAGTTTCGTGGCCCCTTTTTACGCTTATACAATATTTCAATCATTTATAAATTGGGGGAAAAGTATGCTTACACAATTTTTATGCTGTACACTTACATACATTTTACATACAAGGAATCAACGTGATACTGTGTTGCAAGTACTATTTGATACATGCTTGGGTCTGCTGTGTGGTTCTATCTTTGCAACTATTTAATTTCAGTGTGGGAACCGACGGTTAGGTATTGGTAGTACTACTGGGTTGACACCCCCACCCTCGTTCGATGGTATACTAGTTGGTACCATCAGTGGCCAGGAACGGGCCCTTGGGTGAATATATGCCGACAATTTCTTTGTGTACGTCGCTAGGTTTGGTTGCAAAGCTGATGTCATGTGATATTTACTTGTGTAATAACTGTATTCACGGTATTCCGACGCGCTATTACTTACAGCATCACTTACATTTTTATTACATAAACCTGCGAGCTCACCAACAATTATGTTGACCGTTTTAAGCATATCTTTTCAGGTGATCATGCAAGTCCAGGAATCTAGGTGTGCTGCCTTAGTGGAGACCCTAGGATGCATTTTTGGGACTTAGCTCATGTTTGATAAACAATCTTTTTGAACAATATTAACGCTTGTAAACAATTATCAACTTTTGAAACTTGTTCACGGGTTGTGGGAATTAACATTTACATTTTCATCATATGTGTATATGTGTTATCATTATCATGTTGCTTATGGCTATGTTGTCGTGAACATTGACTAAACACGACACAAGTCCCCTTGTTGTCGGGTGTCGTCATGACACGCATGTCATCATTTATTTATGTTGCTCTCTATCGCTTACCATGTGTTATGACGATCCCGGTCTCGTTACATCCCCGTGTTTCCGCTTTTAGCGGGGGTGTGACAGATTGGTATCAGAGCCATTGGTTATAGAGAATTAGGCAATACGCTTGACCTAGACTATAACCTAGGAACCTTCATGTAGATTTGCATGCTAGGACTCTGTATGCATATTATATCTCGTGTATGTGTTCCTCGCTGCTTGATTTGTTCATCTATTGTTATGTGATCTTTCTACCCTATGAGAGAGCCCCTGTGCTCACTCTTTGATGGGGATGCTTCTATTGGATCTTCCGTTCCCTCTGCGCGCCGAGTTAGTTATCAGATCCGGGTATTAAACCCGAAGAGATCATCACAGATCATGCTATTGCGCTTGACCTTGGACATTGAGACTAACCCTGAGGAGGCATATGTCTGAAACCTCGAAAGATGAGGAAATAGACAACCTCCGCTAGACTAAACGTGATTGTATACATGGACTTACAACTGTTATGATGTGTGATGACAATAAGCATGACATTGACATGAAATACATGGACTTGATGGATTGTTATGGATATGATGTAAAGGAAAGTCGGATGTCATGTAACCGGATCGGGCATCATTCTCGGTACATCGTGGGTGTGGTGGGAACGCTGCGGGGAACCCTATATATAAACATCACCGGTATACCGAGAATATGCTTGAAATGGGCTGCATGGTGGTCTGGCTGACCGGAACATGAACATTGGAATTTGATAAGTGGAATACTTTTGTATCTTATGGTGACTAAAGCTGATATGTTACCTCTTTTATGATTAGAACATGCCGCCTCGAAGAGTCACCCGTAGCAGTAGTGGCGGGAGTGAAGCCCCAAGGGGTAGAGGCCGAGGCAGAGGTAGAGCACCAAGAGCAAACGATGCTCCTGCCAGTAACAGTCAAGGAACAGGGAACGCCGACATGGCAGCCCTGATCGCTCAGCAATTGGCCGCACTGATTCCTACTATAGTGGCCCAAGTGAGCGACGCACTCCAACAACACCACCCTCACGGGGATGGTGGCAACGATGATGGAGCCCAAGGTGGGATTGAAACTGAGACGGGAAACGGGAACCTGACTGGAAACGAGAGCAACCAGGAAACCGGAAATGGTGGTACTGCCGGTATCGAAACTGGGGTGGTTAATGCTCGTCGGGGATGTTCGTACAAGGAGTTTGTGGCTTGTAAGCCAAGGGAATTCGATGGGAAAGGTGGGGCGATAGCCCTAACCAGGTGGTTGGAAAAGATGGAGGCAGTGATCGACATCAGTGAGTGCCTCGACAGCCAGAGGATCAAGTATGCCACTTGTTCTCTACAGGGTAAAGCCCTAACCTGGTAGAACACCCAGATTCAAGCACGAGGAAGAGAGTCTGCGATGCAGATGTCATGGGACGAATTTAAAGCCTTGATTACCGAGGAATACTGCCCTCTCAACGAGATGCAGAAGCTTGAGCATGAATTCTGGAATCATGCTATGGTGGGGGCAGGGCATGCAGCTTACACTGACCGTTTTCATGAGCTGGCAAGATTGGTTCCGCATCTAGTCACGCCGGAATCAAAGAGGATTGAAAGGTATATTTGGGGACTCGCGCCTCAAATTAGAGCTAAGGTCACAGCAGCCGCTCCTCCTACTATTCAGAGCGCAATTCTGAAAGCTGACGCTTTGACTGACGAGATGGTTAGAACAGTGGTTTTGGGCCGAGGGGCCGAGAAGAGGAAAGATTTTGGGGAATCAAGCCGGTCGAGTGCCGGAAAGTTTGAGAAGAGGTCTAAGCCGACCAGGAATTTTGTGGCCGTGTCTCAGGCCAGAAGAGAGTATGTGGGGCCGCACCCCAAATGTGACAGGTGCAATTATCATCATCCCCCAGGGACGCAGTGCCGGGTGTGCGCTAACTGTAGGCGCCCGGGTCATTTGGTAAGAGATTGCAGAACGGCGCCAAATATTGTAGCACCCGTCAACGCGGTTAACCCCGCCGGGAATGCAAGGGCTTGCTTTGAGTGTGGGAGCCCCGATCACTACAGGAACATGTGCCCCAGGCTGAATCGGGTACCGGGTCAACAGGGGAACAACCAGCAGCAGGTGTTGGCTATCGCTGGGAATCAAGGCCCGGCCACTCAGGGAAACGCAGCTCGGGGACGTGCATTCGTCATTGGAGCCAATGATGCTCGTCAGGACCCGAATGTTGTCACGGGTACGCACTTACTCAATCATCACTTCGCATCTGTATTATTTGATACTAGAGCAGACAATAGTTTCATATCTTCTGAGTTTGTGCAATTACTTGATTTGAGTCCTAGTAGGCTAGAAACTAGCTACTCTGTAGAAATGGCCAATGGTAGAGTTGCTCAGGCCGATGAGATTATTAGGAAGTGTTCGTTGACGCTGGAGGATCATACATTTGACATAGATTTGATACCCTTCGAGTTAGGGAGCTTCGATGTGATTGTGGGTATGGATTGGTTGTCGCAGAATGGAGCAGAGATTGTCTGTCGAGACAAGGTAGTACGTATCCCTATGCCAAACGGGGAAGTACTCAAGGTTCAGGGAGAACGACCAGGTAAGAGCTTGAAGCTTATTTCCTGCATGAAAGCACGCCAGAGTTTACGAAAGCAGTGCTACGCTTTTCTGGCTCATGTAGTTGAAAAGAAAGACGAAGAGAGGAAACTGGTGGATATTCCAGTGGTACGGGATTACCCAGAAGTATTTCCAGATGACTTGTCTGGTTTACCTCCTCCACGACAGGTGGAATTCCGTATAGAGTTGGTTCCTGGAGCTACACCGGTAGCGAAAACGCCATATCGACTAGCACCATCCGAGATGCAAGAGTTGTCTAGTCAATTACAGGAACTACTGGAGAAGGGTTTCATTCGACCAAGTCATTCACCGTGGGGAGCACCGGTACTATTTGTCAAGAAGAAGGACGGATCGTTCCGTATGTGCATCGATTACCGTGAACTGAACAAGTTAACGGTGAAGAACCGATATCCTCTCCCCAGGATCGACGACTTATTTGATCAGCTGCAAGGAGCTTCGTATTTTTCAAAGATCGATCTTCGTTCTGGTTATCATCAACTAAGGGTTTTTGAGGACGACATACCGAAGACTGCGTTCAGGACTCGTTATGGGCACTACGAGTTCTTGGTCATGCCATTCGGATTGACTAACGCACCAGCTGTGTTCATGGATCTAATGAATCGGGTGTGCAAACCTTACTTGGATAAGTTCGTGATCGTGTTCATAGACGATATACTTATCTACTCCCGATCAAAAGAGGATCATGTAGAACATCTTCGGGCTATTCTGGAGCTGCTACGAGAAGAGAAACTTTTCGCCAAGTTCTCAAAGTGTGAATTTTGGCTGCGAGAAGTGAAATTTTTGGGTCATGTGGTTAATGAGGATGGGATTCACGTAGATCCCGGCAAGATTGAAGCGGTGAAGAAATGGGATACGCCCCAGACACCATCAGAGATACGGCAATTCTTAGGATTGGCCGGTTATTATCATCGCTTCATCGCGAATTTCTCAAAGATCGCGCAACCGTTAACCCTGCTTACTCAGAAAGACAAGAAGTTTGACTGGGGATTTGCACAAGAGCAAGCGTTCCAAATGTTGAAAGAGAAGTTGTGCAACGCGCCTATACTGTCTCTCCCAGATGGAACAGACGATTTTGTGGTTTACTGCGACGCGTCACATCAAGGATTGGGATGTGTACTAATGCAGAAGGACATGGTGATTGCCTACGCTTCGCGACAACTTAAAGTGCACAAAAAGAACTACACCACTCATGATCTTGAGTTGGGCGCTGTAGTATTTGCACTCAAAATTTGGAGGCATTACTTGTATGGCACCAAATGCATCATCTTCACTGATCATAAAAGCCTTCAACATATTCTGGATCAGAAGGAACTCAACATGCGCCAACGACGTTGGGTAGAGCTTCTTAGCGACTACGATTGTGAAATCCGGTATCATCCGGGGGAAGCTAACGTGGTGGCTGATGCCTTAAGCCGTAAAGAACGTGTGAAACCACTACATGCACGAGCGTTGGGATTGACTATTCAAACCAACTTGAAAGCTCAGATTCAGATTGCACAGAGTGAGGCATTGAAAGAAGAAAACCTTGCGGGAGAAGAATTCCGGGGGTTAGATAAACAGATGATTCGCAAGGATGACGGTATTCAGTACTTCATGGATCGCATATGGGTACCCAGATGGGGAGGTGTTCGAACCTTAGTCATGGATGAAGCCCACAAGACGTGATATTCTATTCATCCTGGTGCAGACAAGATGTATCATGACCTTAAGGATCTATACTGGTGGCCAGGCATGAAGAAAGACATTGCCTTATACGTCAGTCGATGCTTGACGTGTTTGTCACACCCTCAAAATCCACGTGCGGGGTTTTACCGCGAGGCGTGTGAACAAACCAGGATCACAGTCAGTAGTTACATAGAACGACTCTATATGCCACAAGTAAAATAAAAACAACCAAAGATATAGTTTGAAACAGTGCGGAAGCGTTTTGAAAACAATCCAACAACTTAAAGTATAAATATGGCAAAACATGTGCCAACCCAAAATAGTAAACCATAATCATTTAAATACTAATGTCTTGAAAACCGAGTCTTAGTATGCAAGTGAACCGTGGAGTGCTCCTAGAGGCAAGCAGCTTAATGACCTGAGAAAAGCATACTAAAATGTCAACACATAGGTTGGTGAGTTCAAGAGTTTGAGTTCAGTAAACATATAAACAGTTGTGATATATATAAGCAGTGTATTGCAATAGATAGCTAGTCTATTAACAGCAAATATTAATACATAGTGATTTCGCAATTGAAGCTGACTGTGATAGTTGTTGCCTCCTGTCACGACTTACCATGTCGTGACAATGTTCAATAGGACAAATTGCACCCGGTTGACCTCGAGTCACACAGGTGGGGCTCGTCAGACCCAGTAGTACTACCCAAGTTTCCCCGCTATTTAATATTAACAATTCGAAAGTGTGAGGACTTTCCATGATAAATAACACTATATCAATATTAAACACAACTTAAATATTAAAAGCGTTCATAAAATACCAGTATGCTATCTCCCCCAAAAGAGATTAAATAAAGCGTGGGGCATGAACTCACCTGATGTATGCAAAGAGTACTTAGGGTTTAATTGAGAAACGAGTGGATAGCCAACCTTCAAAGGTTACCTAGATCATGCGAGTACATAAGTACGTGTAAATAAAGACATGTGAAAACCCTAATCATACCAAAACCAAAGAATCAAGCTTCCAAACAAATAGACACGTTTGACCTAGTTGACCCGTTTGACCCGTTGGTGACATTATGAGTTACAATTCAAATAGAGCCAATGAGAACATATAACATACATGACTAACATTCAAACAGTATCATACACATGCTACATTATCCATACATAACACTTAAATCTTAGCCATGCTCATAGCATTCAACATACACCATAATCATTACTCACCAAACCCAAACATGATATCCTAGCAACTAATCAACACCAACCTTTATACATGATCACCACAAATCCAAATATCATCCATGATTATCCAAAACATCTCATACAACTAATTCAACATGATTCATCACCTTAAAATTCATCCATGATCACACTAACATGCTCCTAATATCCCAAACATGTTCATATCATCATACATCAAACTTTACACAAATAAAGTTTCCCTTTTGGGAAAGAACATCCCAAAATCTATCAAACATCCTATACATTCATGAATTCATTAATAATATACCAATTCAAGCTCATATCAACAACTATGCATGATCAACAACACCTAAACACCATAATCTAACCATCTTCATAAACAAAAGTTTCTACTTTTGGCAAGCTATGAACTAACAACATGTATTCAAAGATTTCTAGCATTCATAACAACAATCTAGCATCTAATTATCATCATGAACTCATCCATAACATCAATCCATCACTAGATCACTATTTCATGCAAAATAAAGTTACTATTCTTAGTAACCTATGAACAATGCATCAAAATCCCAACTTTCTTGTAAGATCAATGTATTCTAACATTCATACAACCCAATAATCATCAAACATTCATCAAACAACAATCATCCATCCAAAATCATACAAAATTCGAACTAGGGTTTGTCAAGAACCAAAATCCATGATTAAACCACTAATAACATGTAATTCATACATAATCCACGTTAACTAACATGTAATCAACCTAACTAACATATAAACATCAACATTAGACACCAATTTCGACTCCATGAATGCCAATCCACGAATTAGGGTTCGGCCACTATGAACAATTCACCAAAAACGTGAAAAAACTAACCTTTAAACTTGTAATTGCTTGCAATTGATGATTCCTATGTGTTATATAGCTTGTAATCGAACCAAAACTCCACAAAATTGTTTGTTCTTGGCTGAATTTCGATGATGGAGAGGGTGGGAGAATAGGTTGCGGCCGTTTTGGGGGTGGGATTAGGGTTAAATGTGTTTTGTTTAGTTTTAATTCCATATTTACCCTTTTAACCCTTGTAATTTGTATTTTATAAAAACTAAGCTTTAAACTCCTTGTAAAGTGTTTTTAACTTCATAATATAAAGATATAAACTTATAAAATTCATTATATATCTTATCCTTACAAAAACA
Source organism: Flaveria ramosissima (assembly GCA_025215565.1). Taxonomy (NCBI): domain Eukaryota; kingdom Viridiplantae; phylum Streptophyta; class Magnoliopsida; order Asterales; family Asteraceae; genus Flaveria; species Flaveria ramosissima. The sequence goes on along the minus strand of CM046044.1, from coordinate 18,003,517 downwards.
CAAGACATACAAATAAATAAGCGCGTTTCCGCGTTACGCGATTAATTCTCTAATTAACATTTTAAAAACATGCAAACACATAAACATAACACAATAATCACATAATCAATTAGATTCACATTAATTTAACATTATTCATTATTTAATAGGTCACCAACGTTAAACGACAACTAGTGTGTGTTTACGACACGTGTATGCAAGACTTAACGAAACTAACGGAGTTTGGTAACGGAAATTTACCGGATGTCACATTATCCCCATGTTGAAAGAATTTTCGTCCCGAAAATTGCGTTACATGGTGAGAGTGTTCCATCACTGGTCTACTGCATTGACACACAGAAATCGAAATCGAGTGAGTTTTGGATGAGTTGTCACATCATCCCCATGTTGAAAGAAATTTCGTCCCGAAATTTAAATCAATACCTTCGTCTGCAGACACCGTCTTCTCGAATAGATGAGGATACTTAAGCTTCATTTGATCTTCCCGTTCCCATGTGAATTCCGGTCCACGTCGCGAAATCCAACGGATTTTGACAATAGGTATCTTGCTCTGCTTAAGTGTTTTCACCTCACGGTCCATCACTTCAACTGGTTCTTCAATAAAACGTAGTTGCTCATCCACTTGAACCTCTTCTAGCGGTACGACCATCGTTTCATCAGTTATGCATTTCTTCAAGTTTGATACGTGAAATACATCATGGATTTCACTTAGCGAATCAGGTAGGGCTAGACGATAGGCCACTGGACCTATTCTTTCCACTATTTCAAATGGTCCAACGTACCTCGGATTTAGCTTCCCTCGCTTGCCAAACCGAACTACGCCTTTCCATGGTGAAACTTTCAACAAAACCTTGTCACCAACCTGAAACTCCAAAGGTTTCCGTCTCCTGTCAGCATAACTCTTCTGCCTGTCGCGTGCTGCAGCCATACGGTTACGTATCTGTACAATCTTCTCAGTTGTTTCATGAATCAACTCGGGACCAGTCAGTTGACTATCGCCAATTTCCGCCCAACAAACAGGTGATCTACATTTTCTCCCATACAAGGCCTCGAAAGGTGCTGCTTGTATGCTAGTGTGATAACTGTTGTTATAAGAAAATTCCACCAATGGCAGGTGAACTTCCCAGTTATTCCCGAAATCAATTACACAAGCACGTAGCATATCTTCCAACGTCTGTATGGTACGCTCACTCTGGCCATCTGTTTGCGGGTGATAAGCGGTACTCATATCTAATCGTGTTCCCAAAGATTTCTGCAATGATTGCCAGAAGTGTGACGTGAAACGAGCATCACGATCAGAGATAATGGAGATCGGTACACCGTGTCTGGAAACAATCTCCTTGAGGTACAAGCGGGTTAACTTCTCCATCTTGTCAGTTTCCTTTATAGCAAGAAAATGAGCAGATTTTGTCAATCGATCCACAATAACCCATATTGTATCACAACCAGTACTAGTCCTAGGCAGCTTGGTAATAAAATCCATGGAGATTTGTTCCCATTTCCACATCGGTATCTCAGGTTGCTGCAATAGTCCAGATGGTTTTTGATACTCCACCTTCACCTTCGAGCAGGTCAAGCACTTGCTCACATATGTAGCCACATCCGCTTTCATATTAGGCCACCAATAGTGCGCCTTCAGATCATGATACATTTTATCAGATCCAGGATGTATAGATTACTTGGATTTGTGTGCCTCACTCATAACCAGGTCTCTCAAATTTCCATAGGCAGGCACCCAAAGTCTATCCATGAAATATCGAATCCCATCTTCCTTCATCACTAGCTGTTTATCCATTCCTCTCAGCGACTCAGAACCAATGTTTTCTGCTTTCAAAGCTTCTACCTGTGCCTCCTTAACTTGTTCAGGCAGTTGAGTAGTAATAGTGAGCTGTAAAGCTCGCACCCGTCTGGGTTTAGCTGTTTCCTTCCGGCTTAAGGCATCAGCAACCACATTCGCCTTTCCCGGATGGTATTTAATAGCGCAATCATAGTCGTTTAGCAGCTCCACCCAACGTCGTTGCCTCATATTCAATTCCTTTTGCTCAAAGATATGTTGAAGACTCTTGTGATCGGTGTAGATAGTGCACTTGGTACCGTACAAGTAATGTCTCCAAATCTTTAAGGCAAAGACTACTGCACCCAACTCTAAGTCATGAGTAGTATAGTTCTTCTCATGAACTTTTAATTGTCTCGAGGCGTAGGCTATCACTTTGTCTCGCTGCATTAAGACACAACCCAAGCCTTGAATGGATGCATCACAATATACCACGAAGTCATCCGTCCCCTCTGGCAGTGCTAGTATCGGCGCGGTACATAGCTTCTGTTTTAGCGATTGAAAAGCCGATTCTTGGCTTTCACCCCATTTGTATGTAGTCCCTTTGTGAGTCAAAGCTGTGAGAGGTTGTGCAATCTTAGAGAATCCCTCTATGAATCGCCGATAGTAACCTGCTAATCCCAAGAATTGTCTTATTTCACTCGGCGTTTTAGGTGTGGTCCAATTCTTGATCGCCTCAATTTTGGCAGGATCAACATGTATCCCTTTCTCATTAACAATATGACCTAAGAATTGCACCTCGCGTATCCAAAAGTCACACTTAGAGAATTTGGCGTACAGCTGTTCCCTTTTCAGCAGCTCTAAAATCATCCGCAAATGCTCCTCATGGTCTTCCTTGGTCCTGGAATATATCAGTATATCATCGATGAACACAATGACAAACTGATCGAGGTAGGGTTTGCACACACGGTTCATGAGGTCCATGAACACAGCAGGTGCATTTGTCAACCCAAAAGGCATGACCAAGAACTCATAATGACCGTAGCGGGTACGAAACGCGGTTTTGGAAATGTCTTCTTCGCGCACTCTGAGTTGATGATAGCCAGATCTCAAGTCAATCTTCGAATAGTAACTTGATCCCTGAAGTTGGTCAAACAAGTCATCGATACGGGGTAGAGGGTATCGGTTCTTGAACTGTTACTTTATTTAGCTCCCTATAGTCAATACACATCCGAAACGTGCCATCCTTCTTCTTAACAAACAGGACAGGGGCTCCCCAGGGTGATGTACTAGGGCGAATAAAACCCTTATCTAATAGCTCCTGGAGTTGTGACGACAACTCCTGTAGTTCGTTCGGTGCTAATCGATAAGGTGCTCTAGCAATCGGGGCTGCGCCGGGAGTTAGCTCAATTTGGAATTCCACTTGACGATGAGGTGGTAATCCAGGAAGATCCTCTGGAAACACCTCTGGAAAGTCGCGCACTATGGGAATATCCTCCATTCTTCTTTCCTTCGCCTGCTTATCAGTCACAAGTGCTAGAATAGCCACACGACCCTTTCGTAGTAACTTTTGGGCTTTCATGAACGAGATGATGCCTATCACAGCACCACTTCTATCACCTCGGACTGTCAGAATTGTGTCATCAACAGGAATTCGTATGATCTTTTCATGACATATAACTTCTGCTTGCTTGCTAGAAAGCCAATCCATGCCTATCACAACATCAAAACTCCCCAGAGTAACAGGCATGAGATCTATAACGAAAGTATGACCAGCAAGCTCTATCTTACAGTCTTTAAGGATATGAGTTACGTGAATCTGTTTACCGTCAGCCAACTCTACGGTGTATTTAGATTCTAGGGCGGAGGGTATATCACTTAAAAGACTACAGAATTTTAAGGACACGAAACTCCTATCAGCTCCAGTATCGAATAGTACCGTAGCAAAGCAACCATTAACAGAGAATCTACCAGTAACAGTTGTAGGATCATTTAGAGCCTCACCTGAGCCAATGACGAAGGCTCTCCCCTTTGCTCCATCCTTATTACCGCCATTACCATTGCCATTGCCACCGTTGTTGTTACCATTGTTGTTGTTGTTATTGTTGTTGTTGTTGTGCCCATTTCCATTGTTTCCATTTCCATTTCTCCTTAGTTGCGGGCAATTTCGCTTGTAGTGCCCCTCCTTTCCACATTCAAAACAACCCTTAGGAGTTTCCTGGGGTTGTTGCGTCCTCCTAACCAGTTCGCCACGGCAATCCTTCGCAGCGTGTCCAATTTTACCACATCGCTGACATTTGAAGCTATCACATCGTCCCACGTGATGGTAGTTGCACCGGTTGCACTTCGGGTGTCTTCCACCATAACCACTGGGTCCTTGATTGGTTGCAGTTGTTTGGTTGAAGTTACGATTGTTGTCAAACCTACGTTGCTGTTGGACCGGTTGTTGTTGCTGCTGAGGCTGAGGTTGACCGCCTGAAGATGATGATGCTTTGGTGTTACCACTACCATCCCACTTTCTTTTGTTATCGGGCACGCTTGCCACGGCGCCCCGTTTGGGTAGACGACCCTGTTCCACTGCTTGGTCAGTTAGCTTATGGGCTAACTGAATGGCCTGCTGTATGGTGGCTGGATTAGAAGCAGTTACCATACTCTGTATTTCAGGTACAAGTCCCCGTATGTAGTGCTCGATCCTCTTGTGCATCTCATTTACCATCCCCGGGCATAATGTTGCTAGCTCGTGGGTTCTAGTAGTGTAAGCCTCAATTTCTGAGCCCTGCATTTTCAGTTGCCAGAACTCTATTTCCAACTTTTGCACCTCGTTGCGAGGACAGTACTCCTCGGTCATCATGGTTTTGAACTCGGCCCACGGCAGTCCATTAGCCAATGCTTGCCCCAACATCTGAACTTGGGCATTCCACCAGGATAAGGCGGCACCCTCCAGGGTCCCGGTGGCATATTTCACCTGGTCAGCAGGTGGACAGTTGCACTTGGAGAATACGGACTCCGTCTTCTCGAACCAGCGTACCAGTCCCACAGCGCCTTCAGTGCCACTGTAGGTATGGGGCTTACAGTCCATGAAGGACTTATAAGTACATACTGGTGGTCCTGCTTTAACACAACAATTATTGATCAGACAACCTATACGGTTATGCAAGATATTCGGTTTAATTTTTCAATCATTGTTTACCTGCTGGCTGTCCCGCTTGGGCAGCAGCCACCGCTGCCTGGATCAGGGCAGTTAACTCAGCAGGGGTCATATTAACGGCACCAGCGCCATGATCTCCGGCGCCATGGTCTCCGGCGCCACGTCCACGACCGCGCCCACGACCACGTCCACGTGCGTCCATTGTTCACTTTACATCCACAAATACAATAATGAGTAACATCAAACACATTTATCTCATTGAAGTACAGTAAACAATAAAGGAATAATAAATCATCACAACCACAACATTCATAACAAAAATAATAACCAAAGTAAATAAATTGCAAATAAGCCACAATGTATTCATCAATGTCAAAATTTAAGTTTGTCGTTCGTGTGGGGAAACAACCCTTCCCACATAGGTTTCAAAGAAAACACTAGGTAGTCCAAGTCATGTAAAAAGAAGAAAAAAAAAAAACGCGTTGTTTTTGGTTGCCCGGGTGAAAACTTCCCAGGGAGGTCACCCATCCCTGGATTGCTCCCACCTGAGCACGCTTAACTGTGGAGTTCTCCTCTCATCCACAGCCAATACGCCCAAAACGCGTTGTTGATGTTAGAGGCAGGACATTCCTTATGAACCAGGAATCTCTCCTGTCCACGGCCGATGTGGGATATGTGTAGGGTGTCACAAGCACCCCCTGTTTGGACTCATCGTCCTCGATGAGCCCGAGAAGTCACCATCCTTGGTGAGGTATGTCCCACACCCCGAACGGCACAGGAGTGGCTCTGATACCAATCTGTCACACCCTCAAAATCCACGTGCGGGGTTTTACCGCGAGGCGTGTGAACAAACCAGGATCACAGTCAGTAGTTACATAGAACGACTCTATATGCCACAAGTAAAATAAAAACAACCAAAGATATAGTTTGAAACAGTGCGGAAGCGTTTTGAAAACAATCCAACAACTTAAAGTATAAATATGGCAAAACATGTGCCAACCCAAAATAGTAAACCATAATCATTTAAATACTAATGTCTTGAAAACCGAGTCTTAGTATGCAAGTGAACCGTGGAGTGCTCCTAGAGGCAAGCAGCTTAATGACCTGAGAAAAGCATACTAAAATGTCAACACATAGGTTGGTGAGTTCAAGAGTTTGAGTTCAGTAAACATATAAACAGTTGTGATATATATAAGCAGTGTATTGCAATAGATAGCTAGTCTATTAACAGCAAATATTAATACATAGTGATTTCGCAATTGAAGCTGACTGTGATAGTTGTTGCCTCCTGTCACGACTTACCATGTCGTGACAATGTTCAATAGGACAAATTGCACCCGGTTGACCTCGAGTCACACAGGTGGGGCTCGTCAGACCCAGTAGTACTACCCAAGTTTCCCCGCTATTTAATATTAACAATTCGAAAGTGTGAGGACTTTCCATGATAAATAACACTATATCAATATTAAACACAACTTAAATATTAAAAGCGTTCATAAAATACCAGTATACTATCTCCCCCAAAAGAGATTAAATAAAGCGTGGGGCATGAACTCACCTGATGTATGCAAAGAGTACTTAGGGTTTAATTGAGAAACGAGTGGATAGCCAACCTTCAAAGGTTACCTAGATCATGCGAGTACATAGATACGTGTAAATAAAGACATGTGAAAACCCTAATCATACCAAAACCAAAGACTCAAGCTTCCAAACAAATAGACACGTTTGACCTAGTTGACCCGTTTGACCCGTTGGTGACATTATGAGTTACAATTCAAATAGAGCCAATGAGAACATATAACATACATGACTAACATTCAAACAGTATCATACACATGCTACATTATCCATACATAACACTTAAATCTTAGCCATGCTCATAGCATTCAACATACACCATAATCATTACTCACCAAACCCAAACATGATATCCTAGCAACTAATCAACACCAACCTTTATACATGATCACCACAAATCCAAATATCATCCATGATTATCCAAAACATCTCATACAACTAATTCAACATGATTCATCACCTTAAAATTCATCCATGATCACACTAACATGCTCCTAATATCCCAAACATGTTCATATCATCATACATCAAACTTTACACAAATAAAGTTTCCCTTTTGGGAAAGAACATCCCAAAATCTATCAAACATCCTATACATTCATGAATTCATTAATAATATACCAATTCAAGCTCATATCAACAACTATGCATGATCAACAACACCTAAACACCATAATCTAACCATCTTCATAAACAAAAGTTTCTACTTTTGGCAAGCTATGAACTAACAACATGTATTCAAAGATTTCTAGCATTCATAACAACAATCTAGCATCTAATTATCATCATGAACTCATCCATAACATCAATCCATCACTAGATCACTATTTCATGCAAAATAAAGTTACTATTCTTAGTAACCTATGAACAATGCATCAAAATCCCAACTTTCTTGTAAGATCAATGTATTCTAACATTCATACAACCCAATAATCATCAAACATTCATCAAACAACAATCATCCATCCAAAATCATACAAAATTCGAACTAGGGTTTGTCAAGAACCAAAATCCATGATTAAACCACTAATAACATGTAATTCATACATAATCCACGTTAACTAACATGTAATCAACCTAACTAACATATAAACATCAACATTAGACACCAATTTCGACTCCATGAATGCCAATCCACGAATTAGGGTTCGGCCACTATGAACAATTCACCAAAAACGTGAAAAAACTAACCTTTAAACTTGTAATTGCTTGCAATTGATGATTCCTATGTGTTATATAGCTTGTAATCGAACCAAAACTCCACAAAATTGTTTGTTCTTGGCTGAATTTCGATGATGGAGAGGGTGGGAGAATAGGTTGCGGCCGTTTTGGGGGTGGGATTAGGGTTAAATGTGTTTTGTTTAGTTTTAATTCCATATTTACCCTTTTAACCCTTGTAATTTGTATTTTATAAAAACTAAGCTTTAAACTCCTTGTAAAGTGTTTTTAACTTCATAATATAAAGATATAAACTTATAAAATTCATTATATATCTTATCCTTACAAAAACACAAGACATACAAATAAATAAGCGCGTTTCCGCGTTACGCGATTAATTCTCTAATTAACATTTTAAAAACATGCAAACACATAAACATAACACAATAATCACATAATCAATTAGATTCACATTAATTTAACATTATTCATTATTAATAGGTCACCAACGTTAAACGACAACTAGTGTGTGTTTACGACACGTGTATGCAAGACTTAACGAAACTAACGGAGTTTGGTAACGGAAATTTACCGGATGTCACAGTGTTCGAAGGTCAAAGCTGAACATCAAAATCCATCGGGATTATTACAGCAACCTGAAATTCCTGAGTGGAAATGGGAGAATATAGCTATGGATTTCATTACCAAACTCCCTAGAACAAACAGCGGTCATGACTCGATATGGGTCATTATAGACCGAATGACGAAGTCAGCACATTTCTTGCCTATCCGAGAAGATTACAAGATGGATAAGTTGGCGAGATTGTACATCAAAGAGGTCGTGACACGGCACGGGGTGCCGGTGTCAATCATATCCGACCGTGATAGCAGATTCACTTCACGTTTTTGGCAGACACTACAGAAAGCGATGGGTACTCGGTTAGACATGAGTACAGCCTATCACCCTCAAACAGATGGCCAAAGTGAACGAACTATACAGACGCTGGAAGACATGTTGAGAGCGTGTGTAATCGATTTTGGAGGTAGCTGGGATGCTCATCTGCCGTTGATTGAGTTCTCCTACAACAACAGCTATCATACAAGCATTGGATGTGCACCATTTGAAGCGTTGTATGGAAGAAAATGCAGATCTCCCGTTTGTTGGGCCGAAATTGGTGAGAGTCAACTGACAGGCCCAGAGATCATCCAAGAGACAACAGACAAGATTTTCCAAATCAAAGATCGACTTAAAGCCGCGCGAGATCGCCAAAAGAGCTATGCCGACAATCGTCGGAAGCCTCTAGAATTCAATGTTGGGGATCGTGTGTTACTCAAAGTTTCCCCTTGGAAAGGAGTCGTTCGATTCGGAAAGAAAGGGAAGTTAGCCCCAAGATACGTTGGACCATTTGAGATCACTGAAAGGATCGGTCCAGTGGCATACCGGTTAAGGTTGCCACAAGAGCTTAGCGGTGTACATGATACTTTTCACGTGTCCAACCTCAAGAAGTGTTTGGCCGATGAATCCCTTCACGTGCCAATCGAGGAAATCAAGATTGACGACAAGCTTCATTTTGTTGAGGAACCCATTGAGATCATGGATCGAAAGGTCAAGCAACTGAAGCGCAGTAGGATACCTATTGTTCGCGTAAGGTGGAATTCAAAACGAGGGCCAGAGTTTACATGGGAACGTGAAGATCAGATGAAATTCAAATATCCACATCTTTTCGAGGATGACACTCTTGGACCTAACTCCAGCTGAATTTCGGGATGAAATTCTCTCAACTGGGGGATACTGTGACATCCGTCACTTTAAGGTCCGTCAATTAACGTGTTTGTCCGTCATCTATTCTATATTTGGTCATTCCTCATCTCTATTTGACTCTTTATGTGGATATCATGTGTGCAATATTATCGTTGTGTGTGCATTCGTTATAACCGTGTGATGACCTTAAAAAGACCTTTAAAACTTTCATTTTTGGAAACGTCAAATATATCATTTTATAAATATAATAAATGTTTTAATATAACCATTTCTTAAGTCATAATAACATTAAAAATATGCTTTTACAATTAATATTAAACACCTAACAAAGTCGTTTTTCAACCGAACAAAATTTGGGAAAACTCGGGGTTAAGTGCAGGGACTAAACTTGTAATTTTGTAAACTTGGGCTGGGTATAAATACCCTCATACCAGCCCAAATCCCCATTTCACCATCTTCTTCATCTTCATCTTCTTCACACACAAAATCTCCATTTTAGCACAAAATCCAACCCGAGAGGTCTTGTTTTCTTCGTCTTGACACCGTCTACAGCCTACACTACCCCTCTCTAGCAGGTAGTTGTCTTTGGTTGTCCGTTTTCTAGCCTTTTTACGGCTGTCCAAACTAGGGTTTCGGGTGTTCGGGTTCAACCCGAACATACAAGGTCGTATGGGTGCGTGTGAGGTCTCTTTGCTTGTGTTTTATGCTTGTGTATGTTTGTTGAGTGTTTTGGAGGTCCTTGTGGTGTAAAACCCGTGTTTAGAGCAGCTGGGGGGCTACTCATCCCGACCACAGTCGCGATTCTGCAGATCAGGCGACTGGGTCATCCATGCGATTGAGCCGTGTGACTGAGTGGGTCGTGCGACTGGATCATGCGTCTGAGTCAATCGCGCGACTGAGTTGTGCGACTAGGCATGTTGTGCGACTGAGTTGTGCGACTGAGTGTCTGTATGCGATTGAGTCATGCGTGCGAATGAGTGTATGCGATTGAGTCATGCGATTGAGTGATTGTGTGCGATTGAGTCAGGTGACCGACTGAATGTGTGCGAATGAATGTGATTTGCACGACTGAAGTCCAATCGCACGAATGAAGGTTCAGTCGTACGAAAGTAGCTAATTCGCACGATTGAAGGTTGATTCGTGCGCATGGAAGTTGAGTCGTGCGATTGGGTGTTGTGTGGTACGACTGAAGGCCAATCATACGAATGAAGGCTCAATCGTACGAATGAAGCTGATTCGCACAATTGAGGGTTGATTCGCACGAATGGAGGTTGAGTCGTGCGTCTGACCTTGTTATGCGACTGAAATTTGTTGTGTTTGACCCCTTGTGCATGGCGTGAGTATGTCGTGTGGTGTCGAGGTAACACTAACACAATAATGCCATTGTTTGGCCACAAAGATTAAAGTCAACGTGAGAAAGGGCACAGAAACTATTTTGAACAAATTGAACTAACGCTTTACCACAAATCGAATTGACCTATAACTATTGACACTTATTCAATGCTTCTTCAATAAACAACGATACTTTTACTTAAACATCATCATTAGTGGCGACAATGTCTTGTACTTGGATCTACATAAGGTCTAGTACGTGTGTCAGTCTGTGTGTGTTGTGCGTGACCCATCCGATACGACCCGAACCGACCCATCATTATTGCGCGCTTATACATATATCATATCATTAATGCTATACAATAACTGTCAATAGGTGTTTGACTGTTTATTTGCATTCAACATTTGGGATACATCGATCATACATACTTACCACCTAACAAGTGAGTTTCGTGGCCCCTTTTTACGCTTATACAATATTTCAATCATTTACAAATTGGGGGAAAAGTATGCTTACACAATTTTTATGCTGTACACTTACATACATTTTACATACAAGGAATCAACGTAATACTGTGTTGCAAGTACTATTTGATACATGCTTGGGTCTGCTGTGTGGTTCTATCTTTGCAACTATTTAATTCCAGTGTGGGAACCGACGGTTAGGTATTGGTAGTACTACTGGGTTGACACCCCCACCCTCGTTCGATGGTATACTAGTTGGTACCATCAGTGGCCAGGAACGGGCCCTTGGGTGAATATATGCCGACAATTTCTTTGTGTACGTCGCTGGGTTTGGTTGCAAAGCTCATGTCATGTGATATTTACTTGTGTAATAACTGTATTCACGGTATTCCGACGCGCTATTACTTACAGCATCACTTACATTTTTATTACATAAACCTGCGAGCTCACCAACAATTATGTTGACCGTTTTAAGCATATCTTTTCAGGTGATCATGCAAGTCCAGGAATCTAGGTGTGCTGCCTTAGTGGAGACCCTAGGATGCATTTTTGGGACTTAGCTCATGTTTGATAAACAATCTTTTTGAACAATATTAACGCTTGTAAACAATTATCAACTTTTGAAACTTGTTCCCGGGTTGTGGTAATTAACATTTACATTTTCATCATATGTGTATATGTGTTATCATTATCATGTTGCTTATGGCTATGTTGTCGTGAACATTGACTAAACACGACACAAGTCCCCTTGTTGTCGGGTGTCGTCATGACACGCATGTCATCATTTATTTATGTTGCTCTCTATTGCTTACCATGTGTTATGACGATCCCGGTCTCGTTACATCCTCGTGTTTCCGCTTTTAGCGGGGGTGTGACACAAACATAAGCAGGAGGTCCCGGGTTCGAACCGGGCCTCTATCTACTTTTTTGTTTTAATTGTTTTTCTTACATTTTTAATTCAGAAAAATTATTATTATATTAATAAATCTAAATAAAAATTATTTTGTTAATTAAAACATTTCAGAAATTATTAAGTTAATTTTTAAAGATTTAAAACTTATAATTCTTAAATTTAATTACTTTTTTTAAAGAATAAAAAGGTTATAAAAACATTAGTAAGGTCATTTATATGTTATAAATATATTATAGGTCAAACTTGGATTATTTCAAAACACTTTAAACCTACATGTTATAAATACTTTAAATAATTAATTATACAAATGATTATTTAAATAATTAATTATTCATCTATTTATTTAACCATGTTATATCATAAATAGTTAATAAATTTACTCCCTAAACTTTTACTTAAATTCTTGAAATTAATAAAACAATATAATTATCTATTATTCTTTATTCTTATTTTTAAGGTTTTGATATTATAAGGCCTTTATAAAGATCATTTAAAACGTTTAAAAACTTTATAAAATAATTTTAAATAATTTTAAATTATTTTGCAAGTCATTTAAATAAGTATTCAATTAATTATTTTTATCAAATTTTAAATAATTAATTATTAAATTAATTATTTCTTTTCATACATTACACTTAATCTTTATTTCTTTTCATACATTACACTTAATCTTTATTCCATCGTTATTGAACCAAAACATAATCGATTGCATTATTTTATTTTATTTGATTTAATTATTAAAACCCTCAAATTTCAATCGAAACCCTAATTCATATTTAGTCGTTAATCTTATCTTTATTCTAATTCTGAGACATCAACCATTAGGTTGAATCGTGAAGTAATCGTTGGAGAATCATACCTTCTTATTATTATCTTAAGTGCATCTTATACCATGTGAGTTTTTCATGCCCCTCTTTTATTATTTCACATCTTTTTGGGGTGAAACATGTTAACTTATCAACTTACACTTGTAAACCTTTTGATACTTGTAAACGCGCATGTAATTCATCTTTACTTTTTGTCATGGTTATTTGTATTATTGTGAGTTTTATATGAGATACATTATATGTTGGCAATCATTAACTATTGCTAGTCTGGCGACGTCATAGATCTATGGGCCTGACAAGCCTATTTGGTGCTAAAGCCGAGGTTATTGCCGGCTCCTGATGACGTATGCTTGTTCATCATGGGAACCAAGTACACTTAGCTAATCGTTATATACTTGTAAACTTATTCTTGGTCAAGGTTTGATTGTAGCTATATGTATTCTATAAACTTGCATAATTCGTAACCATTGACATAAATTGCTACTTGTAAACTTTATATACATATATATATACATATATATATATATATACATATATATATATATATATATATACATATATATATAGGGGAGAGATCAAATGAAAACCATGTTTATAAATGAAAACCGTGAAAACCACCACTTCCCAATCACATAATTTATAATTGATTCGACCTTTTTATTGTTTAAAGTATATTTGAGTAAAATTCAACTTTATTTTTTGAGTTCATTATATATTATTGAGTTTAAACTCCAAGGAATGATAATGATGACGAAACGACTTACGTATACGTAACTTGTATGAGTTATATGTACGTAACTTTTGGTTGTACACTTGTTAACACGTACGTACATATACATAACCCCTACATATACATAACTATTAGTTGTATACTTTGTAACATGTACGTACATATATGTAACCCTTGGTTTTCATAGTTTTCATTTATAACATGGTTTTCAATGGAACCTTCCCCTATATATATATATATATATATATATATATATATATATATATATGCTTAACCCATGGAAACTCACCAAATTTCAAAGTTGACCCCGTATTTTTTAACATGTTTCAGGATTGCTATTTGAGGAATTCTTCTTGCTCATATAGGACTTAGATTTAGTTTAACTAAATATCTTGTGTTGTTTAATTCTTTGTTGTATTGTAATGACTCAGTTGTCTAGTATTATTCAATGAAAATGACATTTAATATTATTTCAACTTATTTAAATTCCATGAGCTATGAACAATCGTTTCACATTCGTCCGACTCGATGATTCCGCCGTCGGTCGGGGTGTGACATAGGTCGTTATATCCTTTGTAACAGATCATTTGTAGGTTATGCAATGAAAACAGAAGTTTCTTCTCTCTTTCTCTCTAGAACTCTCTCTTTCTCGTTTGTATTGCATCAATATATTAGTTGGGATAGCTATTTCGATGAATGGTGTTAGTCATGATTTCTGAAAATCTCATCTCCACTTATCATCGATTTCCTTAATAAAAACCATTTTATATTTAGGGCTCATTTTATCTCATAAATTGATTGCCTCTTGCAAGGGTCGGATGATAGTACAACTTTACTTGTCTTTAAATCTTGATTAAACTCGAGTAACCTTTATGTATCTCATACATTGGGTTTCATAGTTTATCCAAATTATGTTGTTTTAAACTTACTCAAGTATCTATTGGATCCAATCAAAAAATTTGTTCATATGTTTGACTAGACACAAGTTTTAGCTCACGTAGCTCTATCTTAGATGTTTTAAATTCCCAGTTTAAATGTTGCAATCTTAATATTACATGAATCACTTATAGTTATAGGTCTAATAATTTTATTCCAAGTAAAATTCATTCAAGTAATAAACAATAAAAAACTAAAATTTAAAAATTTTAAAATAAAGTAACTGTGGTATCATCCATATGATCTAATAAAAAATTTTAAGCTTTCATCATGAAATGAACGTCAAGTTCCTTCCAGTTTTCTTCTTCGCCTTATTTCTTTTCACAATTGTAAAACAATGTCACATTTTAAAGTCTTACTTTTAAAGGATTGAATAAACTGGGTATTATTGTCAAGATACCTGCAGTTAATACCTAAAAACATTCTTCTGTTATAATTGCTTCAGACATTTCTCTAACTTGACACATTGATTTAGAATTTCTTTCTTGGTCGAACCAGTAGCCTCCCCTTGTTCTTGGTCTCAACATCACGTTGTACCTTTTGGATTCCAGTCGAGCCTAACTAGTGTAGATCATCAAGAAACATTACCTAATGATGCCATCACTTATGTAATCCTTCACTGCTCAAGTTGATCAACACAACTTTTCTTACTCTCAGCATCTTGGAGTTTTATATTTGCATAATATGAGAAATTTTCCCTCACCTCATCATAATGACTTGGGTGTAGCATTTCCAATTTCATAATTGTCACATACATCTTGACAAATATGTTAGTGAATAAACAAGAATATAAAGGTATGCCCTTACATTAAGGTCATTTACCTTGCACTTCTTGATCATAGCACGCCAAGGATCTTTCATTTTTATTGTTTTAGTGTGATCCTTCAAGAAATTATAAAGACTCTTGACGTACTTTTAACGAATCATTTCTTTCTAATCTCTAATCATGTCGTATGCAAACTAATTATTTAAGGCACTTTATAACTCTTGTTTAATAGACGTTAGCATTAGGTCTATCACAACGGTCGTATTATCCCTAAATTCCTTCTACACCGCCTGGACAAATTCGCTAGCATGTGTCGGCAGTCGCTTACGTACTGGACATTTTAGAACATGTAACTTCTTATTAGCCTCAAGGACTTTCTTTAAATTGTAATACCAATCTAAGAAGTTCATTCCAATGAGTTTTGTGTTTTGTATACCGATTACATGTGTAGAGGACGTTATGGGCCACCTACAATGTAAAATGAAATACCTTAGTACTTTTAATGTTAAATTTAAAACCTTAATAAATTATGACCATGTATTGAAATATATTTACATCATATACTTAAGGACTAAAATCCATCTTTCACTACGCCTTATGAATAGGTGAGCACTCTCAACGAGACATAACTATATAGATGGCTAAACGATCACCGATTGTATGAAATACAATTCTCGGACTTTATTGGGTCTTTTTAGACAATGATTGTCTAGGTTGGAATGTTTAATATCATCCACGTATAGTTTTCTCTTAATAATTAACTAGAGAACTTCTTATAAGGTTGAGTGATAAATTATCCTATATCAACAATGTACGTCTATCAGACTAAGACTCTTGAAAAACATGGTACAATCTTGCCTCGACATATGTAGGCCTAAAAGTAAGGCCGAGGCACATACATTAGGGTTTCAAGTATATCAGTTCAAATGTCTCAAAATAGAAAGATACTGACTCGTAATTAGCTTAAGGGTTTATTTAGTGTTCTACCGATCTGGGTTAAAAACACACCGTGCAACAATCCACATGCTAGATTGTAGTCCGGGTTTACACATTAATTACTGATTACAATAAAAATATTTACTTTTAATATCCTATATTATTTATTAAGTATGTATAAGATCACTCCTAACAATTCACATCCTCTCTCATAAGGCCAATAAAATGTAAAACCTCTCATACGTCTCGCATAACAAAAAAAACATACTCATACGATCCGTATAACAACTCATGTGGTGTGTTTGGTTATCTCTCACTTTACAACACCTCTACACTAATAAAACAAAATAATTATTAGCACATGGTTATTTTTTAGCACGCGCACCTCATCTCCACCTAAGCTTTACCTAGGATTGTCCATATGTACTCACTAAATTAAATTTTATGATTTTTGGTAAAGATTTTTACTTTAAAAAATTTCCTTAATAAAGCTAATTTAATAATATATTAATCATAATTTCTTTTCAGAAATAAATAAGGTTTTATTAAAAATATTTTAATAAGACTTAATATTGTTAAAATATAATTTAATTGTAACTAATTATTGTTGAAACTAAAGGATTTATGAATATCAAAATTCTTTATCTCTCTATATTATTGTTTGTAATTTAAAGGCAAATTGGATTTTAATAATCCAAACTAGTATTTATTGGCCGGTAATAATTCATACTATCAATTTAACCCGTAACACTCCCAACTTTCACTTTTATAACAAAAAATGATCCTAGTGACATAATTTTAATTTTTTTATTTTTGATTTGGACTTGATTCGGTTTGCAACAATAATTTTGAACAAAATAAAGAAAAGTAATAGTTAAATTAGGACTAAAATAGATACAAATCGAGATAATAGTATTGATTATTAATAAGTTTGAATTATTTAAATCTAATTTGCCTAATTAAATATGTTTATTATATTTAAATCATTTTCGTGGAGGGTTTGTTTCTTTCACGCGTGCGCACACAACTAAAACCCTCGCATTGCCTTAGCAGTTCCTAAACCCCCATCGTCTGATTTTACTCCGGCCACCGGCAAACCTCCTTCCGGCGACAAAACATCAGTTCTCTGTAAATGGAAGACGAAGTAGTGATCGCTTCTTCCTCCACCGACGCCGGAATCGGTTGCTGGGACCTTCGTTCCGGTGCAGAACACCTTCGTTATCGCTCATGCGCCTCTCCTTCTCACGCCCTCGTATCCGTCGCCGGACGCTTCCTCGCCTCTTCTCAGCTTCGTGATTCCTCATCTTCTTCTGGCTCCATCCTCTTCTGGTCCTGGAATAAGGTTATTGCATTACTCTGCTCTGCTTCTGGCCTTTTTCTTTCATATACTTTGTTCTGTCACATGTTCAACCTCTATTGAAGGTAATAGGGGCGATACGCTAGCTTATATACTTACTGCTCTTTGGATTTCAATATATTATTAAGTTTAACTGCCTGAATACAGTTACTTGAACGAAACATACTCTTTTGGGAACATTATCTATGATTTTGATTTCAAAAGGCCTTGTTTGAGCTTCAGATTGATGTGTATCTAAACTGAACTCATTGATGTTCGGTATGGTGTGGCACACTATATACTTGTATACGTCGAATTGCAACATACAGCAACATGCTTTCGCTTCGTTTCTAGGTTTAATCATTATACTTTCAAATTTATTTTATTTGTTTTTGGTTACTTTGACTATTGCGCATTCAGACGCAGATGGAATTGAATGATTTTTACAAGATCAGAAAAAGTTGAAGGTGTAATGGTTTTGGAAGTTTAATGATTTTATCAGTGGTGTTATTATTCAGTAAAGATCTGATATTTGGTCTGTTTGGATATCAGACTCTGTAACTTTCATCCCGGTAGATTTTAATGCTCTTTGCTGATATTTGAGACCACACTTGTACTATTACAAGTGCTATAGATAGAGAATTGGGATGTTATAATAGTTCATATATATGGTGCATCTTAAAAGGATCAAATTTGAGTTCTAGAAGCTTCAAAGTAGGCATCCACTTATATTATCATTTTTGCTGTTGCAGCCTCAGGTAGAAGTGAAGAGTTTTCCAGCTGAAGCAATCAATCCTCTTGCTTGTAATAGTGAGGGCACTTACATAGTTGGGGGTGGAGTTTCTGGTGATATATACTTGTGGGAGGTAATTAGTAATGTCATTTCATTTTCAGGCTGTTGGGTGGTTGTTATTTGCTAAGATAATTTTAAAGTTATGTTTCTTTTCTTTTCATTTTGTGTTTTTCTTTCAGTTTATCTGATTGTGTCTTCAGATTATATTAAAATTATTATAGTTATCTTTATGTATTCTGTATACACTTTTACTGTAAGAAAAAAGTAAGATTATGATGCCTCATTAGAGAGAATGTTAATTGGATTGAAAAGCAAGTCTTTTTTATATTAACTCTACATGTGTGTGAGTGTGTGGCGTACATCCTCTTGATGATTGTTTTAACAATTTTCTCATATTACATTTTTTTTAGCATTGTTATTTGATCAACCTTATTTTCTTTTTATCTATTATAGGTTGCAACTGGTAGATTACTGAAGAAGTGGCATGGTCACTATAGGGCTGTTACATGCTTGGTGTTTTCTATGGATCAGTCGCTCTTGATTTCTGGGGCTGAGGATGGATCTATTCGAGTCTGGTCCCTTCTGATGTAGTGTTCATTTACCTCTTTATTTATATGCTTGAAATGAATTTTTTAGGGTTTGTGATTATGAACTATAATTTTATTTTTCTAAATTTTGTGATTAGGATATTTGATGAGGAACGACAGCAGAGATCAGGGCATCTCTATGAGTATAGTTTCTCTGAGCATG
This sequence comes from Flaveria ramosissima, assembly GCA_025215565.1. Lineage (NCBI taxonomy): Eukaryota > Viridiplantae > Streptophyta > Magnoliopsida > Asterales > Asteraceae > Flaveria > Flaveria ramosissima. The sequence goes on along the minus strand of CM046044.1, from coordinate 17,984,313 downwards.
CTTTGCCTGTAACCGATATTGTTACAGGCTATGGAGGATCTAATGCAATAATAGTGTCCGCCTCACAGGATCGTACTTGCAAGGTTTATATCACTCAGTTCTTAAATCAATGATTATGTGATTTTAGAGAACACTATTTTTTAACAATGAAAATGGTAGTTAAGCTATTTTCTACTTAAAGATTTCTTTCCTTAGTGCTATCAAGTGCATTTATTTTGCATGTTAAACGCTATTGATGATTATTCAAAATCATGCATTAGAGTTTTGGGGGAATTACATATATACAAATTTTTTTCAATTACATATATCCACAAAACACAAGTTTTCAATGCATCATGTACAATGATCTTTAAGCATGATTAGGAGAAATACGTAGTTTTACAAGTTTAGAGAGGGATATGTAATTGCCTTTAGAGTTTTAACCTTTTCAAAATGCTTCTATTATGGTTATACTGCTGTTCATCCTTTTATGCTCTGAAAAGAAAATACAACTTGGTTAATGCACTATGCACTGCATTTAAGCTGCATGATCCTCGAATTTATTGTATAAAATCACGGGCTATCTCTGAGTATGGTTACTGATTACTTAATGCATTTACAGTGGAGGTGGCAATTTCAACCATTTACTTTTGAACATGTAGGTTGTGTTTTATATCCAATGGGTCAAATTGGTCCCAAGTGGCAACCTACTATATCACTATATTATAAGAAACATGTAAAGATTGTAATAACAATCTTGTGTGATCATTTTAACACAAATTATATATAAGAAAATCTAAAAGAGGTGGACAAAACAGTGTTTCAACACAACGTAGCCAGGCTGGTTTTGATATGGACCTTAAATTGCCGTATTGATCCCTTACCACGTTTAATTTTCCTCCTCCAGATTGTAGGATCTCTAAATGGTTGTTGATGTTTATGTTTTATTTTCTTTTAGCATAACATCTATCGTTGCAGGTATGGAGCCTTGCTATGGGAATTTTGTTGAGAAATATCGTGTTCCCTTCAGTGATTGATGCAGTTGCATTGGATCCCGGAGAGCATGTTTTTTATGCTGGTGGTAGAGATGGCAAGATATACATTGCAGAGCTCAACTCTCTAGGCAAATCCAACAACAATCACGGGTTGCATATCATTGGTACTTTGTCTGATCAAAGGTAAGTCAACTCTTTAATATGCAGGTTTGTTATTCAATAATTGTTAGACGCATACCAGTTTGAGTAATCCAACGTTTTCATCATCATGATCCCGTTTTGCTGCAAATATGAACTTTCTTTCTTCTCTGATGAATACTTGAATATTATGATTATTTTTTATGAATAATAATTTGTATGTCATCATTACAAAATTTTAAAATACCATGTAATATTGTGAGTAAATCCTGGCACATTGTTGTTGGTCGTATGGATGATTAATAGTTGAGAAAAGTGGATGTTTTTCTCTCGAGTCCAGACCATTTTATGAACTTGCATAAAAAGAAAAAAACAATCTGTGGGCAATCTATTCATACAAAACAGAAACTGAAACTCTGTTGACAGGTTATCATCCATGTGGAATATATATTTTGCTCAGACACAGTGGTCTGGTAAACAGGAATTTTATGCTGTCAGCAGGGTGTTTGATGTTATTGAGGATTTGTAATCTTTTTCTTTAGACGAACATCATGAATTTTTTCTTTTGCATGTCATTAAGCTATCATGTAAATATGGTCAATGGTGATTGTAACAGTAAAGCTATATGCTCTTTGGCCTTTGCACTGGATGGAGTTCAATTGGTTGCCGGATCGGAGGATGGCTTTGTTCGAGTCTGGGACACTAAAACACATAATATTATACGTGTTTTTAAACATGCAAAAGGTATGATCTAATTCATGGTTGTAAAAATCGCAGTGGCTAGTCAGGTGGTGGGGTCCTAACTAGCGATTAATTAGGATTAATGGGGATTATTCGGATTGGAAATTTATATGTAAATTTTCAAAGTTATATATACAATTTTTTTTTCTATCTTATATATAAATATTATATTTCAATTTGACCGAATTTTACAGCCTACCAATTTTATCGCTGATTAGGTGAAAAATTGCAACGGTTACCCACCGATTACTGATTAATCCCGATTTTTACATACCACATTTTTTAATTACATTAATACATAATACCATGCTTTTAAGAATAAGGACTTTTTACAGAGCCCAGGCTTTAGCTTTTTTTAACCTTTTGACAATTTCTGCTGTGTTACAATGGACTTACCCAAGTAGTTGGCCTGGGAAGGTGGTTGTATTTTTAAAGTAGAGATGAATCAGATTACTCTTTTGACCCATCTTCTTATGAATCGGTAGAACTAGTTTGTCTTTTATCCCAATGATTTAATTGGGATTAAGTAAAATTTAGCTGAAAGAGGAGCGGGTCAAACAGGTTGAAATCACTCAAAAGTTTTTCATTAATGCAATCATTCTCCTAAGTTTGTTTTTTGAAGAGTTAAACTATAATTATACTACTATAATTTTTCTAGTTAAGATATTGCTGTATTTGTAAAAAAAATAAAAAAGTTTATAGGGTCAACCCAACCTGACCCGAGTCTTTATTGATGCACAATCAAAATGACCTGTTTTATCTGAACCCTTTTTACTCGGTACTAATCTGACCGACTTGCCACCTCGTAAGGGTCTTTATTAGGAAGATTGCTGACGTGTGTTTGTGTGCATCTTACCTTTTTCACAACATGCTGTTTATATATCTAATTATCTGGTTTGTTTATATAGGTCCTGTTAACAATATTCTTGTTATTCAACAACCACCAGCTCTTTACCCTCGAAAAATTGCAAATAATCAAGGTATAGTGGCAAGAAAGCAGGTGACATTGCCACCACCACTTGAAAAGTTCACATCAATAGATGAAAACTCGGATCTTAGCGTATACGTCACTCCTGAGCCTGATTATCACAGGCCTTGTGATGCGATCTATACCACTGTAGACTCCATGAACAAGCAGATCAATGAACTTCAGGTGTGTGCTTTCTTCATGAATATGTAGGAGTGTATACCTAGGTTTATCGAGCTCAGCTCTCTTCGAGCTTTACATCTAAAGCTCAAGCTAGGCTTGTGATTAATTTAGAAGCTATGCTTGTGTATTATATATATATTTAATTTAATTTTTTGTATGTGCATAGGTAATTATTTTTATATATTTATAATTATAATTATATATAACATAATTTATATTATTTTATTTTCTAACCATTTTATCACAAGTATATATAACAATATTCATTATGTATAATATATTAACTTAGATTAATGTTATATTTATATAAGTAATGGGCTCGTTTAGACTTGGCCTAATCACGGTCAATATAAGAAGCTTGGGCTTGAGCTTTGTTCGAATTATGCATTTAACGAGCTGATCTTAAGTAGCTAATGGAGTGACTTGCCCGTTAACACCCCTGAATGTGGATAATTGTTGCGAACTTTAGACTCAACTTGTTAGTATTATTTTACTCCCAAACAATATACTTTATTTGAAGAAACATATCCCTCCCTTGGCACACTGGACATGCAACATTTTCATCTTTGGGAAATTTTCAAGTTACATGTGTTATCACTGTTACAAAAGATTAATGATATTGACTTGGGTCCTCATTGACTACCTTGTCTTCTTGTTATTGAAGGGTAGTTTAAGACAATAAAAATAGTTGAGGGTTGTTCTAAATGCACAGAAAAGTTGCTTCATTTCATGGCATAAATGTATAGGTGGCAAATGTTAAGGTTGGGTAACCAGTCTAAACGGGTTTGATTGATTTGTCAACCCTTTCTGTGCCCCGCTTTCTTTTTATTTCTGTACATAAATAGCATGCTAATTATGATTGTAAAAGCTATTAGTTTATCTACTTTTGAAAGAAACCATTATGGATGTTGTAAACATCTGACCCGTTCCTCTTTTTAGCTCTATGCATTTGACCATCATAATGAAAATTAGATCCAAATTCAAATTTAAGAGCATTTTTTACACGAAGAGACATGATTTTTTGTAAATTTTCGATGTTTCTTGCAGCAACAGGGTTCCTGCGGAGCTTCAGATATGGAGATAGAGAGATTGAAAGTTGATAACAAAAGGGCCATGGAAATGGTCCAGCAGTGGAAGAAAATGTATGAAAATTTACATCAGTTTTGCGTTGGCGAGCTTTTAAATGGAGAAGGCACCAATTTCACACTTTAACTTGGTCAACTCGTTAACATTCGTCTTTCAAAAGATTTTAGGTTCTTTTCTACCAGTATAATTTTTACATTTAATCACTAAGCTTATGTATTTGGCTTGGTTCGGTATACATTTTTTAAACAAAATTATGAATGCATTTTATTTTTTTACTTTGGCTTGGTTCGTTATTTAATTGTCAGTGTTACTATTGATTTTGAAAACTTACACTCTAAGCAGCTTTATTCATTTTTACATATTTTTAGTAATATATTATATATTAGTAATTAATCCAACTTAGTGATCATCATATGATTATTGGGCAATTGCATATAGTTGCTTAGAAGTTTATTACAATTAGTAGAGTATAGTTGGCTAAACAAACTAATTGTATAAAAGTATACTTAATATACTCACTTGGTACACAAGAATGTGTAAAGTAGTATCCTCACCTCTATCAACCCGGTCAAGGTGGCCAAGTTGAAGAAAAGTAGAAAACGTTATATCGATTCTAATTAGATTACATGATCATCTTGTCTCCTCCCATCTCTGATCGCCATAAGTCTTATACAAATTGAAAGAGGTCTTCAAATTGTAAAGTTAGCACGTTTAAGTATAAGGAACAACAACTAGTTTCCTTTGGGTTTAGCTAGTTAGTATTCAGTTCCTTCTTCGAGTGTTCAACAATACACTTTACCTTTGGTAGTGACAATAAGAAATGTTCCTGTTTTTCTATTACATATCATCTTTGACAAAGAGGGTCGGTCGAAAGCTTGCATCAACTCGAGTTACATTGCTTGGTGCCTTGGTGTAGGTGTCATTAGAAAGAAACATCTGGTTCCTCATTCACCACACCAAAACCATTTGGCTGCCACTACTCATTACAAGTTTTAGTTTAAACATTCTATGAATAGCTTTTCGGTTTTTTGTTTTCTTGAAATTGGATCTATGATGGGAGTTTGTAACTTGTTTTAATCCTTGTACTTATGAATCATATTTATTATTTTTTGTTAAATTGAATTTTAATAATTCCAAACTATTACTCATTGGTCGATAATAATCCATTCTATTGATTTAACTGATAATATCCCAACTTTCATTTGTATTACCAACAACAGTGCCAGTAGTATAATTATCATACATTCACACTTGATTTGTACTTATTTTAGACTTAATTTAGCTTGTATGTTTTATCATTTTGTTAATATTTATTATTAAGAACGAAATCGAGTCGAAATCAAGCATAAAATTGTTATAATTTTGTTACTGGGATTGTTGTTGGTAATAAAAATAAAAGTTATGATTGTTACCGGCCAAATTAGTAGTATGGATTATTATTGGTCAATAAGTAATAGTTTGAATTATTAAAATCCAATTTACCTTTTAAAAAATTTAGTTGCAAACTAATAATTTACTCGAAATAAAAACAAAACATCAAACTGAGTGTTTAGACCGATTTGGTCAGTCCAACCTACCCAAAGACTAGTTAGGTTTTTTTTGTTTTCTAAACCATAGTTAATGGCTTGATAAATTGGACCCAATTAGACCATTAACAAGAACCACCACTAATAAATCTCAGTTTAATTATAAAATAAAATAGTCATGATCTTACAAAGCTTAAATCAAATGTAAATGGATTGTGTTATGCTTCATCGGCTGGTCCGCAATCCGCTATCTACACACTGCGTCGCACCATTGTGATAGAGGCATGGCCATGAAGGCGTGACCACTCTTCCATATACTTTTTGAACATTCCGGTATAAATTTAACGAGCAAATAGTTGTTTTAAATACATGTTTTTGGTCTTGTAAATGCTTTGACTCATGTATGTATTAACATTTCGGATGATAAGCAATTGTTTACAAAAACTAATATTAGTTGTTTACTATATAATTAATGAAAATGATTAACAAGTAATTTAAAAAATTATCAGGCTTGCTAAACAATTACACATCTTTAATGAGTCTAAAAGATAAAACAACAACTATTTACGTGAAACAATCATTTATTTTATCAAAGAACACACATACACACGTATAATGTATTTTACACCAATTCTACTTCTAAACCACCACATAACCACTGTTTTCGCGACCGGATCGGACCGACCAGGTCGACCGGAGATCGGCCCCCTAGCCGGTCCGGTTCGCTATGATTCGGTTTGTGGTGGCCGAACCGCCGGTTCGTCCCGAACCAGTGGTCGGACCGGGAAACCGGATCGGTTCGAACCGGATTTTGATATATATATATATATATATATATATATATATATATATATATATATATATATATATATATATATATATATATATATATATATATATATATATATATTGATTTTAATGGGTAAAAACTGGATATTGAACCATAAATTAATGTGTTGGATATACAAATATAGTTAAGTTTATATAGAACTATAAAATACATATATAAATCAAATATAAATTATTTATATTTAATTATATATATAACTATAAATATAATATACTATATATATAATTATAACGTCATCTGGTTTTTAAATCTGGTCCGACCACCAAACCAGTAAAACGTCCAGTTCAACGTCTGATCCGGTTAGAAAACATTACACATAACCATCATATGTTAAAAATCTTAAAAAATTTAAACGTATAATCATTTGGTTAGAAATAACATTCCTTTACCATTTTGAATGTTATTTCAAAAACCCAACATTTCTAGGAGAAACCATTTTTGTTGTGAAAAGTAGAATGCTTTATTATCATGTCCTTTTAGAAACACGTGAACCCCCTACATAAAAACCTTTATTTTTCTGACAATTACTGGACCATTACATATAGCCATAGGTTCAAAAGGTGAATGACTTTATCCCCAAGTAACACTTCCCCTCACAATTCCTTCATTTAAGAGGATGCCTATCGTACCTGCATCCAATGATTGCCACCCACGTGTCGCACTATGATCTGTCTGACAGCCACACGTAGCACAAGCGCGTGAACCGTACGCCCCTTAGCCACCATACTTTCAGTTGACCTATTCTTATATAGGAGGAAGTGGGGAGACTTGTGCATTTAAAAAAGCTTTTGCAACTCAACAGCCATTTGTTTGTGTATTTCACAAGGGATGCTTTTACTTTCCAGATTTGAAATATCTAATTTCAGATCAATGGCTTTTAAGCAACTTGTACCTAACGCACTAAATTTATTATTATTACCGTGGATTATATGTTTTCCTTCCTTTTTTAAAATTGTGATGATTTTTTTTGTAAGAACATTCACAACCCGTTTAAAGGTTGTAATTAGTTGTGAGTGGATTAAAGAAACAATAATTAGTATTAATCTGTAAATTTAAAGAAATACTATTCAAATCCTTATAATAATTTTTTTTAATTTAGAAAGTTGTTGTAAGTGAAGAAGAGAGAAAATATAACAAAATAGATATAAAAATTATTATTTATTTGAAAAAATAAGAGAAAAATAGTGGTTTTTTGTGTAATTATATGGATGAAGATAAGAAATGAGATGTACAGCTCGTTCTCTAAATTAATATGAGTGTATTAGGTATATTATATGGTATGATTATAAGTGATTATAAGTGAAGTATAAGGAAAATTTATTATTCAATCTGTATTTTTAAGAAACACTTTTCAAAACCCTGTAATGTTTTAATATATTTTAAGTGCTTGTGAGTAGAGTAGAGAAAAAAAGTAATGATAAATGTATAAAAAAGTATTATTTTATTAAAAAATAGAGAGAAAAATAGTGATTTTTAGTTTAATTATAAGGATGAAGATAAGAAATGGGTTGTGAATGCTCTAATATAACTAAGATTTGAGGTTGGTTCAACGGTATGAGAATGAAGGGTAGGGCTCATGTATTTTTGGTCATGAGTTTAATCTTGACTCTGGGGTTTTGCTACAATAGTGTGGGTTTCCTTTGAAGCTGGTGAAACATAGTGTTGTACTTGATGTATGAGTTTTTCTTTAGAGACATGTCAAACAATCGACTTTAGCTGTTAAAAAAAAACTAAGAGTTTTGTACGTACAACGCAACACGAAACCTGTGTATGTTAATTAAAAGGTTTATCTAGTGTAAATACATAAGAAGTGCCTCCATGTAATCGAAAAGTACATCATGACCACTGAGGGGAACAACTACTAGACGAAAACACCAAAACATGATTTGTTTAGTGTGTAAGTACGCACCTAGTCTTATATCCAACTTTTGACATTTTACATTGACAAAATGAACAAGTATAACATAAAGTAAGTATAGACACCTTTTCATATTTCATTTGATTCAACAAATCAAAACTAATATCTTTTCCTATTGCTAAGCATAAAATTATATTTGTGTTTAGCCTCTAGTTTGAGTGTTCAAGTTCTTCAACTCCGATCTACTCAAACACTTTTATGTCATTACTAAATCAAATTGCATCCACTCATTTGCCATTATAAGCATATTTCTTGCTTGAGTTTTTGGACATGGGTTTTTGGTTTGGCTCGTGCCTTGTTAACCATGAAATAAAACGACACAAATTGTGCCACTCATGTAAAGTAGTTTAGAGACAAAAAAAAAAAAAAAAAGAAAACATGTTAATGTTTGAATAAGTTTATGCATAATAAAATACGTTATGCAATTTCATACTTCTTTATATTGCTCCACAAAGTTCAAACTTTTTTCAGTGTTAGCTCCGTTAACTTCAACTTTTTTCATACACCAGTCGCCTTTGATTCTAGTTTCACGATGACAATTATACGAAACAAAATATACAAAAGAAGGGGAGTCAAAATGATCATTTGACAATGCAATTGAGATATATGTAATAATTACAAGTTATCAATCATTTTGTTAAAAACAAATAAACCAATGATGTAAACAAATATAAAACAAGAAGTTGAAAAGCTAGAATAAATATATTTTTAAAGGTGAGTGGTTATTGCACGCACTTGTGGTGAGTTGGGCCTTATATTCCATTCAAAGTCGACGTCGCGTCGTCGTTTTACACTCTGTTCCAACACCAACACCCTATTTCTTCTCCCAAACATTCTTTCCCCCAATTTCCGCCATCGATTAGGGTTTCCTCCACTCCATCAAATCAATTTCAGGTTCCAATTCACTTGCTTCTTATCAACTTTCCATTTTATTTTTTAAGATTTTGTATTGAATCTACAGTTACTTGTGTATATATCCATATAACAATCATCAAACTTGGTTGTGTTTTTTTGGGTTTATTGCTTATTATTTGTAGTGGAAATGGGGAAACCTACGGGTAAGAAGAAGCTGCAAGCTGGGGTTGAGAAAGTTACCAAACAGAATAAAGCAGAGAGAAATTCGAAACATATTGATGAGGATACTGCTGTTTTCATTCAAATGTCTCAAGAGTTGAAGGATGAAGGGAATCGATTGTTCCAAAAGCGCGATAACGAGGGGGCGATGTTGAAGTTTGAGAAAGCTCTTAAGTTGTTGCCTGGGAATCATATAGATGTTGCTTCTTTGCGTAGCAATATGGCTGGTTGTTATATGCAGATGGGTATCGGGGAGTACCCGAGGGCGATACAGGAGTGTAATTTGGCTCTCGAGGTTGCTCCCAAGTATAGTAAAGCTCTTTTGAAGAGAGCTAGGTGTTACGAGGCTTTGGGTAAGCTGGAATGGGCTTTAAGAGATGTGAGGATTGTGTTGAGTATGGAGCCGAATAATGTAACCGCGTTGGAGATTGAAGATTCGGTGAAGAAGGCCATTAAAGGGAAGGGGTTGAAACTTGAAGAGGTTGAAGCTGTTTTGCAGACGGATTATATTGAGCCGTCGGCTTTGAAGGCGGTCAAACCTTTGAAAGAGAAGACTAAAAAGAGGAAGAACAATAGGGTGGTTGAGAAAAAGGATGTTGAGAAGGTCAACCAAAGCAAGGTTGTAGCTGAAGAAGTCAAAGAAAAAATTGTTGAAGAGAGTAAGGACATGAAAGTTGAAAAAGTGAAGGACAACAACAAGGCTAAGAGGGTTAAGGACAAGAGGAATGCTAAGAAGATGGAGGATAAGGTAGTTGTTGAGGATAAAAATAGCATTAAAGAAGAGAAAGTTGTCGCAAGGACAGTGAAATTGGTGCTTAATGATGACATAAGGTGGGCGCAGCTACCGATTGATTGTAGTATCGGTTTAGTGAGGGAAATAGTGTGGGACCGTTTTCCAGGCTTAGAGGGTGTGCTTATCAAGTATAAAGACCAAGAAGGAGATTTGATCACCATCACAACTACTTCTGAGCTGAGAATGGCTGAAAGTGCTAGTGATCCTCAAGGTTCTTTGAGACTGTATTTAGTGGAAGTTAGTCCAGATAAAGAGCCATCTTATGAGGGATTCACCAGTGATGGTTTTCCCAAGGCAAATAGCCTAATATCTAGTGTTTCAGAGAACGGAAACGTGGGAAAAACCAGGGAAGTAGAGAAAGTTACAACGTGTGTCGAGGACTGGATTGTTCAGTTTGCAAAGATGTTTAAAGATCACGTGGGAATTGAATCGGATTCATATCTGGATCTTCATGATCTAGGAATGGAGTTATATTCGGAAGCAATTGAAGAAACAGTTACAACTGAAAATGCCCAAAAGCTGTTTGATATTGCTGGTGTGAAGTTTCAAGAAATGGCTGCTTTAGGGTTGTTTAATTTAGGAAATGTTCATATGAACAAGGCAAGAAAATGGGTGTTGTTTGCAGAAGACGGAACCAAAGAATCAATACAAGAACAGGTGAAAAAAGGATACGAATGGGCAGAAAAAGAATATGTAAAAGCAGGGACACAATATGAGGAAGCTTTAAAAATTAAACCTGATTTTTATGAAGGGTTTCTTGCACTAGGTCAGCAACAGTTCGAGCTCGCAAAGCTTTCATGGTGTTATGCAGTTGGAACCAAGAATAATTTAGAATCCAGTCTTTCGGCACAAGTTTTAGATTTATATAATAAGGCTGAAGATAGCATGGAACATGGAATGCAGATTTGGGAAGAATTGGAGGAACAACGGTTAAATGGATTGAGTTTATATGATAAATATAGGGACGATTTGGTAAATTTGGGGTTGGAAGGGTTTTTAAAAGACGTGCCTGCTGATGAAGCTGCAGAGCAAGCTGCACATTTGAGATCTCAGATGTACATTTTATGGGGTACGTTGCTTTATGAGCGATCTGTTGTAGAATTTAAGATGGGTTTGTTAGCATGGGAAGAATCTTTGGCAGCTTCAGTTGAAAAGTTTGAACAGGCAGGAGCATCACCAACCGATCTGGCAGTAATCGTAAAGAACCATTGCTCTAATGGAACATCATCTGAAGGTAATTTAATCATACTCATAGAAAATAAAGTCATAAAAATGTGAAATTGCCAAGAAAGGTAACTAAAAGTCCTAAATTTGACAATGTGGAGTATAGTCATATGAGTAATTTTTTCAGCATTGAAAGGAGTGAGCGTTCTTTTTTTCTCATGTTTACTAGTTAAATTTGAGATTTTTGGTCTACCTTATTTTGATAATTCTCGCATATTAATTATTTGAGATGCTTTGATACTTATTTTGAATTGAGCGTTTTATTGTTTTCCGGGCAAAACTTTCAAAGATTATCAGCTTTGAAAAGTAAGTGATTCTGGTGATGATGCTTTAAGGTCTAGTGACTGAATTAGAAATGACGTGGAAATAAATTGCTATTTATTGCAATCCTTCTTTACAAGAAGTACATGTATGCATTTTACATTATTTTTTTATTGCAGGTCTTGGTTTCAAAATTGATGAGATAGTTCAGGCTTGGAATGACATGTATGATGTTAAGCGGTGGCAGACTGGTGTTCCATCTTTCCGGCTGGAACCATTGTTTCGACGGCGGGTCTCAAAACTACACACTTTCATGGAACATCTTTGAAAAGATTATGAAAACCATCTTGTGATTTAATTATTACTAGAGCTATGTGCCTGTCAAGTAAGATTGATAATCCTTTTATCTTTTAGTCTGCTTTTAATATGATTTGTAGATGCTACATGCTGTCTTGTGTTCTAACTGCGTCATAGAAATTTGTGCAGTACTTGGTATAAGAGGTCTTTATGTAGTTATTAACTTCGTATTGTCAAGGATACATGTTGATCATGAAAAGTTGAAAACCTTACTCTCGATTAGTCGAGAGCACTTTAATTCATTACTCACTAATAAGTTAATATTGTGTAGTAAACAAGTATAATAGTCATAAGTTCTGCATAGTTAAATTAAAAGATACTACCAAAGATTGTGTGTTTGGAGCTTTGAGTTGATTTCATGTTGAAGCATATGGCATACTCGGGATTCGAACGTTTGTGACCTGTTTCACTTACTGCCGTATTTACAAGCATATTCTTTATGAATCAAGATTTTACATTGTAGGTACATAAGTTAAACTTATATATACTACACACTGTCATTAACATTTCCATCAGTTAAACTTATATATACTACACACCGTCATTTATCAATTTTGTATGTTCTTGAACTTTACCATGATTAAAGTAAAAGAAGAAAAAAAGTAGTGGAGTTAGAGATGACCCACCTGTTGTTGTAAGCATGTGGTTAGAGGGAAAACAGTTTGCTTTTACAGGATGTCACTGTTTGGTTTTATATTTAGTTTTTTTTTTTTTTTTTTTTTTTTTTTTTTTTTTTTTTTTTTTTTTTTTTTTGTATTGAAACTTTGTAGGAATCTGAATTATTGAGATGATAAAAGATCCTGAAACATATTGAGTACACATATTTAGTTTTCAATTCTGATATTTTTTAATTTAAATTTTAACAGTGTCTATGAATAAACAAAAAAATGACTGAAATGATAGCATTGATGTATGTTTACAGGTTTTATGTAGATTGTGGTATTCATTGTATGTTCTTTTTCCACCATTGGAGGTGAAAGAAGAAGAGTCTGTGAGCGTTGAGTATTTGCAGCAGCAGGTGCCAGTCGGCGAGAAGCCACTTATTCATTATCATATCATTTTTCTCTCTGGGGTGCGGTGAGTAAATTATCAGAGACTACACACATTTTTTGTATCAAAGATGCATAGTTTGTTTAAGACAAAAGAAGATGTAGTTGTAAAAGTAACATTCATTATTAGGGCAGCTTCTTTTGCTAATGGTGAGCAAATAGGGCTGCAAAGTGTGTACTTTTTGGAAATTGTTTGTTCATGATAGTTTGATTGTTAAAACATTTGTTGATGGATGTTTTTTTTTTCTCTTTGGAGCATTAGATGGCCAAAATGTAGGACTCGATTTGCCCCGGAATGGCATCTGGCATCTGACCCGTTTTCTTTTTAGATATTTTATTATTTTCACCTGATTTGGCTACACGTTTACTCAAACCACATTTTTATTGATTTCATGTTTTTGTTCATCAAGATGATGAACGGCATTTTTAAATATGGTATTATTTATTTGTTCAGAATGCAATCAAAGTCGTCCACACCAAAGGCATATATATGAAATGATTTACTTTCGTTAATTTCTCATTGCAAGATGACGATGAACACTTGATTTAAAAAACTGAACCTTCAAATATTGAAATAAAACATATAACCCAAAAAATGTTAAACCACACATCTTGCTCACTTGCAAATTGATACAAAGTGTGCTTTGACCTTTGGTCTAGCAATACTGATACGCAACACTTTGGCCTTTGGTCTAGTGATATTCAAGTGTAGATTAGATTGTTGTTAGAAAAAAAAATTACAAAGTGTGCTTGTGTGTGTGATTAAGGGACTGATGGCGTCAAGAAATCTATAAAGGGAAGCTTAAAATCTTGCAAACCCAGAGCTAGAGATCAAGAAACAAAGATGTATTTATCGTTCTCGAGTAAAGATAAAATCTAGGTAGTGATTTCTAGCTAGAAAACCTAAGTTTATAAATTGTTCTTGGGTGTGTGTTGAAAGATGATTAAGATCTGAAATATGTTTGCGATTTGGATGAGTTATAACTTACCAAGGCCGATGATGAAGATAGAGCTATCATAATTCCATGTATAACGATGAACTATGAATGTATGATAGGGGATCTTGGTATTTTTGGATTATATACAGCTCTTTATGAGGTCAAATTCAAGTTTTGATCATGTGGGAGTTGAGAGGTTTTTATCTCATTGGATGCAAATCGGACATTTCATGTTAAACAAGTTTATACAACCATAATTGGGTGAGAATATCGTGGACATTTAAATGATGTAATTGTAGTCAGTATTAGTGAACGAGCTAAAATGAGTGAGCTTTGCTTAAATGATTAGGTCGTGACACCCTGATTTTATAAACCCTATGATATAATACTCACCTCATTTTTGAATATTACATTAATTGGACCCAAGCTTGTCTTGAATATAACTAGTAGCAGTAGACTTTTAAAAGGTTTACAATGCAATAAACTTAAGATTTATTTACAATTAAGAAGGGGGCACAAGTTGTCATCAAAACTTGTACCAAAAGAGACTTGTATTTAACTAAACCAATATAATACATTAAAGTCCCATCTAATTTACCGTAGTGCTCTTTACTTCAATTTAAAGTGCACACCAAGACATATTAATGAAGCTAAATGATTACATAAACAATTCACCAGAAAAACAAACCAAAAATTTATTTCTTAATTGCTCAATGTACATGTCTATATATGTCTATGCGATTCAAGTCTATATATGTCTATGCTATTTAAGTCTACATAGTCATGTGATTCATTATGAAAATCATTTGCTACGACCATGTGATTCAACCATACATAATCGTGTGTCACTTTAATAGAATCCACTTTAATGCGCACAAATGTTATGAATATACAAAACTACAACACATAGACATCGCTGGAGAGCTGAAAAATATGAAAAAACGGACAAAATCCTTAGCATGAATCAAGTTCACATTTATGAGAGAACTTCTTGGTGTTCAAAATCTGAAGCATGATTATCGTGATCAAAGTGGTTAAATCCCACTTATCACCTTGTTGAAGGACTAGTTATGTACACGTGTAATAGTTTATATATGTATCAAGTATTGTAAATATCTAAGGTTTATGTTCGGATATGTATATAGTCAAAACCTAAGCATTGTGTTGTTCATGAAATAACACGACGTTTCACTTTGTATATTTAGGCGTTGACGATGCCATTCGTAGGGTTATGGACCCACACCTGTGACAACAAGCGATATATTCACGTGCAACTAAGTAATTGGTCAATCCTACCAAATCATCTCCGAAGCAACACTATTTTGTTCGCAACGAGACTTGAACCCTTATCACTTCAGAGAGAAACCACTATTTAAATGGATGCAATTGGGCTACAAGCAATGCTAATTTCATTATATTCATGACCAGTTTTATTCTAGTAAACTAAGCCGTGATGATAAGATTTTACTTAGACAATAATTCCATTCTGTATAACACACAATAACTAAAATAGTACGATCATTATATCCAAATGAACTCTAGAATGAAACTGCCTAAGTAAGAGGTTTAAATATCCAACGAACTGCATACATTGTCGATTAAACAATTATTATCAAATGGGAAAATGTTTCATACTCATTGTGATTTTTTTAATAATTTTTTAGTTTATGCAATGTTCATTGTTTTATTATAGGTCAGAAAATTCAACTGACTGTCATTGATGTGTTTTGAAAGAAACTTGACTTCTCACCTACATACATTCTAATAGATGGAAAAATAGATGTGTATATAGAAATTAAAATGGTGACAAAACATTAACTGGTCCAACCAGAACAAGTAAAAAGATCTATTTTAGATAGGATAAAATATTAAGTTATCCTAGAAGAACAAATACAAAAGCTTTGCAGGCGCAAATGCATACCCGTGGGCATCCAAGAAAGGATAAACAACAAGAAATAATCTCGGACCCTACCACACATAGCTCTACATGGAAGAATGACAACATTATCCATAGTTTCAAAAAGTGAACAAATGCTAAGAAGCTGTGGGAAGCCTTGTAGGCAAGGTAGGAAAGAATAAAAGACATGAAGGAGAACAAGGTAATAGAAGTTTGAAAACTTTGGTTTCATTAAATAAGAAACAATGACAACAACATATCTGAGGTATGTTGAACTCCAGGACTCTTTTAGTGATGCTGGTGTGAAGATGGAAAATAGTGAAATTCTCACAAAAAGGTCTACTTAAAAAACATAACAAGCTTATATTGTGTCTATAAGAAAAACTAAGAATATGAAGATTATATACATTGAAATAGTTGTATGAAATTCTAAATTCCTATCAGAAGGAGATGGATGATGATGAAGAAACACTCGGCATAAAAAGTGAAAGATCTAGCAATTCACAGTATTTAACACTCCTATCTCTTATCCATAAACCCTATCAATCTCACTAAATACCCCTGGTAAGTCAAGTGTTGATTATTACCTATCCTGGATCATCAACTGTTGAAGCTCCCCCACTTTACCCTTTGTTAGTTGGAATTAATATTTAGCAGGTCCATCATCCACTTCAAAATTTTCCATTTCAGCCTTTATTTCTGAACAAGCAAACTTCTTCCAACTTTCAGAAGAAGATCTGGAATATATTCATTTAGATGATCTTTAGGAACTTGATATCAACTACCAGTTTGCCATGATCTCTTTCAGGGTTAAACAATTCAGCAAAAAATAGGTAGAAAGTTTGAATAATAGAAAAGATCAGGCTTTAGGATAGACAAGACCAAGGTCAAGTGTTACAGTTGTAATTAAATAGGTCACTTTGCTAGAGAATGCAAGGCACCAAGTCTAACCCATACCACGAAGCATATTAAACTTCAAACCTCAGTAAGCTACAGGTCCCTATCATTTTCTGATGCATAAAAACACACTACAATAGTAACAACTAATGAATATACAAATGATTGGAGCATTCTAATTAAAGACATATCACCAATCAACATTGATGGCCGGAAGCTAAACCTCTGCACCTCATGTAACATCTGAATTTTGCTGTAGTTTTGAATGTACTGCCAAGATGAATATGTATAGAAATCACAATATGGATCTAATGAATAATGTTGAGTTAATTAACATTCTTAAAACTAGTCTGAAGTCCAACTTTGGAGATGAAGTTTGTATGCCAAAGAGTTCATATGCCGGGCTATCTACTGATCAACTGTCACTCAGAATATACACTATAGATGCCAATTAGTAATATTATATGTTGAATCAATGTTTTTGTACATAAGACACTCTAACTACCAAAGATCTTTTATGCTATTTTTTGTCTCTATTATACAATTTTTGTAACCAATAGTATTACACATCCATTGTATGTCATAATACATAGATCAATGAATGTAATATGTCTTTGATCCTAAACCTAGAATAGACTACCAAGATTGATTCTAGTGTTTAACTTTCATAGTATAATACCTCACACTTGTATAGTTTTGAGGTTAGCTATTTTGCCCACTTGTTTTGCTGTTATACTTTTGTAATCAGTGTAAGATAATCAAGTGAATACTTTGAAAGATCTTTTTTGTGTTATTTACATTTAAGTATTGAATATGCGTGTTTGATACTAGTAGTTAATAAAGATTCCGCATCTATAAAGTTTTGATTTACAGAAGTTCTTGTTTCATCCGATCCAACACAATATTAGGGATAAGGGATCAAGAACAATACCACGCCACACTCAGTACAATTGTTAACCATGTTGCGATTTGAGACTTTCTTAAAAATAAAAAATTAAAGATGTAATTTTCAGTAATAATGTTAGTTTTTATTAAAAACAATAATTTTACATAATGATCTAAGATTACATCACTACATTGTGCATCTTGCATATAGTTTACTACCCATAAACCGTTAGAACCTCTGACAAGCATCCTCTAAATTAACTTTTTGCCACTCTAAAGATTTGTTTTGAACCAACTTATGCAATAACATATAAATTACAACTTCTAAATCTCGACCAGTATAACCACCATTATATGACCACACAGTTTCATTAGACA
>CM046044.1:17803677-17961177 GCA_025215565.1 Flaveria ramosissima | reverse complement strand
GTTTTATAAAACCTTATAAAATGTGTAACAAATTTCTTTGATTTCCTTAGACGTAATTGCTTCCATTATGTCAAACAAAATTATTTGACAAGCCCTAAATACCTTATTGAAACCCTAGTTCATGTTAAAACGTTAATATTATTATAAACTTAAGTCTTGTAAATATATATGTTTAGGCATCTTGTGACGATACATCTTGGAACGACGCTTATTATTATTATTCTTATTTATCATCATTCTTGCACTTGTTTGACATGTGAGTTTTCCTTGTCCCCTTTTTATAATTTCACACATATTTGGGGTGAAACATGATGCTTATATTTCATACACATTTAAACTTTTGAGACTTGTAATGCACATGCAATTCTACCTATTTTTGGTCATGGTTATTTGTGTTTTGTGAGTGTTTATATGCGATACATTATTTGTTTACAATCATTAACTATTGCTAGCCTGGCGACGTCTTAGATCTTTGGGCCTGACAAGCCTATTTGGTGCTAAAGTCGAGGTATTGCCGACTCCTAGGGGCCGTACGCTTGTGCACTAGGGAACCAAATACACTTAGCCAATCTTATATACTTGTAATCAAGTCGAGGTTTGGTTGTAACGATATGTGTTCTATAACCTTACTAGCTTATAATCCATGACATGAATTGCTACTTGTAATCTTATTATGTATGAAAACTTGGAAACTCACCAACTATTTTTAGTTGACTCGTTATTTTCATCATGTTTCAGGAAATCCCCAAGTTTAAAGTGGACATTTGAAGCTTGCAATAAAACTAGGATTTGGACCTAGTTAATAAACAAAATGAACATGTTTGTTATTTCATGTTGAAACTTATTTCATTATTGAGACTTATGCTTGTAATGTAATTTTGAGACTTATGTTTAATATATTTGAATTTAAATATAGCGTTATGTGGCTGTGAACAATCTTAACCCTCACACCTCGACGTTTCCGCCGTCAAGGTTGGGGTGTGACAGATTGGTATCAGAGCCCATAACTATAGGGATTTAGGTTATTAGAAATGGTGACCTAGACTATAGCTTATGCATGAACCTCTTAGAATAATATTTATATTCTTGGTAATATATATATTGTTACATGCTACATAATGCTATACTTTACTTATGTGCAACTTGATGCCTTAGCATAGGTTTGCCTTGTAATTGTTTAAACTTAGTTACTCGTCTCCCTAAACTTACCTTTTGACACTTTGACTCTCCCCGAAAAAAATGAAACTTCTTAATCTTATTCTCGTCGACACGTGGAATTGTATACTTATGCTTATGACTTTGATCCTTAGACTTATGTCTAATCTATGTAAAATCTCATCAAGGTTTTGATTTCATGAACCTAAGATATTTGTGTGACACATAGACACCTGTATTCTGGATTTCCTGGCAAAAGGCCCTCGGGCTAAGGCAAGCATATCGCATAAATCCTACGGGACTAGTTATGCTTACCTGGGGATTTCTGGGATGAGTGATAAACTATGGTCAACATACACAAATTTCTAAGGCAAGTGGGTCAACTTACCTTGACGTGTCAACGTTTCCAAATGGTAATGCGTTACCAAATGGAACCATTCCATGTGCCTTACAACTTTAGCCTTATCCTTGTTGAACTATGACCCTTGTTATTCCAATTCTCGTATCTAACTCATTTTGTATATTCCAGCATGTCTCGTCATCATGGAAAGCGTGGAAGTTCCGATCGTAAACTAGCCGCCATGATTGCTCGCCAAATGGCTGCTGTCATCCCGACCATGGTTGCTGAACTTAATAGCACCTTACTGACCAATGGTAGCAACAATGGTAATGGTCATGGAGAGAACAGCAACAACCAAAATGGGAACAACCAAAACGGGAACAATCGAACTTGCACTTTCAAACACTTTAGCTCTTGCAAGCCCACTAGTTTTAGTGGCAAGGAAGGAGCCACTGGTCTTCTTGAGTGGTTCGAAAGCATGGAGAATACCTTCATCAACTGTGAGTGTCCCGAGGCACTCAAGGTTCGTTATGCTACTAGTGTGCTCCAACAAAGGGCACTTACCTGGTGGAATAGCGAGAAGAGAAACCGTGGACCCGAAGCTGTGCAAGCACTTACTTGGGAGGAGTTCAAGAACATCGCTATCGCGAAGTTCTGCCCACGAAGTGAGTTGCAAAAGTTGGAGGAGGAATTTTGGAACTTGAAGCAAAATGATGGTGATCATTTGGCCTACTCAACTAGGCATCATGAGTTGAGTTTATTGCTGCCTCACATGGTCGACACTGTCCCCCGCAACATCGAGAAGTTCATTAAGGGTGTACCACCCCAAATTCAAGATGCTGTGGTGGGTAGCCGACCCACAACTTTGGAAGAAGCCATTACTATCACCGCTCAACTCACCGAGAATCATATACGAGCGGGCACCATGTCTGTAAAGGGTGCAAAGAAGGTAGAGAAGACGGCTACTGAGGCTGTTAAGGAGACCAAAGCTGAACCGTCTTACAACAACAACAACAACAACAAGAAGCGCAAGTTCACACCGGCGCGCAACTATGCTGTGGCTGCACCTAAACAACCTCAAAGACAACTTGTACCTGCGGCTGCACCTGTGGCACAAGTGCCTGGGGCTAGGGCTTATGCTGGTCCCCAGCCTATGTGCAACATTTGTAGGTACCATCACCCGGGAAATCAACCATGCCGTATTTGTACCTTATGCGGTAAATATGGTCACTTGGTGGCGACTTGTCACCGTGCACCTAACAACAACGCCGCCGTGGTCACAAATCGTGTTTGCTACAACTGTGGGGAACCTGGTCATTTCCGCCCACAATGCCCCCGTCTTGTGGGTAATGTTCCACAAGCCCGTGGACGTGCTTTCAACATCAACGCGAATCAAGCACAAGCAAACAACGATGTGGTGAATGGTATGTTCACTTACCTTTAACTTTTGTGACTAATTCATTTCATGTGTTATCTATGTCGTTAAATACCTTTAAAATTGAACAGGTATGTTCCTTATTAATAAAACTTATGCCTATGTCCTATTTGATTCTGGAGCCGATAAGAGTTTTGTTTCTTTAGAGTTTGAACCTATACTTGCTAAGCCACATACGAAACTAGGAAGACCTCTTACCGTTGAAGTTGCCGATGGAGAACCGATCACCGTTGATGTCGTTATTCGTGATTGCATCTTAAGTCTTGACTCGCATGATTTTCTTATTGATCTTATCCCTATGAAACTTGGAAGCTTCGACGTCATCATTGGTATGGATTGGTTAGCCAAACACCATGCCGAGATCATTTGTTTCGAGAAGTGCATTCGTATACCGTTACCCTCTGGAGATACTTTGAAAGTGTTCGGTGAAAAATCTTCCAAAGGGCTTAAACTCATGTCTTGCACTCAAGCCCGAAAGTGCTTAAGCAAGAAGTATATGGCCTTTTTGGCTTACGTGGTCAACACGAAAGTCAAAGGGAAAGAACTTAAGGATGTCCCTATCGTACGAGACTTTCCTGAGGTATTTCCCGATGACCTTAGTGGTTTACCTCCCGTGCGTGAAGTCGAGTTTAAAATTGACTTGATACCGGGAGCAAACCCCGTGGCTAAGTCACCATATCGACTTGCACCATCGGAAATGCAAGAACTCTCTAGTCAACTTCAAGAGTTATCCGAGAAGGGCTTCATCCGTCCTAGTTCTTCGCCTTGGGGTGCACCTGTACTATTCGTGAAGAAGAAAGATGGAACGTTTCGTATGTGCATCGATTATCGTGAGCTTAACAAGCTTACCATCAAGAACCGTTATCCACTCCCTCGTATCGATGATTTGTTTGACCAACTTCAAGGAGCTGCTATTTTCTCGAAGATCGACTTACGTTCTGGTTATCATCAACTACGAGTCCATGATGATGATATCCCAAAGACCGCGTTTCGTACTCGATATGGGCACTATGAGTTCATGGTGATGCCTTTTGGTTTAACCAATGCTCCTGCTGTCTTCATGGATCTCATGAACCGAGTATGCAAGCCTTATCTCGACAAGTTTGTGATCGTCTTCATTGATGACATACTTATCTATTCCAAGTCCAACACCGATCATGAACTGCATTTGAGATTGGTTCTTGAGTTGTTAAAGAAGAGCAATTGTACGCGAAGTTCTCGAAGTGTGATTTCTGGCTCGAGGAAGTTCAATTTCTAGGACACGTGGTGAATAGCCAAGGAATTCACGTTGATCCTGCAAAGGTGGAAGCTGTGAAGAATTGGTGTGTTCCTACAACTCCTACCGAAGTTCGTTCTTTTCTTGGTCTTGCTGGTTATTATCGGCGATTCATTGCCAACTTCTCGAGAATCGCGAAACCGCTCACTACTTTGACACAAAAGAATAAACCATTCGAGTGGGGTCCCGAGCAAGAAGAAGCTTTTGAAGCGTTAAAGCACAAGTTGTGCAATGCTCCTATCTTGACCTTACCCGATGGAAACGACGATTTCACCGTGTATTGTGATGCATCTAAACAAGGCCTTGGTTGTGTCCTCATGCAACGAGGGAAAGTCATAGCTTATGCATCGAGACAATTGAAGGTTCACGAGGTGAATTACACAACTCATGATCTTGAGCTTGGTGCTGTTGTCTTTGCTTTGAAGATTTGGAGGCACTACTTGTATGGTACGCAATGTATAGTCTACACCGATCACAAAAGCCTTCAACACGTTTTCAATCAAAAAGATCTCAATATGAGACAACGTCGTTGGGTGGAGTTGATTAGTGATTACGATTGTGACATTCGTTACCATCCTGGTAAAGCAAACGTTGTAGCCGACGCTCTAAGCCGAAAGATTCACAACAAGATGATCTCATTCCAAGAAATTCGCGATCGACGACAATGGTTTGATACTTTGGGTGAGTTCGATACTGAGATCCGACTTGATGTCAACGAGACCACCGTATTGCTACAAAACCTGAGGATAGATAGTGACATCGAGTCTAGTATCCTGGAGGCTCAACAAATGGTACAACGAGAAGGAAGAATGAAGGATGAATTGGAGCATAATCTTCTAACTCGATTGGAAACGAAACCCAATGGGTTGATGTACTTCGCCAATCGAATTTGGGTTCCAAATCGCGATAACCTCCGTACCTTCATCATGAACGAAGCTCATCAAAGTCGTTATTCTATTCATCCTGGCTCCGATAAGATGTATATGGACCTGCGTGGTCAATATTGGTGGCCTGGAATGAAGAAAGACATAGCGACTTATGTAGCTAAGTGTCTTACGTGTACGAAGGTTAAAGCCGAACATCAACGTCCAAGTGGATTACTTGAGCAACCCGAGATTCCTATGTGGAAGTGGGAACACATATCCATGGACTTCATAACAAAGCTACCCCGAACCTCCCGAGGACATGATAGCATATGGGTAATTGTTGACCGATTGACTAAGTCGGCACATTTTATACCCATACGTGACACTTACAAGACATCAAAGTTAGCTCGTATATACGTTGATGAGATTGTAAGTCGTCATGGGGTACCTCTGCACATCATATCCGACCGAGATGCTCGCTTCACTTCACATTTTTGGTCGTCTATGCAAGAACTCTTGGGTACACAACTAGATCTAAGCACGGCTTACCATCCTCAAACTGATGGTCAAACCGAGCGAACGATCCAAACCTTGGAGGATTTGCTACGCCTTTGTGTTCTTGATTTTGGTGGCGATTGGGATACACATCTACCGCTCGCGGAATTTTCGTATAACAATAGTTACCACTCGAGTATCAAGATGGCACCGTTTGAAGCACTTTACGGTCGAAAATGTCGTTCACCGATCTGTTGGACCGACATTGGTGAAAACTTCATCACTGGTCCTGAACTTATACAAGAGACGACCGATAAAGTTTCTATCATTCGTAAGAACCTTGAAGTGGCGAGAAGTCGTCAAAAGAGCTATGCTGACAAGCGACGAAAGCCATTGGAATTCCAAGTTGGGGAGATGGTTCTTCTTAAGGTTTCGCCGTGGAAAGGTGTGGTTCGCTTTGGAAAGAAGGGCAAACTGGCTCCAAGATTTGTAGGGCCTTTCAAAATCCTGAAAAGGATTGGGAAAGTGGCTTATAAACTGGAACTACCTTCCGACCTTAGTGGAGTACATCCTGTGTTCCACGTCTCAAATCTGAGGAAGTGTTTGGCCGACGAAAGTCTGTATGTTCCGTTGGAAGACATTCAGATTGACGAGTCATTACATTTTGTTGAGAAACCTGTTGAAATCATGGATCGCATAATGAAGAAGACTAGAACCACAACAACCCCAATCGTCAAGGTTCGTTGGGAGAATAAACGTGGCGCCGAATTTACTTGGGAACGTGAGGAGCACATGAAGAAGAAATACCCGTTCTTATTTGTATAGTTTCATTTCTCTTAATTTCGGGACGAAATTCTTTTAAGTTGGGGAGACTGTAACATCTCATATTTTTCTGTTAATTAAAAGTTAATTGTGTTAAATTCTTATAGGGTTATTTATGCTAATTATGAAACGTGGTGGACTTTTTATGATTTCTTGTTTAATTAAGAGTTTTTTTTTTAGTTAATGAAATAATAATGATTATAACAGTAATAATATTAACAATGTTAATCATATTAATAATCATAAAAATAATAATGATAATAATAATATTATCAACCATAATAATAATAATAATAATAATAATAATAATAATAATAATAATAACAATAATAATAATAATAATAATAATAGTAATAATAATAATAATAATAATAATAATAATAATAATAATAATAATAATAATAATAATAATAATAATAATAATAATAATAATAAGTTACAAGAGTAAACAAGTCAAGAATTAAGTTTTAGGGGGTTGTTTTGCCAACTTTAAAACTTTAAAAGAAAGTTTAGTTAACACAATTGTTAAAATAAAAAGAACAGGGACCACTGTTGTAAATTAATAAAACTTAAATTGCTTCCCTCTCTCTCTCTCGTATTTCCGGCAGCCGGCCGGCGCAACTCCGGCGCGGCGCCGGTGAACTCCAAAACAAGGGGAGGAGTTCATGTTTTCGACCCAATTCAATGCCAAACGACTCGGGAATGCATTTGGAACTCGAACCCATGATCAATTGGACATTATCTTCGGCAATTAAGAGAATCAAACCGAAATCAATAACCCAATCGGTTTATAACCGTTCAACGTATACTTGGTGATGAATAATCGAATTAAACGATCAGTAACGTTCTAATAATCATTTCTAAACTTAATACATCGTTTAATCCTAGTTAAACAATCGATTAAACGGTCGATTGTAACCATTAAAGCCGAATGAAACTGAAACCCATTCGACCTTCTATCGTACAAATCGAACTCATTTAACAGAGGGGAAAGCTTTAATCCGACCCCTTTCAACTACCTGCAACATCAATTTCCCTAAATTATTTCTCATACATCGATTTCAAAGCCCCTGTTCTTCGCGAACGAACCGAGACAAAACCCAGGCTTATACACGTCGAATCGACCGTAACCAAGTAAGTAATTACATGATTATGCTCGCCTATACATGGGGAGCAAAAGCCCCATGATTTCAATCAATTACAGAATCGAATTGGGGTTCGATTTGGGGTTGGATGAATCTAGGGTTCATAGGTAAATTTGGGGGTTTTGTTTAAACTTCGGTTTTAAGATTTAAAAGGAGAATCATACCGCGGCTGGAAGCCTTGGTTCACTGGTAAACATCACATCTCCCAAACAGGAGGTCCCCGGTTCGAACCCGGGGAACCTCATGTTTTATTTTTTAAAGGTTTTGACCTTTAACACCAATTTTGAATTTTTTTAAAAATTATAAAAAAACCATTTTATAAAAGTTTAATATTTTAAAATACTATTATTTATTTTCTGTAAATTAGTTTCTTAAAAAGAAAAAAAAAAAGAGAAATACTTTTATACTTTTATCAATATTCTAAAAATTAAATAAATAGTTATTTTGATAAAATCATACTTGGTTTCAAAAATATGATTATTTCAAGCATTGTCTTTAAATCATTTTTTTTAATTATGTTTATTATACTCTATCTAATCTTTATATATACATACAAGATCATTATAAATGTTATAGTTTTATAAAACCTTATAAAATGTGTAACAAATTTCTTTGATTTCCTTAGACGTAATTGCTTCCATTATGTCAAACAAAATTATTTGACAAGCCCTAAATACCTTATTGAAACCCTAGTTCATGTTAAAACGTTAATATTATTATAAACTTAAGTCTTGTAAATATATATGTTTAGGCATCTTGTGACGATACATCTTGGAACGACGCTTATTATTATTATTCTTATTTATCATCATTCTTGCACTTGTTTGACATGTGAGTTTTCCTTGTCCCCTTTTTATAATTTCACACATATTTGGGGTGAAACATGATGCTTATATTTCATACACATTTAAACTTTTGAGACTTGTAATGCACATGCAATTCTACCTATTTTTGGTCATGGTTATTTGTGTTTTGTGAGTGTTTATATGCGATACATTATTTGTTTACAATCATTAACTATTGCTAGCCTGGCGACGTCTTAGATCTTTGGGCCTGACAAGCCTATTTGGTGCTAAAGTCGAGGTATTGCCGACTCCTAGGGGCCGTACGCTTGTGCACTAGGGAACCAAATACACTTAGCCAATCTTATATACTTGTAATCAAGTCGAGGTTTGGTTGTAACGATATGTGTTCTATAACCTTACTAGCTTATAATCCATGACATGAATTGCTACTTGTAATCTTATTATGTATGAAAACTTGGAAACTCACCAACTATTTTTAGTTGACTCGTTATTTTCATCATGTTTCAGGAAATCCCCAAGTTTAAAGTGGACATTTGAAGCTTGCAATAAAACTAGGATTTGGACCTAGTTAATAAACAAAATGAACATGTTTGTTATTTCATGTTGAAACTTATTTCATTATTGAGACTTATGCTTGTAATGTAATTTTGAGACTTATGTTTAATATATTTGAATTTAAATATAGCGTTATGTGGCTGTGAACAATCTTAACCCTCACACCTCGACGTTTCCGCCGTCAAGGTTGGGGTGTGACAGGCGACTCTCCGGACATATAGAAATCTCGAAAATCCGACGGTTTCGAAACCCGAAACTGACCCAAAACGGTTCGTAGGCATATTTCGAACCTGAATGCACGATTCAATTACGTTTAAACATCGGTTTCGACCCTAATCGATTGCATAACCGAAATACATTAAAGCATATAGCCGTTCGAGCATTTACACATCATAATAGACCAATTAAACTAACCTAAACGACTCTCTATCAATCATTAATCGAATACTATCCTCAATTGCATCTGAAACAAGCACAATCTTCGAACTCGATCATCACTTCATCGCGACCTGCAACTCGAATTAAAACTACCTTTCGGGCATTATTGATCCCAATTGATAGAGGGCTTTGAGTCTTGGTTGTCTACTGGAGCTGCACACGAATTTAATTCGGTTTTCATCATCGTTTGCACATCAATCGGACATTGTTGTGGTCGCGACTTGTTCTCTCATTGTTCATCTTCAATTCTCTATCAAAACGGGTAATTAGATACATCATCTTGTTCGTATTTACAAGGGGAATCAAAGCCCCATTTTTGTTTCCATTAACATAATCGATTTGACATCCACTTTGTGGTCAATCGATTTAGGGTTCTAAGGAATGGGGGAAATCTATTAGTTTGTGTTTAAAACAATTTAAAACCAAGATAAACCGCGGCTGAGAGCCTTGGTTCACTAGTTACCCACCCATATTCCAACCTTGAGGTCCCGGGTTCGAACCCGGGCACCTCACAGTTTTCTTTTTGGGGGTTTTAACCTTCAAACAAATATATAAAAATTTTGAAAAATTATTAAAAGCAGTTTATTAAACTTTATATATTTTTAAATTACTTTAACAAGTTCTGTAAATTTATTTTTTTAAATAAATTCAATATTTTGTAAAACAAGGAATATATTTGGTTGTTAATATAAAGAAAACATTAAATAATGGGTTAAATCATAAAAAAATTATTATTGTTATTGGTTCACACTTTATTTATAATTTTTACAAACAAAAATATAAAAAGATACCTACACTTTATATTTTGTTTTGTTAACCATATTAAACGATTCAAAGTTTATGATTTCATGACAAATTATTAAATCAATGTAATTCTTTTGTTAAAAATATATATATCAAGGAATCCCAAATTTTCTCTTAAAACCCTAAATCATGTTTAAACGTTAATCTAAAACTTAAATCTTGTGAATATATATACTTAGGTACGTTGTGAAGAACTACGTTGGAACGTTGCTTATTATATTCTTATTAATCGTCATTTATATACATTTGATCATGTGAGTATTTCCATACTCCTTTTTCATATTTTCACACTTTGGGGTGAAACATGTTTCTTATTAACCATTGCACTTGTAAACGTTTGAATCTTGTAAACTTATGGCAAATCACTTGTATGTTATGGTTAGTTAATCATTGTAGCTACCATGTAATGTCGAATATATGTACAATCATTAACTATTGCTAGCCTGGCGACGTCATAGATCTATGGGCCTGACAAGCCTGCTTGGTTTATCCAAGTACACTTAGCTAATCGTATATGCTTGTAAACGTTTGAGACTTGTAAAACTTTGTCAAGGTTTGATTGTGCATTCTGTCTTACATCCCTAGTTACTTTGCTCTCTAACTTATAACATAGATTGCCATCTTTTATATACTTATGTATTGAAAACTATGGAAGTCTCACCAACATTATTGTTGACCTTTTATTTTTAACATGTTTCGGGAAACGCCCAAGTTTGATGCACTTTTGAAGCTTATACACATCTAGGATTGGACCTAGTTAAATAAATGGGATTCCATGAATAATTTTACATCTTATGTTATGTTACCTTCATGTTTGAGACTTATGCTTGTAATGTTACATTGGAAACTTATGATTATAATATTTGGATTTAATAATAGCGTTATGTGGCTGTGAACGATCTTAACTCTCACTCCTCGACGTTTCCACCGTCAAGGTTGGGGTGTGACAGATTGGTATCAGAGCCCATAACTATAGGGATCTAGGTTATTAGAAATGGTAACCTAGACTATAGTATGCATGAACCTTATAGAATTATATATCTATCTTATAAATTATATACCTTGCATGCTATATAATGCTATGCCTTCTTATGTGCAATTTGATGCCTTAGCATAGGATTGCCTAAACATTGTTACTTGTCTCCCTAAACTTAACTTTGACTCTTTGACTCTCCCCGAACATGAAATCTCTTAACCTTATTCTCGTCGACACGTGGAATCTTATGCTTATGTTATGACTTGGATCTTTAGACGTTATGTCTAATCTATATAAATCTCATCAAGGTGTTGATTCTATGAACCTAAGAAATATTGTGTGACACATAGACACCTGTATCCTGGTTTTCCTGGCAAAAGGCCCTCGGGCTAAGGCAAGCATATCGCATAAATCCTACGGGACTAGTTATGCTTACCTGGGGATTTTCGGGATGAGTGATAAACTATGGTCAATATACACAAGTTTCTAAGGTAAATGGGTCAATTCACCTTGACGTGTCAACGTTTCCAAATGGTAATGCGTTACCAAATGGAATCATTCTGTGTATCTTATAACCCTTAGCTTATCTTTGTTTAAACTACTATCCTTTGTTATCCTCACTCCCATAACTAACTCATTTTTGTATATCCAGCATGTCTCGTCACCATGGAAAGCGTGGAAGTTCCGACCGTAAGCTAGCTGCCATGATTGCCCGACAAATGGGTGCCGTTCTCCCGACTATGGTTGCTGAACTTAATAGCACACTAATGGCTAATAGCAACAACAACACCAATGGGAACAATAGCGGTGCTAATGGAGATAATAGCAATAACCAAAACGGGAACAACCAACAAGGGAACAATCGTACTTGCACTTTCAAACACTTCAACTCGTGCAAACCCACTAGCTTTAGTGGAAAAGAAGGAGCCACTAGACTTCTCGAGTGGTTTGAAAGCATGGAGAATACGTTCATTGTTAGCGAGTGCCCCAACGAGTTCAAGGTTCTCTATGCCACAAGTGTTCTTCAACAACGGGCACTAACATGGTGGAATAGTGAAAAGAGAAACCGTGGAACTGAGATTGCTTTGGCATTGCCCTGGGAAGAATTTAAGGAGATCATGATTCAAAAGTTTTGTCCAAGGAGCGAGTTGCAAAAGCTAGAGGAGGAGTTCTGGAACCTCAAACAAGATGGTGGGAATCACTTGGCTTATTCCATCCGGCATCATGAGTTGAGTATGCTCCTACCACACATGGTGGACACCGTGCCCCGTAACATTGAGAAATTTATCAAGGGGGTGCCACCTCAAATTCAAGATGCCGTGGTGGGTAGTAGGCCCACAACTTTGGAGGAAGCAATTACCATCACTGCACAGCTCACCGAGAATCATATAAGAGCTGGCACTATGACGGCAAAGGGTTCCAAGTCTACTACGAAGGTGACACCCGAGGCAACAAAGGAGGTAAAAGCCGAGTCATCTTCTCAAAACAAAAAGCGTAAGTTCATCCCGACGCGCAACTACGCTGTGACTGCACCCAATGCTCCTCAAAAACAAATGGTGGTTGCAAATCAAGCCCCTGTGGCTAGAGCTTATGTTGGTCCATATCCCATGTGTAACACGTGCAAGTACCACCATGCGAGCAACATTCCATGCCGAGTCTGCTCGTTGTGTGGGAAGTATGGTCATTTGGTGGCTACTTGTCTTCGTGCGCCAAACAACACTGCCATGCTTACCAACCGAACCTGCTATAACTGTGGCGAGCCTGGCCATATCCGTCCGCAATGTCCTTGCAATGCGGGAACTGTGCCACCGGCTCGTGGAAGGGCTTTCAACATCAACGCCAATCAAGCCCAAGCCAACAACGATATGGTGAACGGTATGTCGTTGAAATTCTTTTAATCGTTTCTTGTCTTATGGAAATTTCTATCTGTGTTCATCATACCAATAATGGGTTATTACCAAACAGGTATGTATCTTGTAAATAATCATTATGCATCTGTATTGTTTGATTCGGGTGCCGATAGGAGTTTCGTGTCCCTGGAATTCGAGCCTTTACTTTCTAAACCGCGCGTCAACCTAGAAAGATCTTTCACGGTCTAAGTCGCCGATGGAAAATCTATTGTCATTGACGTCGTAATACGTGACTGCACCTTAAGCCTTAACGAACACGAGTTCTTCGTCGACCTTATTCCTATGCAATTGGGAAGCTTTGATGTTATCATTGGTATGGATTGGTTAGCCAAGCATCGCGCGGAAATTCTATGCTTCGAGAAGTGTATCCGAATTCCTTTACCGACCGGTGATACTTTGAAGGTCTTTGGGGAGAAATCATCCCAAAGACTCAAGCTCATGTCTTGCATCAAGGCCCGCAAGTGCTTAAGTAAAAACTACATGGCTTTTATGGCATATGTAGTTAATACGAAGGCCAAGGGTAAGGAGTTGAAAGACATTCCTGTTGTGCGGGACTTTCCCGAGGTTTTTCCCGAGGATCTTAAAGGGTTACCTCCCGTGCGAGAGGTTGAGTTCAAGATTGACTTAATCCCTGGCGCAAATCCTGTGGCTAAATCACCTTATCGTCTTGCACCGTCTGAAATGCAAGAACTAGCTAGTCAACTGCAAGAGTTGACCGATAAGGGTTTCATTCGTCCTAGCTCATCGCCGTGGGGTGCACCTGTACTGTTTGTGAAGAAGAAGGATGGTTCATTTCGTATGTGCATCGATTACCGGGAACTCAACAAGCTTACTATCAAAAACCGATACCCTCTTCCTCGAATCGATGATCTCTTCGACCAACTTCAAGGAGCAACTTAATTCTCAAAGATCGATTTACGTTTCGGGTATCATCAACTACGTGTCCACGATGATGACATTCCAAAGACCGCTTTTCGTACTCGATATGGGCCCTACGAGTTCATGGTCATGCCTTTTGGCTTGACCAATGCACCTGCCGTGTTCATGGATCTCATGAATCGAGTATGTAAACCGTATTTGGATAAGTTCGTGATCGTGTTTATTGATGACATTCTTATTTATTCCAAGACGAAAATCGATCACGAGACGCACTTGCGACAAGTTCTTGAACTTTTAAAGAAGGAGCAATTGTACGCTAAGTTTTCCAAGTGTGAATTTTGGTTGGAAGAAGTTCAGTTCTTAGGGCATGTGGTGAATAGCCAAGGAATTCACATTGATCCTGCTAAAAATGAAGCCGTGAAGAATTGGTGTGTTCCCACAACCCCAACCGAGGTTCGTTCTTTTCTGGGCTTAGCAGGATATTACCGTAGGTTCATAGCAAATTTCTCGAAGATTGCTAAACCATTAACGGCGCTAACCCAAAAGAATCGACTCTTTGAATGGGGACCCGAGCAAGAAGAGGCTTTCGAGACATTAAAACGCAAGTTGTGTAACGCTCCTATTCTCACACTTCCCGATGGCAATGATGACTTCACTGTGTATCGCGATGCTTCTAATCAAGGTCTTGGTTGTGTACTCATGAAACGAGGCAAAGTTATAGCATACGCGTCGAGGCAATTGAAGGTTCATGAAGTGAACTACACGACTCACGATCTTGAACTTGGTGCTGTGGTTTTCGCATTGAAGATTTGGCGACACTATTTATATGGGACGCAATGCATAGTCTACACCGATCATAAGAGTCTCCAACACGTGTTCAACCAAAAGGATCTCAACATGAGACAAAGACGATGGATCGAGTTAATTAGTGACTACGACTGCGACATTCGCTACCATCCTGGAAAGGCGAATGTTGTAGCCGACGCGCTAAGTCGCAAGGTTCACAATAAGACTGTCTCGCTTCAAGAGATTCGAGATCGAAGGCAATGGTTTGATACGCTAGGAGAATTTGATACCGAGATTCATGTGGATGTCAACGAGGCTACTATCATGCTCCAAAACATAAGGATCGATAGTGACCTCGAGTTATGCATTCGCGAGGCTCAACAAGCGGCACTAACCGACGAAGGGAAGGATGAAGACTTGATGTCTAATGTTCGGACACAACTGGAGACAAAACCGAATGGCATGTGGTACTTCTTGAATCGACTTTGGATCCCAAATCGTGATAATCTTCGACACTTCATTATGAACGAATCTCATCAAACCCGATATTCCATTCATCCTGGCTCCGATAAGATGTACATGGACCTGCGTGGTCAATATTGGTGGCCTGGAATGAAGAAGGATATCGCGTCTTATGTTTCCAAGTGTCTCACGTGTGCAAGAGTCAAGGCCGAGCATCAACGACCAAGTGGTTTACTTGAGCAACCTGAAATCCCTATGTGGAAATGGGAACATATATCCATGGATTTCATAACCAAGTTACCTCGTACGCCTCGTGGTCATGATAGTATTTGGGTCATCGTTGACCGTTTGACCAAGACAGCACATTTCATACCGATACGAGATACGTACAAGGTTTCAAGGCTGGCTCGAATCTACATTGACGAAATTGTGAGTCGTCATGGCGTGCCCTTACACATTATTTCCGATCGAGATGCTCGTTTCACTTCACACTTTTGGTCTTCGATGCAAGAACTCTTGGGTACTCAATTGGATTTAAGTACGGCGTACCATCCTCAAACCGATGATCAAACCGAACGAACAATCCAAACCCTCGAGGATCTGTTGCGTCTATGTGTCCTTGACTTTGGTGGTGATTGGGATACGCATTTACCGCTCGCGGAGTTCATCCTGTGTTCCATGTCTCAAATTTGAGAAAGTGTTTGGCCGACGAGAGTCTGCATGTTCCATTGGAAGACATCCAGATCGGCGAGTCATTGCACTTTGTTGAGAAACCTGTTGAGATTATGGATCGCATTATGAAGAAAACGAGAACCACAACTACTCCAATCGTTAAGGTTCGTTGGGAGAACAAGTGTGGAGCTGAGTTCACTTGGGAGCGTGAGGATCATATGAAGGAGAGATACCCGCATTTGTTCGCCTAGTTCATTCTTAATTTCGGGACGAAATTCTTTTAAGTTGGGGAGACTGTAACATCTTGTAATTTTGGGCTAAATTAAAGTTAACCTTGCTAAGTTCTTGCATGGGCTAATTATGTCATTTATGAAACTCATGGGTTTGTTATGCTTACTTATAGTCTTTAATTCTTTTTCATGGTACATAATAAAGATGATGGATAATAACAATAGCAATAATACTACTAATTAAAATAATGACATGTAACAATAATTATAATAATAATAACAACTAACTATAAGAGTAATAATAATAATGTTATTAATAATACTAATAATAATAATAATAGTAATAATAATAACAATAATAATAACAATAATAATAATAATAATAATAATAATAATAATAATAATAATAATAATAATAATAATAATAATAATAATAATAATAATAATAATAATAATAATAATGATGATATTAATAATTAGAACAAATTACTAAGTTAGTAAACTTAAAATGGTTGGAACTTAAAAGTACATAAAGTTAAAGGGGCCTAGTTGTTAATTTAGAAATCTTAAATAGGTAAGTTTGGGCATGAAATGATAAAGGATAAACCGCAGGGACTAATTGTGTAATTAACTAAAAGACCTAAATCTTTTTTTTCCCTCCCCCGTATTTCCGGCAACCGTCGCCGGCAGAACTCCGGCGACTCTCCGGCCATATAGAAATCTCGAAAATCCGACGGTTTTGAAACCCGAAACTGACCCAAAACGCTTCGTAGGCATATTTCGAACCTGAATGCACGATTCAATTACGTTTAAACATCGGTTTCGACCCTAATCGATTGCATAACCGAAATACATTAAAGCATATAGCCGTTCGAGCATTTACACATCATAATAGACCAATTAAACTAACCTAAACGACTCTCTATCAATCGTTAATCGAATACTATCCTCAATTGCATCTGAAACAAGCACAATCTTCGAACTCGATCATCACTTCATCGCGACCTACAACTCGAATTAAAACTACCTTTCGGGCATTATTGATCCCAATTGATAGAGGGCTTCGAGTCTTGGTTGTCTACTGGAGCTGCACACGAATTTAATTCGGTTTTCATCATCGTTTGCACATCAATCGGACATTGTTGTGGTCGCGACTTGTTCTCTCATTGTTCATCTTCAATTCTCTATCAAAACGGGTAATTAGATACATCATCTTGTTCGTATTTACAAGGGGAATCAAAGCCCCATGTTTGTTTCCATTAACATAATCGATTTGACATCCAATTTGTGGTCAATCGATTTAGGGTTCTAAGGAATGGGGGAAATCTATTAGTTTGTGTTTAAAACAATTTAAAACCAAGATAAACCGCGGCTGAGAGCCTTGGTTCACTGGTTACCCACCCATATTCCAACCTTGAGGTCCTGGGTTCGAACCCGGGCACCTCACAGTTTTCTTTTTGGGGGTTTTAACCTACAAACAAATATATAAAAATTTTGAAAAATTATTAAAAGCAGTTTATTAAACTTTATATATTTTTAAATTACTTTAACAAGTTCTGTAAATTTATTTTTTTTAAATAAATTCAATATTTTGTAAAACAAGGAATATATTTGGTTGTTAATATAAAGAAAACATTAAATAATGGGTTAAATCATAAAAAAATTATTATTGTTATTGGTTCACACTTTATTTATAATTTTTACAAACAAAAATATAAAAAGATACCTACACTTTATATTTTGTTTTGTTAACCATATTAAACGATTCAAAGTTTATGATTTCATGACAAATTATTAAATCAATGTAATTCTTTTGTTAAAAATATATGTATCAAGGAATCCCAAATTTTCTCTTAAAACCCTAAATCATGTTTAAACGTTAATCTAAAACTTAAATCTTGTGAATATATATACTTAGGTACGTTGTGAAGAAATACGTTGGAACGTTGCTTATTATATTCTTATTAATCGTCATTTATATACATTTGATCATGTGAGTATTTCCATACCCCTTTTTCATATTTTCACACTTTGGGGTGAAACATATTTCTTATTAACCATTGCACTTGTAAACGTTTGAATCTTGTAAACTTATGGCAAATCACTTGTATGTTATGGTTAGTTGATCATTGTAGCTACCATGTAATGTCGAAT
This sequence comes from Flaveria ramosissima, assembly GCA_025215565.1. Classification (NCBI taxonomy): domain Eukaryota; kingdom Viridiplantae; phylum Streptophyta; class Magnoliopsida; order Asterales; family Asteraceae; genus Flaveria; species Flaveria ramosissima. The sequence goes on along the minus strand of CM046044.1, from coordinate 17,942,971 downwards.
ATATGTACAATCATTAACTATTGCTAGCCTGGCGACGTCATAGATCTATGGGCCTGACAAGCCTGCTTGGTTTATCCAAGTACACTTAGCTAATCATATATGCTTGTAAACGTTTGAGACTTGTAAAACTTTGTCAAGGTTTGATTGTGCATTCTGTCTTACATCCCTAGTTAGTTTGCTCTCTAACTTATAATATGGATTGCCATCTTTTATATACTTATGTATTGAAAACTATGGAAGTCTCACCAACATTATTGTTGACCTTTTATTTGTAACATATTTCAGGAAACGCCCAAGTTTGATGCACTTTTGAAGCTTATACACATTTAGGATTGGACCTAGTTAAATAAATGGGATTCCATGAATAATTTTACATCTTATGTTATGTTACCTTCATGTTTGAGACTTATGCTTGTAATGTTACATTGGAAAATTATGATTATAATATTTGGATTTAATAATAGCGTTATGTGGCTGTGAACGATCTTAACTCTCACTCCTCGACGTTTCCGCCGTCATGGTTGGGGTGTGACAATAAGTCTTAACATGAAACAAGACAAAACATAACATATAATCCAAGCTTTTTATTCCTTAATCTAGGTCCAAATCCTAGTTTTATGCCAACTTCAAATGATGACTTCAAACTTGGGCAATTCCTGAAACATGTTAAAAATAAAAGGTCAATTATGAAGTTGGTGACTTTCCAAGGTTTAATATATATAATATATCAAACGATTGCAAGTAGCAATTCATGGTCAAAGGTTATGAGTTATGCAAGTTTATAGAACACATATAGCTACAATCAAACCTCGACTGATTACAAGTTTACAAGTTTATACGATTGGCTAAGTGTTCTTGGTTCCCATGATGAACAAGTCATACGTCATCAGGAGCCGGCAATACATCGTCTTTAGCACCAAATAGGCTTGTCAGGCCCATAGATTTATGATGTCGCCAGGCTAGCAATAGTTAATGATTGTCAACATAATATGTATCTCATATAAGACTTACAATAACACAAATAACCATGAAAAAATAAATGTATGAATTGCATGTGCTTTATAAGAATAAAACATTTACAAGTGTAAGTTTAATAATGTAACATGTTTCACCCCAAAACAGTGTGAAATAATATAAAATGGGGCAAGGAAACTCACTTGATCAAATAGTATAAAAAGTTATGATTATTAAGAAATAATAAACGTCGTTCCAACGTAATCTTTCACAAGGTAACTAAACGTATATACATTACAAGTTTAAGTTTGCTTATGAGTTTAACGATACAACGGGAGCTAGGGTTTCAATTGATATTTGGGAGGTTTCAATAACTAAATTCATTAAAATGATATAGTTGATTATATTTTTATTCAATGAAAATAAAATATAATAGTCGAGCATTTTATTATAAAGCAATGAAAAGAATTATGGAAAATAAAGTTTAAATATAAGTTTAAACAATCTTTTATAAAAACATTAATAATTTTTTTAAAATACTTATGATTTAAACAATAGCATATAGACAATGTTTGAGTCAATAATAATTTAGAGTTTTAAATCATTATTTTGAGTCTATTTTATATAAATAAACTAAATATAATTCTTGTTTTATAAAAGGTTTAAATTATTCAGGAAATAAATTTATAGAAATTAATAAAGTGATTTTAAAAATACACAAAGTTTATAAAATTATTTTTAATAATTTTCAGAAGTTTTTACATATTTTAAAATTTTGAAAAAAACCCAAAAGAATGGATTGAGGGTCCCCGGGTTCGAACCCGGGACCTGAAGTCCACACTGCACACACACTACCAGTAAACCAAAGGCCTTGGCCGCATTAAGGATTGGTTATAAAAACTTAAATTCATTTAATACTAAAAACCCCCAAATCATATGAACCCTAATTTGTTCAATCCCAAATTGAAGCTTAAATCGAATGATTCAACCTGATTAACCTTAGGGATTTTGTTCCCTAGGTGTAATCGAGTTGAATGGTGTATCATTCTTACTTGATTAAGAACAGATTGACGTGATTACGCTCGGTTTAGTCTCGGTACAAGCGCGAAGAACAGGGTATTAGAGATCGTCGATTTAGTGAATGTTTCACAAAATTAGGTTTACAAAGAGTTGAAAGGGATCGAAGGGAACATTTTCCCCCTGTTATATAGATTTGATTTGGTCGATTTAGTCCCGAACGGGTTTCGCCTTTGATTCGTTTGTTTCGGTTACGATTGGATGATTAACTGGTTGTTAAACTCGAATTAAACTTCACATTTAGTTTCGTAGTGATTAAACGTACGTTTCTAATCAATCAGACGACTCAATTCAATGAATTTCAGGTAAAATCGATTGATGTTTTTTTCGGTTTCATGTGATTTCTTAATGGAACAACCGTTTTGATCGAATTGATGGTGATTACAGGTTCGTTTAATGTTCACGTTCGAGAGGGCATGGTTTAATTGCAACAAAATCAACAATTTGGGCGTTTGGGTGGTCGCCGGCGTATGGCCGGAGGTTGGCCGCCGGAACCACGGGGGAAGAAGGGGAAAACCAATTTGGTTTTAGTTAATTACATAAATGGCCCCTCAACTTTGATTTTTATTATACTATGCTCAAACTTTATTTTCAAAGTTTCTAAATTGACAATAAGGCCCCTTGAACTTAATTAAGTTTTACATAATTTAACTTGTTAATTTTTATAACTTATTATTATCATTATTATTATTATTATTATTATTATTATTATTATTATTATTATTATTATTATTATTATTATTATTATTATTATTATTCATTTTTATTATTATCATAATTATTGTTATTGTTATTATTATTATAATTTTTTTGTTATTATTACTATTAATAGTACCATTATTATTATTATTATTATTATTATTATTATTAATATTATTACTATGTTAAATTTATTAATCAAAATTTTAACTTTCAAATTAAAGAATTAAAGACAAAAACTAAGAAGTAAACATAAATAATCCATAAGTTTCATAAATGCCAACAATTTTCCTTACAAGAATTTAACAAAGTTAACTTTTAGTTAACAAAAAATACAAGATGTTACATCTAAGAATCCACTTAGAAGCATCCCAATGAACTCTCCCAGGCGATGAAATAAACCTGCTAACCAAGCTCACAGCATAAGCCAAATCAGGCCTGGTGCACACCATTAGATACATTAGACTTCCCACTACATTTTCATATGGAACCTTCTACATATATGCCAACTCAGCTTCAATACAAGGACTGTCTTCCATGGACAACTTGAAATAAGCCCCAATAGGAGTTTTAACAACTTTACATGCAGGACCGGTGAAGGGTATGCACTTACAACACAACAACACCATGAGGAGAGTTGCTTAGAACACTTAACAGATCAAATAGGGAACTGGTTAACTTTAGTGAAAGATGCTAAGAACACAAGTAAATATGAGACAGAACAAGATGGCAAACAACACAAGTAATTGGTTTTCAAGAATGTTGTATATTGCTTCTCAAGTTCTATTACAAATGTTACAAAGCATAAAGAAAAGTTACAAGTACTTGAGATACATATACTACATCCTATAGCCGGCCATACTTTGAAAGCCATTTGGATACAATTGACTAGACAACTACAAAATCAAATGTAAAATCAAAAGACAGATTTGCCTTTTGACTAGTGACTATGACATGCCATAGCTCACATCCTAATATATTACAAAAAGGATAAAAGTACATAAAGTAGAAAGCATGGACTCAAGACCTCAATGTACAGTTACCAAAAGCATGGACCTTTCACCAACTCATGTAAGTTGGTGACTCAGAGTTGCAGCGGAAAGGTGGTCCAGCTTTATGGTAAAGTACATCAGATAAAAGCATGTTTCCAAAAGTCTTTGGAAGAAATCTTTCTTCACTCTTTGGCTTCGAAAGACTTTGTCTTTGAAGCTTCGAAAGACTTCACTTTTGGCTTCAGAAGTTGTTGGTCTTGGCTTCGGAAGATTTTACACTTAGAATATTTCTAGTGCATGGTGTAAAACTTCCGAAGCATTTCTACTTCTGTTCTTCAAAGCATGCAGGCAGAGAGACTTTGGATATTTTGGCTGCATCAGACTTATAGGAATCCTTACAAACTCCCTTTAGGCTGATGCTACCAAAACATTTTGAAGATCTTCAGATGTTAGTAGTCTTCAGGATGATGATGACCATACCCTTCTTCATCAGATGGTCAGGATCACTCAAACTCTCATAATATCTTCTCATCTCAAAGAGATCATGCAGAGGTAAGTTGATTAAGTCTGGCCATGTGTAGACATTCTCAAAACCTTGATCTTTGATCACATGCCATCTTTCTGGATTAGTTGTGAAGGTCCAGGATAAGATGGCTCTCTCAGCTGCAAGAGGAGCAACTTGAATTGGAGTTGATTGGGCTGCCTCTTCATGCACTTCCTCAGGTTGATCTGACTTAGCCTGAGGTGTAGAGGTGGATGATTCAGGCTTCTTCTTCTTTGACTTTGGTTTGGAAGCCATCCTCTTCTTCCTCTTAGAAGACTGGTCTGTAACACCTTATTGATCAGTCTTGTCTTTCTCAGTTGGGTGTTCCTCCCTTACAGGTTCAGAAGGAGATGAAGTTTGACCCGGCTAAAGATCAGAAGATGAAGCTTGCTGAGGCTCAGCAGGAGGTCCAGGTTGTGTTGTCTCAGGATGTTCAACATTAACCTCCACTTCAGGTGGGACTTGACTTGGAGGGGAGTGTAAGTCAATCAGCTCTCCACTCTTGATCTTCTGCTTGATTACAATGATATGTTCATCCATTATGGATAGAGACATAGGGCCAAGTCTCCTTCTGGAGAATCCATACAGCTTCAAGAAGCTCATCATCCTTTGTCTGTCAGCAGACTTCTTCATACTCTTTTGGATGATGGCTCTTGACTTTGCAGCATCTTCCCTTGTCTTTTTCTTTGTTGTCTTTTGTTCTTTGAGCACTTTAAGTTCAAGCTGTTTGAGATACTCAAACTCAATGTATTCAAAGGACAAGGGAAGAAGTGCAGATGCCTGGTAGAGACCTGTGGCACTCAGGTAGTTGATCATGTTTTGCCTATCTGTTTCCTTGTCTACCTGAGGTTCTTATGTAGCTGCCACATCCTCTTGCACAGGGCTTTTTTGAACTGTGAAGAGAGTTGGAACATGCTTGTATAACCTTTTCTGTCTCTTTTCCTCTTTGAATTGGAGAAGTAGCCTTGCATCCTCTGCTTCCTTCATCTCTCTTGACACTTCCATGTCAGCCAGTTCATTTAATTGCTCTAAAGGGAGAGATATAATCTCATCTATGTCATAGTTCATGGTCTGCAGGTAAGTAATACTGACTACCCTCAACTCATCTTCTTGAGTGATTGGTCTGGGGGCAGCCCTGATTGCAGCTTGCATAAAGCCTGAAGACCCAGAGGAACTTTCTCCCCTTAGCTTCCTCTTCCTCTCTCTCCTCCTCCTCAATCTCCTCAGGAGTTAGAATTCTTTTCCCTTTGTCACCCACAGACCTTTGTGACACAAGATGGAGAGAGCTTTGGCCTTCATTGCTTGGTGTAGCATCCAAGCTCTGGCCAGAGAGAGGTTGTGAGACACCTTCACCAGCAGGTGTTTCACTGAGGGAATGAATTTCTGAAGCAGTTGTTGGTGTGACAGGGCTCTCAGGCTCTATCACTGGGACTTCAGCCAAGGTTTTCCCTTTGAAGCTAATCTCAGGGTCTACCTCAACATCCAGTTGACCAATGACATTACCTGATTGCCTTTGTCTCCTTCTAAGGCTGAACTCTTCAGTAATTCTGTCTTGAATCCTGAGTGCTATCCTGTCAGCTTGTCTTGATTTACTTGGGTTGACAAGTGGCATGTTGATCAGGTCAAGACCTTCATAGTAGTTCAAGGTCTGAAAATTAAATACTTCTTGCTGCCCTTGAACTCTGTGAAGAATGAGGTCTCTTCTATCAACATCATACCTCCATCCAATAATGTAGTTTGAAGTTCCTTGAGGTGGGGATGACATAGCCCTTGGAATGCCTTCCTCAAAGAGACTCCTAATGATAGAGTCTATAATGTCCACATTGATGTGAACTTGAGGAAGTTGCTGAGTATGCACAATTGCAAGTGAGGATGGTGAGTCCTCAATGTCCATACACCCTGAATAACTCCCAGGTTCTGTGACTGTAATGACTTTCTCCCCCTTTTTGGTAGCATCACCCTCTTGCATAGGTGAGCTAGGAGTTAGGTCAATCACATTCACAGGTTCTTGTGTTCCTGGTTGAGCTCCTCTTAAAGGTATCCCAACTAGTTTTTTCCTGAGAAAAGATATCTTAAGTTGCTGATCATTGACCCTATTTTGCAGGGTAGTCACCTGAGATTCAAGGTGACTAACTTTAGAGACTAAATAGGAGCATGTTTTTGATAGTTTTTGCACCTTTAGTCTCAGATTCTCCTCATCTTCATCAGAAGAATCATTGGGGGATGAGATGATTGGACTAAGGTCCTCTCTCTCACCACCAGCTTCAGGTTCTTGGCTGCTGGATTTCCTCTGCACATTGACAGCCTCAGTTGAAGTGTCAATGGGCTGAGTTGCCATGGTTGAGGTCTTAATGATGTAATCACTTGCAAAAGTGAGAGCCTCTTCCATATGGATATCCTGAACAGGTTCAGTAGTATCCACCTCAGTGATGGGTGACTGATGTGGGCTAGACAAAGGAGACTCAGGAGTACTCATCTCTCTTTGAGTAGGGGAAGAGTAGAGAGACTCATGGTACCCACTGAAACCTAAGTCTTCATCAGTATAGAATGAGAGGTTGGGAATGGGTTGATATAAGTCTAAAGGTTGGGGATGGTAACTGTCCCCTGAAGGTTGTTCACCTGAGTGTTGAGACTCAGAGTGAGGGCTTAAGGCAGGTTGGCTTATGAGCTCATCAGGGTGAGCATGAGAAAGCTCATCCCTGGTTCTTGAAGAGATGGGAGTGGTTTGCTCCTCAGAGGAAGTGGGAGCTCTAGTGTTTACTTCCTCCTGTATGGGTGAGTATATGGGGGCCTGCACAGACTCAATAGCTTGAGCAGGGGTTCGTTTGGATTTTCTTTGGTAGGTGAGGGTGATTTGAGGTCTTTTTGGTGGTAGGGAGGTAGAAGGTGTGGGTTCAACACTAGCTTGTGTTGCTAGGTTGTCACCTTGAGCAACGAGCTCTAACATTTTTGGGACAAGGGCTGTTTCTACCCCTGAGAAGCCTACAGTTGGCTTCTTCATAATTTTAAAGATGCCGGGCTTCACCTGTCCCAATTTAAGAATATTATCTGTTTCCCTCAACTGTGAGCCCAGTTCACAGTTGAGAATGTATTGAACATATCTAGGAAACATATAATACTCTAAGGAGTCTAAGTCAGCAAGCAAATTCGTATAAACAAACTGAGAGTACCTGAACTTGACCCCTTGAACCATTCCATGTACTATAAAAGAGAGATCCTCAGAAATCTGGTCCCACCCTCCATGTTTGTTTGACAAGCTGTGGATAACCACATGAAGCAGGTATTTCCACTGGGATGAGACCTTCCCTTTCCTGAAGGTCTTTACAGATAAATCTCCCTCATAGCCCATCTGCTCAAAGGAATGATTTACAGCTTCTTTTGGAAAGGACAACTCACCTTCTTCATCATCCAGCTGCAAGTGAGTGTTGATGTTGGCTGGAGTGATGAAGATTGTCCTTCCTTGCACTATGGCAGACAGTGCCTTCTCCCCATCCATAATGACCTCTTGGCAGGTCTTCCAGAATTCAAGCAGGTGATCCTCATAGAGAGTAGGATCAATGGTTAGGGAGGTGAAGTAGTTTGATGGAGCTAAGAAATGGCAAATCTCTGAGAAACTTTCATCTTTCTCAGAGCTTAACAGAAAAACCTGGTTGTGTTGCCTGTGAAGTTGCATGGAGAAATCTCGGTTGTTTCTGCGGTTTAGGTTGGCCATTTGAGAAGCATAAGGATGAAGAAAGATGAAGAACAAAGGCGGTTTGGGAGAATTTAGGTTTAAGGAATAGTGTAATTTGAAGAAGATAGTGAAAGAGGGGGGAACCGTTGGGCATTTTGTGAAAAGGATTTGAGACAAAGTTACTGAAAGAGGATAAACTTTGAAATCGGGATGTCGGTCCCACCTCTGAATAGTAGTTTACTTTTTCCCAAAAAGTAGTTTTCTTGGAAGTCGAGAAATCTTCCGAAGGTTATTTGCTTTGGAAGTTCTGAAGAAAAAGCTTCCGAAGGCAAATTGGCTTCGGAAGAAGTTTCAAAGGTTTTTGAGAATTTTGCTTTGGAAGAGAATTAACACTTAGAGATTTTTATTCTAAGGAGAATAAAAACTTCCGAAGGTAAATTGCTTTCAGAAGAAACTTGTTCTTTGAAAACATACAGAGTACTTAAGTTGATTTTAAGCTTCGAAAGATATTTCAGAAATTTCTTCTGAAGGTAAAATTACTTAAGCAATTATTTGTTTACTATGACATAAATTTCTCCCGAAGGTAATTTTAAATCTTTCGAAAAGAAAAGAGATCAAAATTTTTAAAAATCTAAGAAAAGTCTTTTGAAAAAATTTTCTTTCAAAGAAAACAAGGGCTTATGAAGGTGATAGAATAGACAACTTAGGACACACAGGTTTTAGAAATAAATATGATTAAGTTTTAAGAAAAGCTATTCAAAGTTAATCATCCCAACAGCTGATACAAGATATTTAAATCTCTGCTCATCAAAAGCTTTGGTGAACAGATCAACATATTGTTCATTTGTGTTAACTTTGACTAGTTTGATTAATTCCTTTTCAAAGTTATCTCTAATCAAATGATACCTGATATTGATGTGCTTTGTCCTTGAGTGCTGCACAGGATTTTCTGTGATTGAGATAGCATTGTTGTTGTCTATGTGGATGGGAGTCTCCTTGAAGTTGAATCCAATAGTCCAGCATCTGATTTTGAATCCAAAGCACTTGAGCACAGCAGCTTGCAACAACAATGTATTCAGCCTCAGCAGTTGATGCAGACACACATGATTGTTTCTTACATTGCCAAGAGACTACTCTTCCACTAAGAAATTGACATCCCCTGATGTAGACTTTGCAGTCATGTTGCAACCACCATATTCACTATCTGTATAAGCATACATATTAAAGTCAGAATTCTTTGGATACCAAAGGCCAAGTGATGGAGCACCTTTGAGATATTATAAAATTCTTTTGACAGTGACCAGGTGTGACATCTTGGGGTTGGCTTGATATATTGCATAAATGCATGTAGCAAACATGATATCTGGCCTGCTAGCTGTGAGGTACATAAGAGACCCAATCATTACCCTATAGAGATGCTCATCAACACACTCCCCCTCAAGATCAGGTCCAAGGGAGTGATTTCTGGCTATGGTTGTCTTAGCAACCTTACAATCAGTCATGTTGAACCTTTTAAGTATGTCTTGTACATACTTTGACTGACTTATGAAGATGCCATTGTCAACTTGCTTCACTTGAATTCCTAGAAAGAAATTGAGTTCCCCCATGGCACTCATTTCAAATCTGTCTTTCATCAGCTTCTCAAAGTATTTGCAGAGCTTTGGATTAGTTGACCCAAAGATAATGTCATCTACATATACTTGAACTAGCATTATATCATTTCCTGTTCCTTTGATGAAGAGAGTTCAATCTATAGTACCCCTTTTGTAGCCATGTTGACAGAGATACTGAGATAGAGTCTCATACCACTTCCTTGGTGCTTGGTGCAGCCCATAAAGAGCTTTATCAAGCCTGCAGACATAATCAGGAAGATCAGGATCTGCAAACCCAGGTGGTTGTCTGACATACACCTCTTCATCAATCACCCCATAAAGAAAAGCACACTTGACATCAAGTTGGTAGACCTTGAAGTTCTTGGATGCAGCACAAGCTAAGAATATCCTAACAACTTCAAGTCTTGCTACAGGAGCAAAAACATCTGTGTAGTCAATTCCTTCTTCTTGAGTATACCCTTGAACAACTAGTCTTGCCTTGTTCTTGATGACAAGTCCTCTATCATCCTTTTTATTCCTAAAAACCCATTTGGTTCCTATGGTAGTCTTCCCTTGAGGAAGAGGACATAGGTTCCACACCTTTTGCCTTTTGAATTGAAGCAGCTCCTCTTGCATAGCTTCAACCTAACTTCTATCCTTTAGAGCCTCATCAATTTTCTTTGGCTCTATCTGGGACAAGAAACAAGAGTGAAGACAAATATTTGCTTCATGGGTTTGTCCTCTTGTTCTCACCCCTGAATCAACATCTCCAATGATGTTTGTGGTAGGATGAAACTTGTGAATCCTTAGTTGAGGGATCACAACAAGTTGCTTCGACAGATCTAAATTTGAGAAATTATGATCTGGCAAAGAAGATTCACCCTCCACATTAGCACACTTATCAAGATTAACTTGATCCAATGAGTGTGTGACATCATTGATCTTGTCTTCAATGGAGTGGTTATCAGCATCAAGAAATTCCTGATCACTTTCACCACCACCATTTTCTCCAACATTTGAAGCTCTTTCCTCTGAGTTTTATGCCTCTAAGCTGGAATTTGAAGGCACCTCAGAAGTATTAGCAGGATTTGTCATTGGTGTACTGGTAGAAGCTTCATTTGCAGGATTAGTTACCACTGGAGCTGAAGATGTGTAACTTGAAGGTCTTCTTAGCTCAAATCTTGGGTCAGGATCACCTGTAGGTAGTATATCTGTAGATCCTGAAACATTCTCACAAGATTTGTTAAAACAGTTGGTAACTAAATCAAGATCAAATAGCCACTCCGGACCAGAACCTTTCACACTGGGAGTGTGCTCATTGAAAGTCACATTGGCTGACTCCTCAACTACTCTAGTTTTGAGATTGTATACTCTATAAGCTTTAGCTTGAGAAGAGTATCCAATAAAGTGTCCATCATCTGATTTCTCAACAAACTTGGCAATTTGATCTTTGGTATTCAAGATGCTGCAAGGACATCCAAGTGACCTTGCCCCTTCCTGTAATGTAACCTCCTGCATCTCCTCCAAAAGCAACTGGTTCTCCATCAATTCTTTTAAACTTTTGGAGTAGTGACCTATTGCCTGTCATGTGCCTGGAAGAGCCACTATCAATGATCCATATATTATTGTTTGTCTTGAGATGTTTCTGCATAAAAGAGATGGTTAGTTACATTTAAAAACCCAAGCCTCATTGGTCTTGGGCTCATCAAAAGAAGTTGAAGACAATGCAACAGTAATTGATCCTATAGTCATGCTAGAAGGATCATTTGCTGATTTTTCAGCCACTTGGTCTTTCTTTGACTTCCACACCACCTTTGGAAGCTTAGACTTGACCTTCAATACTTCAGAAGTTTTGATGACTTCGGAAGTTTTGATGACTGGACCTTCGGAAGATCTTGCTTTCACTGCAGCAGGCTTCAGTACTTTGGAAGTATTCCTTTCTTCCAAGACCAAATTCTTCCGAAGGCAAGTTTCCACTTGTCTTCTTCTTCATTTTGGAGGTTCCGAAGGAAACAGATTTTCCTTCCGAAGCTTGCTTATTCTTTTCCAAACTCTTAGAAGTTTCTTTTTTGGTCATGTGAAGAGTACTCTTTGGATTGTAAACACAATCCTTAGCAAGATGAGAAGTACTCCCACACATAACACAGTCCATTTTCTTCCTTCTAGGAGTTTTCCTTTGTGAACAAGGCTGAACTTGATCACTTTCCTTCTCCATCTTCATCTTTACAGATGCTGTGGCAGTTCTTGTGGGGATAAAGCTACCTTTGGAGCTGGATGGTTCAGGTTGTACAACAGTGATGCACAACTGATCAGCCTTCTTCTTGATGATGAGATGATTTGGACATGAACCAGAACTCTTGTTGATGGAGTTCAAGTTGGTGTCTTCAGCCTTCACCACTTCAAATCCTGCAGAGATGAAGACTTGTTTCTGTGCATAATTGAAGGTGGTCTTGATTTCTTGAGCCTTTTTGGACTTTCTTTTGGCCTTTCTAATCAAGTTTTTTCTTCTTGACTTGGTCATCCCAACAGCTTTGCTCTCCTCAGAGGGATGGTGACCCTTCTTAGAATGCTCTTCTTCACTCTTCAGTCACAGGATCTATGAGGGGAAGCTCATCTTCACAAGTTCCACACCTAGGAGATCTTACAGACAAGATTATGTGTGGAGGAGCTATCTCACAAGATCCTAGTCCCTGCTTATTTTGATAACAAACTTTTGCATGCAAGGATGAGAATTTTATGTTCTTGAAGGTCTCTTCTTCAAGAACACATTTTTCTGACTTGGCTTTGGTGATCACAAGCTCAGCCTGGCATTCAGTTAACTTAGTAATGAGGTCTTTGATCTGAGTCCTGTAGTTTGTATGCTCATGTTTAAGAGTTGAAATGGTTTTCTTTAAGTACTCTATCTTTAGTTTATAATTATTTTCAGCTCTTTTAAAATCAGCTTTTAAGATATTTAAGGACTCAAGATCAGATCTCATTTTTAAATTATAGGACCTGTATCTATTGACTTTAGCAATGCATTCAGGAGTACAAAGATGTTCCAATACCTTGGCTTCATCGTGGTCTGCCATGAGTGCTTGGTTTGGAGATGCATCTTCTACCTGAAAGCTCCAGTCAAAGCCTCCTTCTTCAACAGCAACTGTAGCTTGCTGCTTTGGCTTCTCATTCTGGGGGGCTTTCTCAGTGTAGTTTGGTCTGGTTTGTGCTTGGCCACCATTTGTCCTTGGTGCCTTACACTCTCTTGCAAAGTGTCCCATCTGGTTACGGTTGTAACAATTTACTTTGCTTTTATCCAGCCCAAACTTTCCACTGGTTGCATTGCTTGGAAACTTTCTCCCTGTCCTCTTGTAGAACTTCTTGGCTTTGTGAGTGAGAAGAGCCATCTGCTGGACTATCTGCATATACTCCAGATCATCTGGATGGATACAGTCCAAATCTTCAAGGGTGAAGAGAAAGTTGCCTGAGGTTTCATCAGCAGAGACAAAAGCATGAGAAGAACTTGTCTCTTGGAAGGGACTTCCTTGAGTGTAGCTTTCCCTTGGAGTCTCTGGAAAGGTGATGAAAGGACCCTTTTGTGAGTTGTCAGGGTAGCATATAAGATGATGTTGTGGCTCAATGCTTTCCCTTTCAACCACATGAAAGGCTGAACTCAGTTGATTGCTGGAGTTACCAGATGAGTTTTGCATGTTCATCTCCATCTGGTAGCCACTAAGAATACCATACAACTCTGTAAAAGTAAGAGTCTTAAGGTTCTCAGTCCTCTTGATAACAACACAGTAATGTGTCTATTGTCTAGGAAGAGAGGACATAAACTTCCTTACAATGTCCCTGTTCCCAAGAATTACTCCAACATCCATTAGAGTATCCACAATCTCAACATACCTGAAGTATTGTTGAGTCATGGTTTCACCTACCTTAAAGGTGAAGTTTTCAAACTGTTGCTTCAAGAGATCCTTCTTGTTCTCCTTTGCTTCAGTAGACCCCTCATACATCAGCTTCAGTGCTTCCCATAGTTGCTTGGCAGTTTTGCACTTATTGAAGGGCTGTCATGGCTTTCTGATCAATTTCTATTCTCAATCTGTCTTCTTTAGAATAGTCAGCCACAACCTTAGGTATCATACCACCACCAGTAGCAGAAGTGGTGCTTGGTATGTAAGGTCCTTCAACAACAGAGTCCCATATCCTGGAGTCTTGAGACTTGATGAAGCCTTCCATTCTTTGACACCAAGTATCAAAGTCTTCAGGAGTGATCAGCGGAGACTTTGTCATAGTTCCAGTTTTCATATCAGCTTTTGTGATAGCTGCCATTTGGGTTGTTAAGTATTTTGTGTGTGTGAGAGATCTTAAGATGGTGAGATCTTATATCAAGAGCCTGAAATGCTCAGATACCAAATGCAGGATTGGTGAAGGGTATGCACTTACAACACAACAACACAATGAGGGAGTTGCTTAGAACACTTAACAGATCAAATAGGAAACTGGTTAACTTTAGTGAAAGATGCTAAGAACACAAGTAAATATGAGACAGAACAAGATGGCAAACAACATAAGTAATTGGTTTTCAAGAATGCTGTATATTGCTTCTCAAGTTCTATTACAAATGTTACAAAGCATAAAGGAAAGTTACAAGTACTTGAGATACATATACTACATCCTACAACCGGCGATACTTAGAAAGTCAGCTGGATACAATTAACTAGACAACTACAAAATCAAATGTAGAGTCAAAAGACAGATTTGCCTTTTGACTAGTGACTATGACATGCCATAGCTCATATCCTAATATATTACAAAAAGGATAAAAGTACATAAAGTAGAAAGCATGGACTCAAGACCTCAATGTACAGTTACCAAAAGCATGGACCTTTCACCAACTCATGTAAGTTGGTGACTTTACAGAATTGCAGCGGAAATGTGGTCCACCTTTATGGTAAAGTACATCAGATAAAAGCATGTCTCTAAAAGTCTTCGGAAGAAATCTGTCTTCACTCTTTGGCTACGGAAGACTTTGTCTTTGAAGCTTCGGAAGACTTCAATTTCGGCTTCGGAAGATGTTGGTCTTGGCTTTGGAAGATTTTACACTTAGAATATTTCTAGTGCATGGTGTAAAACTTCCGAAGCATTTCTACTTCTGTTCTTCAGTGCATGCATGCAGAGAGACTTTGGATGTTTTGGCTGCATCAGACTTATAGGAATCCTTACATTACACTCATGCATACCATAAAACTTCAAGACTTTATTTGCATAAGAAGTCTGTGACAACTTCAACTGTCTAGAACTCCTATTACTTGTAATCTCCATTCCCAAAATATTCTGAGCATTCCCCAGTTCTTTCATTTCAAACTGCATCATGAGTAACTTCTTTGTAGCTTTAATCTCATCTTGTACCTTGCATGTTATTAGAATAACATCTACATACAATAGCAAATACATATAATCCCCACTAGAACATCTCCTATGATAAACACAACTATCATAGTCACTCCTAGTGAAACCATGAGTCACTACTCACTACAAACTCATCAAACCGATGTACCACTGCCTTGGTGACTGCTTCAGACCATACAATGACCTCTTCAACAAACACACTTTATCCTCCTTTCCTTTAACCTCAAAACCCATAGGTTGCTTCATATATATCTTTTCATCCAAGAACCCATGCAAGAAAGCTGTCTTAACATCTAGTTGTTCCAACTCTAGATCAAGAGCAGCTGTTATAGTCAATATTATACGAATAGAAGTATGCTTCACTACTGGTGAAAAAATCTCATTATAGTCAATACCTTCCCTCTGACTAAATCCTTTAGCTACCAACCTAGCTTTAAACCTAGGACCCTCAGTACCTGGAACACCATCCTTGACTTTATACAGCCACTTACAAGCTACCAGCTTTTGATCTACTGGCTTATCAACCAATTCTCATGTTTCATTCTTCTCCAGGGAATTCATCTCCTCAATAATAGCACCATACCACTTGTCACTTTCATCAGATGACATAACCTCAGCAAAACTCAAAGGTTCATAGATACTCTCATCCTCAGCAGCTGTGAAGGCAACAACTGACACATCATGATCCTGCCTGTATCTTATAGGAGCTACAACCTTTCTTCTAGGTCTATCTTTGGCAATGCTATGAGTAGTATGAGGCTCATGATTCACTTCACGTTCAATCCCACTGCTTGACCCAACAGCCTTGTCTGAATCATCCTCATACTCTACCTCAATCTCAACTTTCTCTGGAGACTGAGTCCAGATGTTAACACCTACCACATCCTTATACAACATGCGTTCTTGGAACTCTACATCCCTGCTTACTATTACCCGAGGTCCTTCTCCTTCTAACCTCCATATTCTATATCCCTTGACACCCTTAGGGTACCCCAAAAGAACACCCTTTTAAGCCCTTGCATCAAGTTTATCCTGACTAACATGAAAGTAGACCACTAACCCAATCACCCTTAAATGACTACAATCAGGTTTAACCCCTGTCCACATCTCCATAAGAGTCTTCATACCCAAAGCTCTAGATGGAGATCTGTTAATCAGATAAGCTGCAGATATAACCAATTTACCCCAAAAACCTTTTGGAAACCCAGCATTAATCCTCATGCATCTAAGTCTTTCCAACAAGGTTCTGTTCATCCTCTCAGCTAACCCATTTTGTTGGGGAGTACCGGGTACAGTAAGGTGTCTGGCTATCCCATGAGTTCTACAAAACTCATTGAACTCACTATTATAGAATTCCAGCCCATTATCAGTCCATAATTTCTTGACCTTCCTCTCACTTTGAGTCTCTACTAGAGTTTTCCACTCTACAAACTTCTTAAACGCTTCATTCTTATGCTTAACAACATGCACCCAAACTCTTCGTGAGTAATCATCTATGATAGACAAGAAATAACTAGCTCCACCTAGAGTACTAGTTCTGGCAGGCCCCCATAGATCCGAATGGACATAGTCTAACACATTAGTAGAAATATGTTTACCAGTCTTGAACTAAACCCTCTTACTTTTACCCAAAACACATATCTCACAAAATCCTACATCATTCACCTTAAACTCAGTAATGATGTCTTGTTTCCGTAATTCAATGAGACCATGTTCACTAAGATGACCAAATCTCTTATGCCACACCAAAGAGATATCATTCTTAGAAAGTGCTACACATGCACTTCCATGCACAACAAATTCCTCTAATCTGTATGTATTGTTACTCCTCCTACTACCAGTTAAAAATACCAAGAAACCCTTAACAATTCTAGCCTTACCATCTTTCAGCCCAATATAATAGCTTGACTTCTCAAAAGTCCCTAGTGATAGCAAACTCCTTTTCAAACTAGGAATATACCTGATATCACTAATATCAACCTCAGTGCCATTATGTAACATAAATATGATAGTACCTGACCCTAGAATTTTACAAGACCGATCATCCCCAAGCTTTACTTCACCAAGATCTTCCATCTTCAACTCTTTAAAGAACTCTTTGACAAGAGTCATATGAATAGAACACCCTGAGTCAAGTATCCATTCACCCATGTCTTCATCACAAGACACATTCAGAACATCAGAGCTATCATAGCCATCCAAAGATCCTTCTGATATATGGCTATTTTGCCCCTTTACCGAACTTGACTCAGTTCCCTTCTTTCTCCTCTCTGAACAACCTTTCTTGAGATGCTTTTCTGAATTGCACACATAGCACCTTCGTTTGGTTCTTGATCTTGATCTAGCTTGACTCTTTCCTTTAGATGACCTCTGTTCTGGTCTTCCGCGCACAAACAGCCCATCACTTGAATCTTCTTGTACATCACTCCTTTTCTTCAATTCTTTAAAATTCATGGCTGCAAGAACCTCTTCCATTGATAATGTCTCTCGACCATACATCAATGTATCAACAAAGTGTTCATATGACTTTGGCAACAAAGTCAAGAAGATGATGGCTTGATCTTCACCTTCCAATTTCATGTCAATGTTTTCAAGATCCAAGATAAGTTTGTTAAACTCATCTGTGTGATCTACCAAAGTCTTGTTTTCCTCCATGTGAAACGTATACAGACGTTTCTTCAGGTACAGTCGATTCGCCAACGACTTTGTCATGTACAAACTTTCAAGTTTTGTCCAGATTTCAGTAGCCGAGTCTTCCTTCAACACTTCTTGAAGCACCCGATCTCCCAAGGACAAACTTATCGCACTATGCGCCTTCTCCATGATCTCACGTTTCTCTTTCTCTGTCAAATCCACCGGCAAATTTGCCTGCCCTGCAAGTGCTCCCACCAATCCCTGGTGTACAAGTAGCGCTCGCATCTTGACACGCCATAACCCGAAATCATTCTTACCATCGAACTTTTCAAGATCGAACTTCGTGGACACCATTTTTGATTCTTCAATTTCCCTTCTGATCACAGCCATGATCACCTTCTTTCTTCAATTGAGCCGCACTTGGCTCTGATACCAATTGTTGTAAAACCGATTCAAAGAAAGAACGAAATTGAAACAAATCCACTACCGAAATGATTCAAATGTTATTGAATATTGAGAACAACTAAAAAACTATGAAATCTATCAGAATTGAATAATGAGATACTATTCTAAACAACTCTTAGATCCTTTTATACTAAGAGTCAGACCTAACAAACTATTTACACTTAAACCCTTCAGGTTTAGAAAACATTTCTTCCGAAGCTTAACTCTCCTTCCGAAGCTTAGCAAACTTCCGAAGCTTAAACACACTTCTTCCGAAGAGTACATCTTCTTCTTCCGAAGCCAACAAGTTTTCTTCCGAAGCATTATTATGTCTTTATGATCAACTCTAACTTCTCACACTGTTATTTTAATGGCAGTGGTGATAAGCCAAGTTAGGCTCTTATACTAAATTGAGACAAGGAGAATGTTTGAAAATTGTTTTATGCTAAATTAAGACAAAAGAAGAATGAATGGAAATTGTGATATTGATTGTATTTCATATTAGGGTACTACATTAGTATATATACAATTGTACAATTACAAAACTTATCTCAACTATTTTTTTAATTAAAACAGGATTTACTATGCATATATATTTATTAGATAGTTTTTCATTATAATGCGTCATAGTCATTATTGATAATTTATGCTCTTTACGTATTATTGACTATGGTTCACAATCAATAATGCATACCACTTCATAAGAGATTTTCATAATTCTCTATCCAAAATTTTAAAATTACAACAGATATAAACACCAGTGTATATGTCAAACTATAAATTGGTTTCTTGTGTATTAATTAAACAAATAAATTAGAAATTTTTCTTAAAGCCCTCCACAAACGACTTGTGACGAAATTGGCACGAAAATGAAAGGAGGGTCCCAAGCATAAAGAAACTGAACCGTCGCAAAAGGCGCAATCGGTCGGCCTCCATTGACAGTGCAGTTATTACCGACGGGTGCAAAGACATTCGGATCAACTTTCTCGACGGATTGGAAACCGTCACAAGAGACCGTAAGGGCTTTTTGGGGGCATTTGCATGTGTTTATAATACTCACGTTCCATTCTTGTTTACCTTGTATTTGTGCAGAAGTCCTTTCAGTCCCGATAGTTATGTCTTTTAGTTCACATTGGCAAAATCCTAAACATGGGAAATGATTAACGACACTTTAATTTCTGTTATTGTTGTTGTACTTATCATGGGAATACATACCAGATTGATTAACAAACACAAATTAGATATGTTTTCCAAACACAGATAACGAGTTTGGCAACAAAATAACGGAATGAATGACCGGTTATTGGTCACAAAATCTAGTGTATTTGCTATAGACTTTTCGTGACAACTCTTTTACAAAAGCCGTTGCAAAGGTAAAAATCAAATGTTCTATTTTGTTCAATTATTGTAGTAACTAACACTGATTATCAATTTTCAAAAGGGTAACTTCAAATAATATCCATCAAGTTTATCAAATGTTTCATTAAAGTCTTTTAAAAAATATTTATATTATATTAGGCACTCAATTTTCGAAGTGTTGCTCCAATCTTATAGAAATTTATAGACGTAAAAGTTTTTAAAATCAAGTGAGGTAAATGAAACATGAATACTAATTACTACTTGGTGATTATTTTGTTTAAATCAACTTGACATAAGAGGTATAATGAAAAAAATAATTCACAAAACTATCTAAGTTTCATAATATTCTATTCAAGTAAAATTTAATCACTAAATATTAACTAGTATTCATATATGTACGTTTCATTTAGCTCACTTTAAAAAAAATTAACATTTATAGAAACTTCACAATATTAGAATGTTTAATGAAAGTTGAGTAACTTTAAAGGAAAAAAAAGTTTAAATGATATGATGAAACACTAGACTATTGTATTTAGTTTTTTTCTATCAAAACAGAAAGGAAAAATTCTAACACAAAGGACATGATAATAGTTTATATCATAAGACAGAAAACACAAACTATAAAAAGCAGGGAATCAATTCTAAAGCTTAATAAATAACTAAGATAAAAAAAAAGAAACAAAATTACATATCCATTTTTACGTGTTTGATTACAAAAATCGATGAAATCGAATTAATAGATGAGAAAGCAACGAAATATATTTACCTTTAGATAGAAGATTAAAAAGAACAAGTGCAGCAAGAAGAGTATGAAGTGCCATACGTTTGAAGGTTAGACTTGATGATCGAGTTCATGTGAAGATGGTCTATTTCCAAATTTATAATACCCACATGCTGCCATGGCCCCACTTTAGCATTAATATTATTGATGTAGACTTTTACCAGGTTTTCTAGCTTATCACTAAATTATATGAAAAGAGTATAAGTCCAATAGATAACACAACATTATTAAAAACTAATGATTAAAAAGTTATTCATTATTGGTTGCAACTTTTTCAAAGCCGATTTAGTTATGAACCTCTTTATCATAAAGCACAAGCTAATATTCATATCTTATAACTAATAATTATATATACTGAAAATTATTATAAAATACATTAAAACTATTGGAAACCATTTTCATCAACTATTGTTAGATAACTAAGGGTGGAGTGTTTAGCCCCATCGGGTAAAAATTGGTTCATGAACCCATGTTATACCATTTCACACCTGTACCTTGTACCTTTTGCATATAAAACCCTTTTTTATGGGTTTAAAAGATGGGTAGGGTTATAATTAAAATGTAACTTAATCTAAAAAGGCTAATAAAAACTATAGGATTGACACGTGTCCTTCTATTGTTTTAAACATAAGAGTATTTTGGTAATTGTGTCAAATATTTCAGTTAATTATGTCTTATACGTTCATTGTGTCATATATTTTACATCATTTGTTATATGTATTCATTATTGTGTTTTACGTATTAAATAAATTTATGTTATTTTTGTTATTTTTCTATAGATTATATAAATTTGTTATTTATTACTGTGTTTTATAATTAGAAGTAAATAATGACATACTTTCACAAATGTGTTTTTAAACTAATAGTGTTAAAGATAACACAATATAATATTTTTATCATTGTTTTTTCATAAAATTATATAACTTCTTGTTATCTATTATTGTGTTTTACAATTAAAAAAACACAATGAAATTATTTCATATATATATTTTAAAACTTATAGTGTTCAAACTAACACAATAACAATAAAAAAAAACAATAAGAATTAAGTTATATTGTCACTGTTTTTTTATGCGTTAGATTAATTAGTTGGTAATTAATTAGTGTATTTTATATATTAGAGATAAACAACAATGTTATTCCACCATTACATTTTTTTTAAAATTCATCATTTTAGAAAATCACAATACTTTTAGAAAAACACAATACTATACTCGTTTTAATGATTAAAAATGTTTGTTTTTATCGTGTAATTTTTATAAAGAAATATCATACATAAAAGTTATGAACATTAAAAAAAATAGGAGAACTTACAGAAATACAACAAAAATAATTATTTTAAAATAACACTCTAACAAATTGTTTCCTAAAATTTGATATTCTCTGTTGATTAAAGATACTAATAGTTGAGATTAGTTGTTATACTTTTTAGTTTTAGTAGTATTCTTATTTGAACATTTCTATTAAAAGATAAACACCTCCTCCATTTTGAATGCTTTAAAATAATTTTAAGTAAAAATAAGATGACATGTTTTAATTGCATTGTGTTGATGGTACTTAAAAATCATGTTTATAATTAAAAACCATATTTATAATTAAAAACCGTAAAAATCAGGGGTTACATATATGTAGGTATGTGTTAGAAAGTGTACAATTAATAGTTACATACATGTATGGGTTATGTATTTGTAAGTACGTGTTACCAAGTGTACAACTAAGAGTTACCAACATGTAGTTCCTACAAGTTACGTATACGTAAGTCATTTCGTTATTATCGACATTACTTGGATTTTGTATGAAAAATATATAATGACCTTGAAAAATATGGTTGAATTTTACTTAAATATACTTTAAATAATTTTAAATCAATTATAAATTATGTGATTGGGTAGTGGTGGTTTTCACGGTTTTTAACCTAATATATATATATATATATATATATATATATATATATATATATATATATATATATATATATATATATATTAGACTAAAAACCGTAAAAACCATCACTACCCAATCACATAATATATATATATATATATATATATATATATATATATATATATATATATATATATATATATATATATATATATATTAGATTGAATAATACAACTCCTAATGATTATATACACATAAACAATACTTATATTGAATTATTAAATTATATATAACCATATAATAATACACCCACACACATATACATAATTGACGTCATCAAGTTTTTAAATCGATTCGACCGGGTTGACTAGTCGACAAGTAAGGTTACTATTTCACCGTCCGATTCAATTCAGAAAACATGGCACTTAATAGAGTGTGCAAAGGGTGAAGTGAGGGCAAAATCTTTCCTCTGTTTTAGGAGATAGAGAACATGCTCTTATTAAGAATTCAGCTTATGCAATTGAGTTGTGATAAATTATAATCATTTGAAAATGAGGGACCTTCTTGGCCGTCCGTTCTCTCCCCGCCTCTTATTGCTGTTTAATAATATACTTTGTATACAAAACAAATGCAAAAAGTTTGGTGTTGGGTATGTGTTGAATGGCTAAACGACACATATAATGAAACGTAAATTTATTGCTTTTTTTTCGTTAAAGTTGTGAGTTCAATTACTCTTGTTTAATTATCTTTCCTTGATGCGATGGTTGTATTATTATATTACTTCTCTCCCTACCTTTGTTTCTTCATAAACAAAAATTATTTGTTCCTAGCCAACAAAACGAACAAAAATACCATAATCGAGAAACGATTATTTGGAATCACGAATCACTTGTCAATAACAAATGTTGGTTAAGTTGTGTATAATAACTTGTCTTCTCTATTGACATCGCTAAGTTTAAAACCATTTAATTAAGTGAGTCTCGAATAATAGGATTCTAATTTTTTTTCTTTCGTGTTTTATAGATTTTTTGTATTTCTGCTCGAAATAAACAGTCATAATTTGAGCTTGTTAGATTATAAAAAAATTGAATTGAGGTTTTGACCTAATGTTAAATTTAATTTAAGCATTCAATCTGCATGACATAATCACTATTTAATATCTATTTTGTATTTTTTTTTGTCTCCGCTTGGGTAGAAAATAGTACTATTAAACTACCCACCTTTAATACTATTTTTAGATTATGATGTTAAGTGGTAGTTTTTTAATAGTTATTAAAATACTATCTTCTAATAGTTTATATTCTTTTGATATTATATAATTACCATTAAAAAAACTATCAAATAACCCTTATATGTAATGCTTTTAAATAATTTTTTAATTAAAATGCGACGACAATTAATTTCACTAATTAATTACGAAAAGAAAAAAAATCCAAATAGATGGTAGTTCTCCTATTGACAACTTTAATCGTTGAAATCCTTATTCTCGGAATTCTCAAGATCAAGAGCACATGCAATGATGGTTCGGTTAGTATAGTTTTCCACAAAATATTTTTAGATGCATGAATGTCTTATTCGAAAATGGAATCAATGACATCTTGTACTAGCTGTGAAATTTCAAAACCAATTATTTTCATAAATTTCTTAAAACATGTCCCTTTAGCGAAAAATAATTAAATATAGTTAATGTAGCACAAGGAGTCATCTTGAGGACCTATTACTTTTTAGATAACCAGACACAAAATACAACTTATAACATTGATAATGACATTGTTTTATAGACACATACTATGTAAAATTGTTGAAAACGCGTTTATATAAGTTTTAAGTTAAACAACGATACCAACATTATTTATTTGAAATGATATACATAGTAATATAAAAATTAGAATCCAATGATGAAGATTATTATTTAAAGAAACAATAATTTTTGAAATAATATTCTCATATTTAATACATATTATATAATACATATTGTAATAATACATATTACAATAATTTTTGAAATAATTTTTGTAAATAACGTATTTACTTAATATTACATAGTTTATATGATTTATATAGAAACATAAAATATACATATGTACACAGAAGGGTGTCCTCGTAAGGCGAGCATGAATATAATTTGATCAAACTAATAAAATGTCACACCCTAACTGAGGATCTAGGCATAGCGATAGATTCCAGCCAAATGAAGTGGAATAATACTACATATTTATTTCACTAGTAGATATCGTCCGGTCCCGATTACAAATACATGCTAGGGAAGAAAAAAAGAGAAAATAATAAAGTACAACACACTCAAATTTATCTAATATTAAAGCTAAATTAATCTAAAGTATTCTTCCTTCGGCTAGGGTTGGTTGGTTTTCTAGTGTATAGTGCATACACACTTCACTCTTAAATATTACCTGAAACAATACAAACTCAAAATATGTTAACAATATGTTGATAAGTACATCAAGACACAAATAAATAGTAATGTGTAAATTAAACAAGTTCATAATCAAACATCTACCCACGACCCGTGGACATCAAAATAATAATTTTTCTACTTATGTCTGCCAACATAAGTTATCAAATAGCACATATATATGACACAAGATAAACCATATATCATTTAGTGGATGGTCGTCCCAAATAGGTATGTTGTGTAGGGTTTTCTCAGATACTTCTACCCATGTATCTTATAATTCCTTTTGAGTTAATGATTATGCTAAAAGTTGGGGATTATTTGTGATAGCTAACAAGTCTTACTTAATAATACACTAGTAATTAACAAAAAGTTTAAGAGTATGTATTCTCATTTTCGCACAATAAATTTAACTAAATAAGTTTTTTTTAAAAGAGTCATATGAACTCACATTGTGAGAGTCTTGAAATTGAAATGAATCTCGAGTATTTGAAATTATTATGTTACTAATAACTCAAGTAATATAGTTGTTCTATAAGTGAGAGTGTTTTATAGTGAAATTTTTCCGAAATGCTCCAAAACCCATTAGGTGTTTTATAATATAACTTAGTATACAACTTTTAAAAACTTAATACAATTATTATATACATTATTTATCCATTTTAAAATTATAAATATGTATAAAAACTATAAATAAAAATAGTTATACATATTTTAATTTGTCTGTACAAGTGTACAACCAGGGGCGGAGCTTGAATATCCGCGTAGCGGGGGCGAAATTAATATTTTTTAAGGGGGGCGAACTCGATATTTTTATAAAAATTTACACTACCGAGTCAAAAATCTACATTGTCACACTATAAATTAACACTACCGGTCTTCTCTGTACTTCGCCAGTACAACCAACAATGCGTTTTTATGGCCAAATTTCATATTTTCATCAAGGTTTATTCTAGAAAAATACATTCTATTAAGTTGTACTTTATGCTACTGGAAGAATATGATTTTTGAATAAATAAACATATTTTATTATTTTTCTGTATTAAATCCTATTTTATGTTTTATAAGGGGATAATTTATAAAATAATTATTTTAACCTATATGGCACTAAATGTCACACCATTAAATTTCCACTGCGGGGTTCTACCACGAGACCGTGACAAACCAGGATCAGAGTCATCGGTCATATTGAACGACCACTATATGAATTTAAAATACGGAGTTTGCTCATTCAACACAAGAAAAGCATGGTTGAAAGTTCAAATTGCGAAAGCGTAAATTAATGTCAAAACCCATAAGTAAGTAATGCATAAAAGAAGGTACCTAAACAATATAAATAATGTAAGCCAAAGCACTTTTGAATGTATGATGAAAACAATGTGACTCCAATGCAATCCTATTCATTAGTTGTGCTAGCAACATAAGAAAACATGCTTAAAGCGTCAACATAATGGTTTGTAAGTTCACATGTTTCATAAACAAATAAATGTTTGAAATGTTCATAAGCTAATGTAAACAAAGTTACATAGATAGGTATTTAACACAAGTTCATGTTACTAAGTGTTTCAAAACTAAAGTTGATTGTTTGATGTTGTTTGACTTCCACCACATCTATCATAAACGATGGTCAATATGTTAGGACAATATTACGCCCATTCACCTCCAGTGGTGTTAGCGTGACTACAACGGTTGAGGTTTGTCAAACACAGCAGTACTACTCAAGACTACCTTGCTAGATCGTTACTGACGATTCGATACATAAGGACTTTTCATGATATGTTTGCGCTAAAGTAAACAAGTGACATAACAGTGTTACAAGATCACAAATGTTTGTTTGCATGCTTTCTCTCCTTAAAGGAAGTAAGTAAAAGAGGATACATGAGAACTCAATTAAGATTGCGTTAAGTAACTGTGCAAAACCGATAAATCTTTAAGTGTTACTTATCGACATAGGGTTGTGAGTAGGTTTTTGTTGTCCAAAAAGCCAGTTGTATCCAAACAAATCCAATTGTTTAAGCATTTAAGTAAAGTTAAAATGTTTGACTAGTTTGATAAAAATTGACTTTCAAGTTTGACCAATTTGACCCGACGACCTGTTGGTGACCTATTTTGTGAATTAATGTCCATTTGTGTTCATAATATTCATATCATACACATAGAGTTCATTATAGTACATGTAAGGTTCCAAGTTAGGTTACTTGTAAGGCCCCGTTACCGGAACGCTTACAGTTAAACAATCATCGCACACAATATATAAAACATACATTTATATTTGCTAAAACATCGCAGCGGAATAACTTAATAAATCATTTCATATATTAATAATTGCTTTTACAAAATAATACAACATTGTTAACTGTTACAAAATATCATTTAATTGCATTACAGCGCAAAAACATTATTGTTATACAAAATGAATGTCATCCAAAACTAGACAAGTAACTGCCCCCGTGCCATCCTCAGCAACTCTTACCTGCCAACTGAAAAATACATAAAAAGTCAATGATACTGAGTGAGTTCTAGCTTTGTAAAATATTTGATACTTTACTTTCGTTTAAAACCATTCTTTACTTTCATTTGCGATCATACATTATACGTACAAATAGATAATATTATTATTATCTTTCATCATCATTCGTTAACATTCTGTCATTCATCATTGTACGTCATTGTTATCATTCATTCCTTCATTCTCATTCTTATCGTACATTTCTTACATTTCGCACATTCGTCATTATCTTTTAGTGCCATGCACTATACCCCGAACATTGTGCACGAAGCTGGTAACTGGGCCTGAGGTCTATAAATAGACCCCAAACATTATGCACGAAGTTGACTCCAGTACCTAGGGCAAGTACATTCATCACTATCTTTCATTTTTCATCCGGACCAACGCCATGTGTGTAACATCTCGTATTTTTGTTAACTATGTAGTTAGTTTCGTTTATTATGTAAGGGCCATTTTTGTCAATTATGAAACTTATGGTGTGATCATGCCTATTTCTTTGGTTTTCTTTAACTCTTTTTAATAACTAATGATAATAGTAATAATACTATTTATAATAATAATAATATCACTAATAATAATAATACCAATAATGATAACGATGCTAATAAGATTGATAATAATTACTATTATAACAATAATAATAACCAAGCTTATGTTAACAACAATAATAATATTGATAATAATAATACTAATAATAATAATAATAATAGTAATAATAATAATATTGATAATAAAACTAATAATAATAATATTATTAATAATCATGAGAATTTTATTAACTAAAACTTAAAACAACTAAACTAGGGGGTTAAGTTGTTATTTTTAAAACTTTAAATTAAAGTTTCTGCATAAAATATAAGAACTTCAAATTCGAGGGACCAATTGTGTAATTGTTTAAAAACCCAAACCATTTCCCCCCTTACCCCGTAATTTCGGCGACCCACGCCGGCCACCGGCGGCCGAGCGCCGGCCACCCCTAAAAACCCACTAATCCACTCGAAAACGTTCCCAAATCGTTCCAAATTCAACCGTTTACATGTTTCGGACTTGATGGTATCATTTAATCGTGTTTATGAGACGGTTACAATCCTCAATCGATCGAGTAACCGGCGACGTAAACCCACGACCGTTCGAGCAATAAATTCTAATAACAATCTAATTAAACGAACTTGAATCATCATCTATCTATCTTTAATCAATTTAAACCTTCAATTGAACCTGAAACAAACACACACAACTTATTCAATCGTCATCTACATCGCGGTTCTGCAACTAGTCGAACCCCACATTCTGGTGTTCGAGGATCAAAATTGACAGAAGGTTTTACATCAAGATCATCACACGAAGCTATCCACCGAGTTAATTGAATTATAATCAACGTTTACATCGATTTTGCATCACCCACGGTCGCAAATTGTTCATCATTGGGATCACCTTCAAATCGAACGTATTCGGGTAAATTACATACATGGATATGCTCGATTAATCATGGGGAGCAAAAGCCCCATGGTTAATTTGGTTATCATCATCGTTTGGTTGATCAATTTGGTTCGAATCTAAACTAGGGTTTATGTGGAATTGGAGATTTAAGGCCTTTAGTTGTTTTAAGAAATAGAACCCAAGCCTAAACAGGCATAGGCTACCCAACCTAATGGTTTCACACTCACATATCCTACCTAAGGTCACGGGTTCGAACCCCGTGACCTGCATATTTTTTTTGAAAGGCTTTTTCAGCCTTATTTTAATTATGAAAATTTTTTAATAAATATAAAATGATTTTTACAAACTTCAAATATTTTTATAATCATCCAAATTATTTTCTGTAAATTTATTATTATAAATACTTTAACATCTTTCTTTTCTTTTTACATATTATCAAACATATATTAATGCTTAGTTTATTTTTATAAAAAAATAGATTTTAAATAATAGTTTAAATTACTTATTTATTATTTAGTCACTATATATTTTATAATGATGGATTAATCATGATAATTATAGGACTAAAAACGTTTATATATATTTTATAATCAAATTTCACAAATTATTATAAAGGATTTAATTCCTTTAAAAATTTTATAAATAGTATTTTACCAAGGAGTTCACTAATCTTATTTATTTTTAAATCCCCAAATTCTAGTACCCTAGTTCAAATTAAATCGTTAACCTTATTATTAACTTGGAACTTGTAAATATATACATATTTAGGTACCTCGTGAAGGTTTACTTTGGAACGTCGCTTATTATTCATATTAAACATCTCTTATATACTTATTGAACATGTGAGTTTCCTTGCCCCTTTTTCATATTTTCACACTAATTTGGGGTGAAACATGATAGCTTATACATGATACACTTATACACATTTGAGACTTGTAAATCACATGCAATTTAACTTATTATTTTGTCATGGTTATTTGTGTATTGTATGTGATTATATGAGATACATAGTTTGTTTACAATCATTAACTATTGCTAGCCTGGCGACGTCTTAGATCTTTGGGCCTGACAAGCCTATTTGGTGCTAAAGTCGAGGTATTGCCGACTCCTGATGACGTATGCTTGTTCATCATGGGAACCAAATACACTTAGCCAATCTTTTATACTTGTAATCAAGTCAAGGTTTGGTTGTAACGATATGTGTTCTATAACCTTACTTGCTTATGACCTATGACATGAATTGCTACTTGTAACCTTTTTCATATAATGTATGAAAACCTTGGAAATTCACCAACTATTTTTAGTTGACTTTTATTTTTATCATGTTTCAGGTGAACCTCAAGTTTAAAGTGATCTTTTGAAGCATGCGATAATCTAGGACTTGGACCTAGTTAATGAAACAAAAAGTTTACATTATGTTAGGTTATGTTTGAACTTATTTCTTGTTTGAGACTTATGATTGTATTTCAATTTAAGACTTATGATAATAATATTTACAATTTAATATAGCGTTATGTGGCTGTGAACAATCTTAACCCTCACATCTCGACGTTTCCGCCATCAAGGTTGGGGTGTGACAGATTGGTATCAGAGCCCATAACTATAGGGATTCGGTTATTAGAAATAGTGACCTAGACTATAGTTGCATGAACCTCATAGAAAGATCCTTATACCTTTGTGTTTACATGTTGTTTGCATGCTACATAATGATATGCCTTTTGTGCAACTTGATGCCTTAGCATAGGATTGCCTTATGTATGCTTAAACTTAGTTACTTGTCTCCCTAAACTTAACGTTGACACTTTGACTCTCCCCGAAAAATGAAACTTCTTAATCTTATTCTCGACGACACGTGGAATTGTATACTTAAGCTTATGACCTGGATCCTTAGACTTATGTCTAATCTATGTAAAATCTCATGAAGGTTTTGATTTCATGAACCTAAGAAATTTGTGTGACACATAGACACCTGTATTCTGGATTTCCTGGCAAAAGGCCCTCGGGCTAAGGCAAGCATATCGCATAAATCCTACGGGACTAGTTATGCTTACCTGGGGATTTCTGGGATGAGTGATAAACTATGGTCAACATACACAAATTTCTAAAGCGAGTGGGTCAACTTACCTTGACGTGTCAACGTTTCCAAATGGTAATGTGTTACCAAATGGAACCATTCCATGTGCCTTACAACTTTTGCCTTAATCCTTGATTGAACTATAATCCTTGTTATTCCAATTCTCGTATCTAACTCATTTTGTATATTCCAGCATGTCTCGTCATCATGGAAAGCGTGGAAGTTCCGATCGTAAGTTAGCCGCCATGATTGCTCGACAAATGGCTGCTGTCATCCCGACCATGGTTGCTGAACTTAATAGCACCTTAATGACCAACGCTAGCAACAATGGCAATTGATATGGAGAGAATAGCAACAACCAAAACGGGAACAATCAACACGGGAATAATCAAACTTGCACTTTCAAACACTTTAGCTCTTGCAAGCCCACTAGTTTTAGTGGCAAGGAAGGAGCCACTGGTCTTCTTGAGTGGTTCGAAAGCATGGAGAATACCTTTATCAATTGTGAGTGTCCCGATACGCTCAAGGTTCGTTATGCCACTAGTATGCTCCAACAAAGGGCACTTACCTGGTGGAATAGCGAGAAGAGAAACCGTGGTCCTGAAGCTGTGCTAGCACTTACCTGGGAAGAGTTCAAGAACATCGCCATCACGAAGTTCTGCCCAAGAAGTGAATTGCAAAAGTTGGAAGAAGAGTTTTGGAACTTGAAGCAAAATGATGGTGATCATTTGGCCTACTCAACTAGGCATCATGAGTTGAGTATACTGCTGCCTCACATGGTCGACACTGTCCCCCGCAACATAGAGAAGTTCATTAAGGGTGTACCACCCCAAATTCAAGATGCTGTGGTGGGTAGCCGACCCATAACCTTGGAAGAAGCCATTACTATCACCGCTCAACTCACCGAGAACCATATACGAGCGGGCACCATGTCTATGAAGGGTGCAAAGAAGGTAGAGAAGACGGCTACCGAGGCTGTTAAGGAGACCAAAGCTGAACCGTCTTACAACAACAACAACAACAAGAAGCGCAAGTTCACACCGGCGCGTAACTATGCTGTGGCTGCACCCAAACAACCCCAAAGACAACTTGTACCTACGGCTGCACCTATGGCACAAGTGCCTGGGGCTAGGGCTTATGATGGTCCTCAGCCTATGTGCAACATTTGTAGGTACCATCACCCGGGAAATCAACCATGCCGTATCTGTACTTTATGCGGTAAATATGGTCACTTGGTGCCGACTTGTCACCGTGCACCTAACAACGCCGCCGTGGTCACAAACCGTGTTTGCTACAACTGTGGGGAACCTGGTCATTTCCGCCCACAATGCCCTCGTCTTGTGGGTAATGTTCCACAAGCCCGAGGACGTGCTTTCAACATCAACGCTAACCAAGCACAAGCAAACAACGATGTGGTGAATGGTATGTTAACTTACCTTTAACTTTTATGACCTAATTCTTTTCATGTGTTACCTGCGTCGTTAAATACCTTTAAAATTGAACAGGTATGTTTCTTATTAATAAAACTTATGCCTATGTCCTATTTGATTCTGGAGCCGATAAGAGTTTTGTTTCGTTAGAGTTTAAACCCATACTTGCTAAGCCACATACGAAACTAGAAAGACCTCTTACCGTTGAAGTTGCCGATGGAGAACCGATCACCGTTGACGTCATTATTCGTGATTGCATCTTAAGTCTTGACACGCATGATTTTCTTATCGATCTTATCCCTATGAAACTTGGAAGCTTCGACGTCATCATTGGTATGGATTGGTTAGCCAAACACCATGCCGAGATCATTTGTTTCGAGAAGTGCATTCGTATACCGTTACCCTCTGGAGATACTTTGAAAGTGTTCGGTGAAAAATCTTCCAAAGGACTTAAACTCATGTCTTGCACTCAAGCCCGAAAGTGCTTAAGCAAGAAGTATATGGCCTTCTTGGCTTACGTGGTCAACACGAAAGTCAAAGGGAAAGAACTTAAGGATGTCCCTATCGTACGAGACTTTCCTGAAGTATTTCCCGATGACCTTAGTGGTTTACCTCCCGTGCGTGAAGTCGAGTTTAAAATTGACTTGATACCGGGAGCAAACCCCGTGGCTAAGTCACCATATCGGCTTGCACCATCGGAAATGCAAGAACTCTCTAGTCAACTTCAAGAGCTATCCGAGAAGGGTTTCATCCGTCCTAGTTCTTCGCCTTGGGGTGCACCTGTTCTTTTCGTGAAGAAGAAAGATGGAACGTTTCGTATGTGCATCGATTATCATGAGCTTAACAAGCTTACCATCAAGAACCGTTATCCTCTTCCTCGTATCGATGATTTGTTTGACCAACTTCAAGGAGCTGCTATCTTCTCGAAGATCGACTTACGTTCTGGCTATCAACAATTGCGAGTCCATGATGATGATATCCCAAAGACCGCGTTCCGTACTCGTTATGGGCACTATGAGTTTATGGTGATGCCTTTTGGTTTAACCAATGCTCCGGCTGTCTTCATGGATCTCATGAACCGAGTATTCAAGCCTTATCTAGACAAGTTTGTGATCGTTTTCATTGATGACATACTTATCTATTCCAAGTCCAACACCGATCATGAACTACATTTGAGATTGGTTCTTGAATTGTTGAAGAAAGAGCAATTGTACGCGAAGTTCTCGAAGTGTGATTTCTGGCTCGAGGAAGTTCAATTTCTAGGACACGTGGTGAATAGCCAAGGAATTCACGTTGATCCTGCAAAGGTGGAAGCTGTGAAAAATTGGTGTGTTCTTACAACTCCTACCGAAGTTCGTTCTTTTCTTGGTCTTGCTGGTTATTATCGGCGATTCATTGCCAACTTCTCGAGGATCGCGAAACCGCTCACTACTTTGACACAAAAGAATAAACCATTCGAGTGGGGTTCCGAGCAAGAAGAAGCTTTGATGCGTTAAAGCATAAGTTGTGCAATGCTCCCATCTTGACCCTACCCGATGAAAACGATGATTTCACCGTGAATTGTGATGCATCTAAACAAGGCCTTGGTTGTGTTCTCATGCAGAGAGGAAAGGTCATAGCTTATGCATCGAGACAATTGAAGGTTCACGAAGTGAATTATACAACACACGATCTTGAGCTTGGTGTTGTTGTCTTTGCCTTGAAGATTTGGAGGCACTACCTGTATGGTACGCAATGTATAGTCTACACCGATCACAAAAGCCTTCAACACGTTTTTAATCAACAAGATCTCAACATGAGACAACGTCGTTGGGTGGAGTTGATTAGTGATTACGATTGTGACATTCGTTACCATCCTGGTAAAGCAAATGTTGTAGCCGATGCACTAAGCCGAAAGATTCACAACAAGATTATCTCATTCCAAGAAATTCGCGATCGACGTCAATGGTTTGACACTTTGGGTGAGTTCGATACTGAGATCCGACTAGATGTCAACGAGACTACCGTACTACTACAAAACCTGAGGATAGATAGTGACATCGAGTCTAGCATCCTGGAGGCTCAACAAATGGTACAACGAGAAGGAAGAATGAAGGATGAATTGGAGCATAATCTTCTAACCCGATTGGAAACGAAACCTAATGGGTTGATGTACTTCGCCAATCGAATTTGGATTCCAAATCGCGATAACCTTCGTACCTTTATCATGAACGAAGCTCATCAAACTCGTTATTCTATTCATCCTGGTTCCGATAAGATGTACATGGACCTACGTGGTCAATATTGGTGGCCTGGAATGAAGAAAGATATAGCGACGTATGTAGCTAAGTGCCTCATATGTACGAAAGTTAAAGCCGAACATCAACGTCCAAGTGGGTTACTTGAGCAACCCGAGATTCCTATGTGGAAATGGGAACACATATCCATAGACTTCATAACTAAGCTACCCCGAACCTCCCGAGGACATGATAGCATATGGGTGATTGTTGACCGATTGACTAAGTCGGCACATTTTATACCCATACGTGACACTTACAAGACATCAAAGTTAGCCCGTATATACGTTGATGAGATTGTAAGTCGTCATGGGGTACCTCTGCACATCATATCCGAGCGAGATGCTCGTTTCACTTCACACTTTTGGTCGTCTATGCAAGAACTTTTGGGTACTCAATTGGACCTAAGCACGGCTTATCATCCTCAAACTGATGGTCAAACCGAGCGAACGATCCAAACCTTGGAGGATTTGCTACGCCTTTGTGTTCTTGACTTTGGTGGTGATTGGGATACGCATCTACCGCTCGCGGAATTTTCGTATAACAATAGTTACCACTCGAGTATCAAGATGGCACCGTTCGAAGCACTTTATGGTCGTAAATGTCGTTCACCGATCTGTTGGACCGACATTGGTGAAAACTTCATCACTGGTCCTGAACTCATACAAGAGACAACCGATAAAGTTTCTATCATTCGCAAGAACCTTGAAGTGGCGAGAAGTCGACAAAAGAGTTATGCTGATAAGCGACGTAAGCCATTGGAATTCCAAGTTGGGGAGATGGTTCTTCTTAAGGTTTCACCGTGGAAAGGTGTGGTTCGCTTTGGAAAGAAGGGCAAACTGGCTCCAAGATTTGTAGGGCCTTTCAAAATCCTGAAAAGGATTGGGAAAGTGGCTTACAAACTGGAACTACCTTCCGACCTTAGTGGAGTTCATCCTGTGTTCCACGTCTCAAATTTGAGAAAGTGCTTGACCGACGAAAGTCTGTATGTTCCGTTGGAAGACATTCAGATTGACGAGTCACTACATTTTGTCGAGAAACCTGTTGAAATCATGGACCGTATAATGAAGAAGACGAGAACCACAACAACCCCAATCGTCAAGGTTCGTTGGGAAAATAAGCGTGGCGCCGAATTTACTTGGGAACGTGAGGAGCACATGAAGAAGAAATACCCGTTCTTATTTGTATAGTTTCATTACTCTTAATTTCGAGACGAAATTCTTTTAAGTTGGGGAGACTGTAACATCTCGTATTTTTGTTAACTATGTAGTTAGTTTCGTTTATTATGTAAGGGCCATTTTTGTCAATTATGAAACTTATGGTGTGATCATGCCTATTTCTTTGGTTTTCTTTAACTCTTTTTAATAACTAATGATAATAGTAATAATACTATTTATAATAATAATAATATCACTAATAATAATAATACCAATAATGATAACGATGCTAATAAGATTGATAATAATTACTATTATAACAATAATAATAACCAAGCTTATGTTAACAATAATAATAATATTGATAATAATAATAATAATAATAATAATAATAATAATAATAATAATAATAATAATATTGATAATAAAACTAATAATAATAATATTATTAATAATCATGAGAATTTTATTAACTAAAACTTAAAACAACTAACTAGGGGGTTAAGTTGTTATTTTTAAAACATTAAATTAAAGTTTCTGCATAAAATATAAGAACTTTAAATTCGAGAGACCAATTGTGTAATTATTTAAATACCCAACCATTTCCCCCCTTACCCGTAATTTCGGCGACCCACGCCGGCCACCGGCGGCCGAGCGCCGGCCACCCCTAAAAACCCACTAATCCACTCGAAAACGTTCCCAAATCGTTCCAAATTCAACCGTTTACATGTTTCGGACTTGATGGTATCATTTAATCGTGTTTATGAGACGGTTACAATCCTCAATCGATCGAGTAACCGGCGACGTAAACCCACGACCGTTCGAGCAATAAATTCTAATAACAATCTAATTAAACGAACTTGAATCATCATCTATCTATCTTTAATCAATTTCAACTTTCAATTGAACCTGAAACAAACACACACAACTTATTCAATCGTCATCTACATCGCGGTTCTGCAACTAGTCGAACCCCACATTCTGGTGTTCGAGGATCAAAATTGACAGAAGGTTTTACATCAAGATCATCACACGAAGCTATCCACCGAGTTAATTGAATTATAATCAACGTTTACATCGATTTTGCATCACCCACGGCTGCAAATTGTTCATCATTGGGATCACCTTCAAATCGAACGTATTCGGGTAAATTACATACATGGATATGCTCGATTAATCATGGGGAGCAAAAGCCCCATGGTTAATTTGGTTATCATCATCGTTTGGTTGATCAATTTGGTTCGAATCTAAACTAGGGTTTATGTGGAATTGGAGATTTAAGGCCTTTAGTTGTTTTAAGAAATAGAACCCAAGCCTAAACAGGCATAGGCTACCCAGCCTAATGGTTTCACACTCACATATCCTACCTAAGGTCACGGGTTCGAACCCCGTGACCTGCATATTTTTTTTAAAAGGCTTTTTCAGCCTTATTTTAATTATGAAAATTTTTTAATAAATATAAAATGATTTTTACAAACTTCAAATATTTTTATAATCATCCAAATTATTTTCTGTAAATTTATTATTATAAATACTTTAACATCTTTCTTTTCTTTTTACATATTATCAAACATATATTAATGCTTAGTTTATTTTTATAAAAAAATAGATTTTAAATAATAGTTTAAATTACTTATTTATTATTTAGTCACTATATATTTTATAATGATGGATTAATCATGATAATTATAGGACTAAAAACGTTTATATATATTGTATAATCAAATTTCACAAATTATTATAAAGGATTTAATTCCTTTAAAAATTTTATAAATAGTATTTTACCATAGAGTTCACTAATCTTATTTATTTTTAAATCCCCAAATTCTAGTACCCTAGTTCAAATTAAATCGTTAACCTTATTATTAACTTGGAACTTGTAAATATATACATATTTAGGTACCTCGTGAAGGTTTACTTTGGAACGTCGCTTATTATTCATATTAAACATCCATTATATACTTATTGAACATGTGAGTTTCCTTGCCCCTTTTTCATATTTTCACACTAATTTGGGGTGAAACATGATAGCTTATACATGATACACTTATACACATTTGAGACTTGTAAATCACATGCAATTCAACTTATTATTTTGTCATGGTTATTTGTGTATTGTATGTGATTATATGAGATACATAGTTTGTTTACAATCATTAACTATTGCTAGCCTGGCGACGTCTTAGATCTTTGGGCCTGACAAGCCTATTTGGTGCTAAAGTCGAGGTATTGCCGACTCCTGATGACGTATGCTTGTTCATCATGGGAACCAAATACACTTAGCCAATATTTTATACTTGTAATCAAGTCGAGGTTTGGTTGTAACGATATGTGTTCTATAACCTTACTTGCTTATGACCTATGACATGAATTGCTACTTGTAACCTTTTTCATATTATGTATGAAAACCTTGGAAACTCACCAACTATTTTTAGTTGACTTTTATTTTTATCATGTTTCAGGTGAACCTCAAGTTTAAAGTGATCTTTTGAAGCATGCGATAATCTAGGACTTGGACCTAGTTAATGAAACAAAAAGTTTACATTATGTTAGGTTATGTTTGAACTTATTTCTTGTTTGAGACTTATGATTGTATTTCAATTTAAGACTTATGATAATAATATTTACAATTTAATATAGCGTTATGTGGCTGTGAACAATCTTAACCCTCACATCTCGACGTTTCCGCCGTCAAGGTTGGGGTGTGACAATGTGTTGTAACCCGAACATTGTGCACGAAGTTGGTTACTGGGCCTGAGGTCTATAAATAGACCCCGAACATTATGCACGAAGCTGACTCCAGTACCTAGGGCAAGCGACAAGGGTCCCATACACATGGTCAATCACAAAGATTAGACCCCCGTGTGCATCCTTCTGGGTTAGCTAAACCGCACA
Organism: Flaveria ramosissima; assembly: GCA_025215565.1. Lineage (NCBI taxonomy): Eukaryota > Viridiplantae > Streptophyta > Magnoliopsida > Asterales > Asteraceae > Flaveria > Flaveria ramosissima. The sequence continues at coordinate 17,904,756 of CM046044.1, read as the reverse complement.
CAATTAAGCTAACACCCTTCACTGGATGTGAACCTCCTTACATTTGCTTGCAAGACTTTTTATTCATTCGTACATTCATTCATTCTTCCTTATGATCCACTTTTCATCATCATTAATTTCCGCTTTCATTAAATAAAACTTTAATTTCATTAATAATAACATACCACACAAAGTCACGGAAATATACATGATAAGGAACATAAAGAAAACATAACATAAACATACATAACATATGCATGCATAACATCATCACACATCAACATAAGACATCATGCAATCATCATACATCATTCCCGGGAACATCCCAAGTCATAGCCTAAAACTTCCTTTTTCCTAAAATTTCAGAAATAATTATGTCTTTTAGGCGCATGGGCACTATGCAGGTGCACGAGCACTATGCAGGCGCATGGAGACTTAGGCTCATGGGGAAAGTTGGGCGCATGGACAATATGCAGGCTCATGAGCCTAACTTAGGCGCATGGGCACTTTAGGCGTCTAGGCAGTTGGGCGCATGGGAACACTTAGGCAATTTAGGCATATCCTAGGCGCATGGATACTATTTGGGCGCATGAATTTCAGGCGCATGGGGACTTAGGCGCATGGACTACTGTTTAGGCGCATGAGTAACTACTTGTAACTAACACCATAATTCAGTCCCCAAATCATCATATTAACATGTTTTAAGCTTAGTTCTAACATTCTAAGCAACATAAACATGCTCATAACATAAACAAAACCATAAATTATCCCAAACATACACCCACCCCCATTTCACATACACATACATACGGGTATACACACCCAATATCATACAAATGTTTAATAATGTAATTCCAGCCCTAAAATCAGTTAAAACATGTAAAAGTGGGGATCTAGAACTCACCTTTGACAACTTTCGGGTAGACTTCTTCAAACCCGAAGGCAATTGAGTTCAACAGCCTAAAACCTGCCAAAACACACATACGAACCTACAAAACACATATAAGCATAAACCCGAGGCTAGAATTAGCCAAAAACAACTTAAATCACATGAAACTGACCTCAAATCCGAATTCTTCTTCTTCATCTCTCTAGAATCCGAGAGAATTCTGCTCTTTCTCTCTCTAAAACCAATTGCAAAAGTGAAAGTAACATGGCATGGGCGGCCACGTTACTTTTGTACAAAATAATATAAAATTGTACTTTTTACGCATTTAACCCCTCAGCTTGGGTAAAATTGCATTTCTTCCTTTCCCTTAACTTTTATTTTTTATTTCTCATCTTTTCAAAATTCTGGGTGTTACAAGTCCACCCCCCTTATATAGGTTTCGTCCCCGAAACCTGTTACTCCTCAAATAGATGTGAGTAATGTTGTCTCATCTCCTCCTCATTCTCCCACGTAGACTCGGATCCCTTTCTGTGTTACCACTGTACTCGCACCAAGGGAACCACTTTATTTCGTAATCTCTTTTCCTTTCAATCAATTATCGCCACCGGTTGCTCCACGTAATTGAGCCGCTCATCTACCTTAATGTCCTCCAGTGGTACGACCATATCTTTATCAGCTAAGCACTTTCGCAGATGAGATACATGGAATGTCGGGTGAATTCCACTTAACTCATCGGGTAATTCCAACCTATAGGCCACCTCTCCTACAAGAGCAACAATTCGGAAAGGCCCTATATACCTCAGGCTCAACTTGCCCCGCTTTCTGAACCAAATGATACCCTTCCAAGGTGAGACCTTCAACATAACCTTATCACCCACCTTGAACTCAATCGGTCTACATCTCTTGTCAGCATACGACTATTGTTTATCCTTTGCTGCCTTCATAAAGGCTTTGATCTTTTCCAGTTTCTCAGTCATAGCCTCGATCACCTCGATGCTCCCTAACTTCTTCTGACCAATATCACCCCAACATACGGGCGTTCTATATCTCCTACCGTATAGCATCTCATAGGGTGGCATACCAATGTTGGCATGATAACTATTATTGTATGAGAATTCCGCTAACGGTAAGTGGTCATCCCAACTTCCTGCAAAATCAATGACACATGCCCGGAGCATATCCTCAAGCGTCTGAATGGTTCTCTCCGACTGACCATCCGTCTATGGATGATAAGTCGTGCTAATGTGTAACCTCGTCCCCATCGCATCATGAAATTCTTCTAAAACATGGATGTAAACCGAGTGTCACAATCAGACACAATAGACACCACCATGACGAGTTACAATCTCCTTGATGAATAGATCTGCTAATCTCTCGGAGGAATACGTTTCACGGATCAGTAGGAAGTTAGCACTCTTCGTTAGACGATCAACTATCACCCACATGGCATCATACCCTTTCGTGGTACGCGGTAGCTTCGTAATAAATTCCATGGTGATGTGCTCCCACTTCCACTCGGGTATATCCAAAGGTTGGATCTTCCCGTACGTGATGCTCTTCCTTCACTCGCAAGCAAGTAAGCCACTTACTCACATACTCCGCTACCTCGCGCTTCATGCCCGGCCACCAATAATCTTTCTTCATATCATGGTACATCTTTGTAGCACCAGGATGAATAGAGTATTAAGTCTTGTGAGCCTCATCCATGATCTTTTCACGTAGATCCCCATAACGAGGAATCCACATTCGTCCAAATTGGGTTCTAACACCGAGAGAGTTTTCACCCAAATCCAAGACTATACCTCTCATCCTTTCAGAGTTAAGGCTCCTCTTTCAACGCCTCGTCTTGAAACTCCTTGACCTGCTTCATCACGTCTGAGGTCATAACCAATTAATAAGCCTTCACCTGAATTGGTTCAGGCCTCTTCTTTCGGCTAAGGGCATCCGCCACTACATTGGCCTTGCCCGGATGGTAATGCATTTCACAATCATAGTCCTTTATAAGTTCCAACCATCGCCTTTACCTCATATTCAAATCTTTATGTTCGAAAAAGTACTTCAAGCTCTTCTGGTCAGTGAAGATAGTGTACTTCGTCCATACAGGTAGTGCCTTCAATTCTTCAATGCAAAGACCACAACTGCTAGCTCCAAGTCATGAATAGGGTAATTAACCTCATGAACCTTTAACTGTCGGGATGCGTAGGCTATAAAATTTCCTCGCTACATCAACACGCAACCCAACCCTGAATAAGAGGCATCTGAACAGACCATCAAATCCTCGCTTCCTTCGGGTAATGACAAGACAGGAGTTTGCGTTAACCTCGTCTTCAGCTCATCAAAAGCCCTCTCTTGATCTTGACCCCAAACAAATTTCACATCTTTACGGGTCAACTTGGTCAACAGAGAAGCTATCTTAGAGAAGTCTTGAATGAATCTTCTATAATATCCCGCCAATCCCAAGAAACTGCGAATCTCGGATGACGTCTTTGGAGACTTCCATTGCATCACAGCTTCCACTTTAGCCAGGTCGACCATAATCCCTTCAGGATTCACCACGTGACCCAAAAATTGAACTTCGTGCAACCAGAACGTGCACTTAGAGAACTTGGCATACAGCTTCTCCTTTTTTAGCGTCTCCAACACCTCTTGAATGTGACCGGCACAATCCTCCTCGCTCTTCGAATAAATCAGGATATCATCGATAAATACAATCACTAATTTATCTAACATCGGCCGACACACTCGATTCATCAAATCCATAAAAGCAGCTAGCGCGTTGGTTAAACCAAAAGACATAACAAGAAACTCGAAGTGTCCATAACACGTACGAAAAGCTGTTTTAGGTATATCCTGCTCTTTCACTTTTAATTGATGATAACCAGATCAAAGATCTATCCTCGAGAACCAACTGACACCTTGGAGCTGATCAAACAAATCATTGATTCTGGGTAGGGGATATCGGTTCTTCACCGTCAACTTATTCAACTCACGATAGTCGATGCACATCCTCATACTACCGTCCTTCTTTTTGACAAATAAGACCGGAGCACCCCAAGGAGAGATACTTGGTCTAATGAACCCCTTATAAAGCAACTCTTGCAGTTGTTCCATCAATTCCTTCATCTCGGTCGGGGCTAACCGATACGGCGCCTTAGCAACAGGTTGGGCACCGGGTATCAAGTCAATCTGAAATTCGATCTTACGGTCCAGTGACACACTTGGTAAATCTTCTGGGAACATATCCAGAAAGTCACACACAACTGGTAAATTAGACGGTTGTGGTGTTGGCGTATCCACATCCTTCACGTAGGCCAGGTAGGCAACACATCCACGCCTCATACACTTTCCCGCCACTGCCATCGAAATCACCTTCGGAATTGTAGTAACTCGATCAACATAGATCGTCACCGAACTCCCGTCAGGCGCTGTCAGTCGAATCATCTTCTTGCGACACACAATATTCGCCTCATAGGCCGCTAACCAGTCCATTCCTAGGACTACATCAAATCCGCCTAAGGTCATGACAAACAGTCTAGCAGGAAACTTACGACCTTCTAATTCTATGTCACAGTCTTCTTTCAGCTTAGAAATCCTGGTAGACTTACCTATGGTAATTTCTACATCGAATGGCTCATCTACATTTCTACTTCTAACAGGCAAATTAGCACAGAAAGCAACAGAAATAAAACTCTTACTAGCACCAGAATCAAATAACACAGAGGCAAGAGTTTGGTTTACTAGAAACGTACCTGACACAACATCGGGGTCCGTCCTAGCCTCCTCCCGAGTCATCGTGAAGGCTTTGGCGCTCGCCTTCTGCCCTTCAGTCCCTGTCGTCTTCTTCGCTCCGGAACTCTCAGCCCTTGGCTTCTTGCAATCCCTGCTCATGTGGCCCTCTCCACCATAGTTAAAGCACCTTGCCACTTTGCACTCTCTAGCCATATGACCAGGCTTCCCACACTTGAAGCATACATTCAATCTCCATCTACATTCTCCGGTATGCTCTTTCCCGCACTTGCCACACCTCTTCGACCCCGCACCGGGTGTGACCACACGCCGGTCATCCACCCTCGCAACCTTGTTATTTGGAGCGGCCCCGCCACGTCCAAACCGCTTCCCATTCCAGTTCTGGTCACAACCACCTTTCTTACTCACTTCAGCCACCACCACCTCTCGCTTGTCATACAGCCTTCCCGCCAGATCAACCACTGAACTAAACATACTCGGCCCGGGTAGTGATCATGTGTCTGCGGATATCCGTCGGCAAACCCTGGATGTACCTCTTAATTTTTCGTGACAAGGGTGTCACCTGATCTGGCACCATCCTTGCCATCTCATTGAACTTAGTGGTGTATTGCTGGTGTGTCATGGTTCCTGCCTCCAACTACAGGAACTCCCTCTCTACCTTGTCCAACTCCCTGTAAGGACAGAACTCCTCAATCACCAACTTCTTCAGCTCACTCCACCTTATCCGTCCCACCAACACAGAGCCGAGTCCACGAATGAGTGAGTGGCAAACTTTACCTTTTGGTCTTCCTTGCACTCGCTGATATCAAGTACAGCCTCCATCTCCCTCACCCACCGTTGAGCAGCAAGAGCAGTGCCATTTCCATCAAAAGTAGGGGGCTTGCATCTCTGGAATGCCCCATAATTACAGCCTCGTTTTGTCTCCTGTTGATGCATGTATGTCCCTAGATCATGATTTGTAATGTAATAGATCTTGTCTGTCTGATTATGATGTAATGTGTATTGATTAATGAAATGAAATTGATTATTTGTGATTTGTAATGTCTAATATTTCATTAATGAGTCGATATTGAATTGATTAATTGGGTTTATGATTGTTTGAATGGTTACACATCAAGTTATATTAAGTAAACATTCAAACTTAACTTAATGAAGTTCTCATGCGAATGGCCCATGCGAATGGACCATACGCATGAATAACTTCATACGATTGACTCAGTCGCACGACTGAACCAGGAGACTGAATCAGTCGTATGATTGACACATAAGATTGGCTCAGTCGCACGACTGAACACTCAGTCGTGCGGATGAATCAACCGCATGGTTCAATCGCACGATTGAACCATACTTATGGTCCAGTCGCACGAATGAACAATACTAACCTATAAATAGACCCAATTCGTGGAAAAACGTAAGCATTCATACCATTACGACTCCAGACGTACCCTAGCCGTCCAGAAGCCTCCCAAATCGTTCTCCAAGTTCACAGAACACATTAGATCGATTCCCAATCGACTTCTAACGTTAGATTCAATTCTTGATTGATTCTTCGTGTGTTCTCACTGATTGGATCGCCAATCAAATAGGATTCCGCACTATTTGATCTGGTTTACACGCTAATCACTAGGTATTTCGTTCGAATACCAGGTCCTAACAAGTGGTATCAGAGCTTTGGCTCTTGATTACGTGTGATTCAATCAAGATTGCATAAAAGTTTGTGTTTTTGCACTAAAAACGCAATCTTTGGTGTCAAAAGTGATCTTGGACGTTCCCTGCTCATCAAAGTTTGGTTTCTACGGACTTAGGTGATTAGACATTGCGAAATTTTGAATTTTTACGGCTGAAACACGTCAAACCTAGAAAATTTCGCAAAACAGCAGCTTCAGTCGCACGAGTGACCCATTCGCACGACTGGACTCCATTCGCATTGCCCAGACGCACGATTGGACCTAGTCGCATCTCATTCGTCCGATTGAACCGTTCGTTCGCATGTTCATACGCATCAGATTCATTCGCACGACTGAACCAATCGCTTAGTTCAGCCGCACGATTGAACCAGTCGCAGAGTTCATACGCACGGATAGCAATTCGCATCCTTCAGTCGCACCAGTTGACAGTTTGTTTTATTAGACTTAAAGTTATTCGCCATGGAAGATCAGATGTCAGCCTTTACTGCTGGGAAGGACTCTAGATCCAGAACACGCTGTTGCTTGAGAGTGAGGTGGGTAATCATAATAAACCACCAAAGCTCTTGACGTTAGATGAGTTTCCCCACTGGAAACAACGTTTGAGATCTACCTCAATGGAGTGGATCCGAATCTGTGGGAAGCTATCGAGATTGGGTATATACACCGGTGGGAGCCGATGGAGTTAGCTAACATTAGGAGGGATGACGGACGCGCAGAAAGTTAAATATAATGCAGAGAAGAGAGTCTATGCATTGATTACACAGTCTATCCCAAAAGACATTTCACCAGTACTCAGAGAATAAGCAGTCCAAGAAACTTTGGGATGAGCTAGAAAAGAGGTACGACGGGAATGCTTCGTTGAAGGCAATCAAGCTAAGGAGTTAAAGAAGGAATTCGATAACTTCTCATTGATGGGAAACGAGAGTTTGGACGATGTTATTGATAGATTCTACCATTTGATGAGCGAACTGCATACACATGGGGTGCTACTACCATGGAAGAAAAAGTTGTAACTTTGCAGACGGATTGCCTGAAAAGTGGGCTTCATTCGTGTCTAACCTGAGACAGAATGGAATGTTGCAAAGTTGGATATCAATGACTTCATTCTAAGTTGCGAGAAGAAGCACTAGGATGAAGTACAGAGCTCAGAAGTCTTCATACACTCAAATCCAGCTTTGTACAATGCCACGCCTCAAGCTAAGACATCTGGAGCACCTCTCCAGACTGCATTTGTGTCTAGCTCATCGGGTCCTTCACATGCTTCTCCTTTAGGATCAGACACGTCAGGGTCTTCTTGTACCCACTATATTGGATCTGAAGCAAATGCTACTAGACTGAAGACCGAGAACCTCGGTAATGTGACTGTGGAAGTAGCTCGAGAGCACATGGATCTTTTGGCTGCAGTGGTTCATTCATATGATGGACTTGTTTTCGGGAAGATTGGAAACTGCCATCTGGCAGACGAGGATTACGAGCAGGTGGACGAAATGGAGCTTGAGAGATGGACAATGTGGGCCTTAGCTAGTGCTGTCCGGAGGGCAAAGAAGTTTGTTAAAAAGACCGGACAGAACTTGGTAGCTACTAAGGATACCACATTTGGCTTTGACAAAAGCAAAGTGACCTTTCAACTGTGGAGAGAAGGGGCACTTCAAGAGAGAATGTGTCAAGCCAAAGAAGACGGGGAACGGGAACCCATTCTCGTCCTTCACTCGCCAAGACAAACAAGCTACAGTTCTACTTCATCAAGCAAGGATCCAAAGCCTTGACTGCTCATGATGATGAAGGACAGGATTGGAGCTTTAGGTTTGTCTCTCCAGGGGAATCAAACATTGCAAGTGTAGAAGACATGATGATGATTCCGCGAGTGAAGGAGATCTAGCAGTTGAGATAGCGATGTCAAATAGTGAAGAAGACAACTGCAACTGAGGTCAGCTACAAGCCTAAAGAGGAGACTTCACATCAAGAGACAGAAAAGACAGAATCACCAGAACCAGAGACATCTGATGCTGCGTTGATGGCTAACTCTTCTGAACCAACTCAGGTAAGTACCACTGACCAAATGTTTATAATCATGCTTGTTCTGATTGTGATACTTTTAGGAATAGCATAGATAAAAATTTGCTAGGTTATTAGATCATAATGATAACTTAGTAAAAGATTTGCAACTGTGCACTGAGGCTAATAGAGTTTTAAACAAAATGAGCATAGTTATAAAGAAAAGATAGACCTATTACTAAACAGCTTAGGAAACCGAAGTAGTTGCATTTAACCAAGCTAATGACATTAGGTACTATCTAAACTCCCTAGAAGAACACTAAGAAGCAAAGGCAGTTCTAGAAGTAGAATTAAACTCATTAAAACAGAAACGCATAGTTGGACTAGTTCTTCACACATAGTTCAACCTTATGAGAGAAGAAACAACATGAGGGATTGGGTACAAAGTGGTTCCACCACCACCTGAGACCTTGATGAACACTAGACTAGACAGTAAATAATAACATCAGGATCAGGTGTCTACTCCTCTTGTTAGTGATCTAGATACCTGAAGGATCAATGATCACAAGTTGAAGTATTAGAGTGTAATGCAGCGGAATGAAGAGAAGAATTAGTCAAATTATAGCAAGAGTATGTTATTTGTAACCAATGCGAGAGAATATTTTTCTGTGATTTGGAATGTTTCAATAATGCCCAATATTATTGCTAATCATTCACAGTTACAATAAGGTTGGCACTCCTTATATAGAGTGCAATCACTGCTGTAATCACGGGATAGTGATTACTAGCAGATCTAGTACAAAAATAACTAATTCTTATACTACTGAAATGTTCACAACTACTGAGAACATGTCAGAGTGCTAAGTATAAAACATGAAACAACTGAAAAGAAACTACTGATACTACAACGACTGAAGAACAAACTCTTCAGTCGTTTTACAAAACTACTGAAAGAAAATATAAAACTACTGAAAGCAAACCGTCACAACTACTGAAGAAGTCCTCTTCAGCTGTTGTGACAACGTCTGATACTTTGTCTTCAGCACTTGTCTTCAGACTTTGTCTTCAGCACTTGTCTTCAGACTTTGTCTTCAGCACTTGTGTCTTCAGACTTGTCTTCAGCACTTGTGTCTTCAGACTTTGTCTTCAGCACTGTGTCTTCAGACTTTGTAATCAGTTGTTGTCTTCAGCTGTTGTGGACTTCAGTAGTTGTTGTGACGTCTGTGGGACTTAAAGGTTTTTCTGATCCGGCTCATTGGTTCTTTTGGTCCAACAAACTCCCCCTGAACCAATGCAGCCAAAACCTTTAACTTTATTGAGGTCCCACTTATTGTTGGCAAAATGGATGGTCTTTTTCCTTCTTGATCAGTTGAGAAGATGACCCATATAAGCACCGGCCTGGAAGTAAGTCTCTGATGATTTGGTTGGCAAAGTATGGATGGGAGCTCTGTATTGGGGAATTGGACACTGAGCTGTTCCCCCATCCATGAAACTCACTTCCCATGTATAAGCCTGTAGGATTCTCTGGTGTATGCTCTGAGAAACATGATTTGTTCTTCCATAGTAAGATTCTCTGGTTCACCATCGAACAATCCTTCACGCCCATACAGCTCTGAGATGTATTTGGCCTGTTTGCCATTTTTGAGCTCAACTGTTGTGATCTGTCTGTAGGCAAACTCATCTGGGTGATTACCTTCAAGTAACAGACTGAGCTCATTTTGTTTGAAGTTCTCAAGCTTCTTGTAGACTAACCCCTTCTTGATTACTCTGTTTTCTAACATCTTTTGGGGAGGCTGTTTAGTCTCATAAGCCTTCTTGAAGTCTTCTACAATCTCCCAGGGTGATACTACAAGGACCACTGTGATCTCTTCATCTACGATCCTTTTTATCTGGCCCTTGTATCTGTGCAGGAATGTCCTTCTTCACAATTCTGTGAGCCACCCTAGGATCAGGCCACATCCTCACCTTTTCCTTTTGATATTGAAATGTGTTGGCAAGGGTGTACAGTCTCAGAGCTTCTTTCTTCATACTTATTATTGATGAAGAAGCAGCATAAGTTTTATCTATACTCTTTAGCATCTCCTCATCATGAAGCCTTTGCAGTTGCTCTTCTTCGATCTTTACTCTCACAGTTTCCATCTGTGAGGTGGGAGTGATGGGCATAGATTTGGCTTTAGGCAAAGTTAGGACTGCAGAAAGAGGCAGCCTATCTTCTTCCTCATCATCCTCTTCTTCTTCTTCTTCTAGCCTCAACATCCTTCTCTTCTTCTTCTTGGATGCATCATCGGCTGTTGGTTTTGAGGGTAAAGGAGTTGGTTTAATGGGTTGTGGTAGTGGTGATTTTGAAGTGGTAGGTTTTGCAGGTTGTTCTAGCATTCTTGTAATGAGTGAGGCTTTGGAGTATTTTGCTAGTTCGTTTCTGTTTCCAGCACCTGCTTCATTTAGTGCTTCAATCACTAATCCCTTTGTATATGCTTCAGACGTACAGATCTTGGTGGTTATAGCCAAGATACTGTCCCTGGTCCATGACTTAATCTCTATCAATGATCTTCCAAGATACTTTGCAATGAATCTGATCATGATCTCCAGTCTTTCTCTTTCTAGCACATCATAACTTGCCCATCTTGAGTTAATTTCTTCAACTTCAAGTCTTCTAATCTCTGAGTCAAGCTGTGCAGTATCGAACCCTTGTCTGTATAGTTGGTCAATAATGGAGTCCATAGATTTACTATGTGTAGCATCCGCCATTTTGACCATCTCATCAAGTTGGAGTTCTTTTTCTTTTCTTTCCATCTTCCTCTTCTTATATGTGATGTGAAAGTCTTTGTGACTTTCACTCACTTGATCAGTGTCAGCTCCTTCACATACTCTTCCTCCTTCTCAGTCTCTTTCACAACAACCTCTTCTTCCTCCTGTTCTCTCTCTATCAATATGCGCTTCCCTTTGTCTTTCACTGACTGACTCTCCCCCTTTTGGTTGCATTGGTTGCAAGGGTTTGAGTAGTAGAAAGCCTTGTGCTCACAATCTCCTCCACCAGTGGCTGTATGATTGAGGGAAGTTTGTCATCCAAGGTTTTGATCACAATGTCGGTGATCATTGGGGTGATGAGAGGTAGGGATTTGTGGAATATAGCAGCTGTTTGCTCAGAGGGGTTCTGTCCCTGAGAAACAGTGCCAGAAGTAGAGGCTGGTGGATTGAATGTTTTTAGTGGCTGAGTGTTTAGGAGACCTTCAGGTGAAGGTGCCATCTGTGGGTGTATGGTGGTATCAGATGGACTTGCTTCTTGAGAGAATTGGTCAAGTAGTCTTTGTAGTCTACTGACTTCTTCCTCAAGAATTGTGTTCTGGGCTAGAACATCATAAAAGAAGCCCAGGTCATCATCAGCAGATGCTGAATCACCTGACCTCCTGCTAGTAGCAAGATGTACATGCTCTGGGTGTAGACCAGATGTAGCATGTGCCCCTTTTTCTTGGAACTGGGGACTTCCAGCCTCAGGACGATGTCCTTCATCAGCTGTTGCCTCTGATGAGGTCTTAGCCATGTTACCAGCCTCAGTCTGATCATGTGCTGATGCAGAAGAGGTGGCAGCCTCACCAGATATTCTTGTCTCCGTATCTACACTAGGAGACTGAACATTTAAACCCCTGTGCTGTGGGTTGTCAGAAGCATGTTGATCCTCTTCCTCAATATCTGTGGTTTTCCCTTTAGGTGGTTGTCGGGAGGAGGAGAGGCATGCAGCTGAGTCAGCACATTTGCAATTATAAGTGTTGGACTTTGGGGGGCATTTTCATGAGGAGATAGGGTATTATGCACCTGGGGAGAATGGTGAGTTTCAATGGCAATCTCCTCAAATGAGGAAGATTCCAGATTTGTGGGTACCCTTCTTGGTTGCTTCAGGTTCCTTTGAGAGGAATCCTGAGCGGCTGTGGCTGGGTGAGTCTCTGATACTACTGGGGGGTTTACACCAGTAAGTATCCTGTCTTGGTGGTACAGGAGCATCTTCAGGGGACTCATCTTCCTGAATAGCTGTTTTGGTTCGTTTTGTTTTTGGTTTGGTGGGGACTTTGGATTTTGTGGTGGTGGCTGTGGGTTCCAGCTGCGTGGGTTTGCGCAGCTTGGCAGCCATTTGAGTGATTGGTCAGAGTTGTGCCGGGAGTATACTTCAGGCAATACAGCCATAGCAGGGACTCCCAGGCCAACAAGTCCCTCAGCTTGAAGCTGGTTTTCAATTATGGCCATTATAAACCGAGGATATAATATCCAACGGTTAGAAAGTTGTTTTTGGGCCATATCCTTGAGCTCTAAGAATAATATTTCAGAAAAATTTAAAGGTTGTTGCTCAAGGATAGAGTACAATACCTGTTGCCACCTTGTGGACATTTGATCCCATGATGAAGTCTTTGGAGCCAGGCAGACATTTACCATATGAAAGATAAGCCGTTCAGTCCTGGAAATGTTTCTTCAATATGGTAGAGGCACTCAGGTTGCCTTCGTATCCATGGTGGGCAAATGATAGATCAGTGGTGCCCTTTGGATAGCTAGTCGGGAAAGTGGCATCATCCAGATTGAGGGTTTGGCGAAGAATCTCTGGATTGATGACCACCTTTTGGCTATGGACAAACGAATGAAGTGACTCTGTGTCATTCTCCTCAGAGACAAGAGTGACGTTTGTCCAGAATTGGCTAAGGGATTCGGCATATATGGTGGGTTTATCAGAAAGGCTGTTTGTAGTAAGGTGAGGGACTGGACCATTAAATCAATGGCGTTGTGAAACTTGGTCCAGATGGTGATTTAGTAAGGTGAGCGACCAGTTGTGTCGAGGTTTTAGTTGCATGGTCGCCATGGATGAAGAGAGGGTACAGAGTTTTTGAACGTTAGGTTTGAGAGTAAAGGTGAGAAAAACTCTGGTGAGATAAGGGATTTATAGGGTAGGGTTATGAACCGACTGAAGGTTTTGGTGAGTCATCATTTGGTGAAACTGATGACGTGGCATTAACTTTTAGAGGTTTGAAATGACTGACCGTATTGGTGTGATCATCAGTTGTTATAAAACAACTGAAGACTTGGTTTTAACGTCAGACATTGAAACAGCTGAAGTCTTTGATTTAGTCTTCAGTAGTTATAAACTACTGAGGACAATTCCGACTTCAGGTGGTGAAACAACTGAGGACATGGTGTTTGTCATCAGTAGTTATGTAACTACTGAAGACAGTGGTTTTGTCATCAGTTGGTGTAAACAGCTGAAGACTTAGGGTAGTCTTCAGTAGTTGTAAACTACTGAAGACATAGCTGTGGCTTCAGTTGTTTAGAAACAGCAGTTGTAAAAACAACTGAAGAAAATTACTCATCAGCTGTTGTCGTCAATTCTTAGCTTTTCAGCTGTTTCAGTCTGACCTCCACATTTAAATCTGTTTCATTGGTCATCAGTACTTATCTGCATTTCTGACATCAGCAGTTGTAGTTACATCAGCTGTTGTGATTTCATCAGCTGTTATAACTACATCAGCTGTTTTAACAAATGAAGTACTTATATATGACATGGTTACCAATGATCATCAGTATTTATTACTGAGATTATCGGTAGTTGTCACTTATTCTAGCTCAGCATACCAAGCCTTAACACCAGGTTGTGGAAAGTTGAACTATCCAAAGGCTTAGTAAAAATGTCTGCAAGCTCATCAGCACTAGGAACAAATTTTGGATCAATCAGACCTTTTTCAAAACAATCTCTAATAAAGTGATGTCTGATTTCAATATGTTTAGTCCTAGAGTGCTGGACAGGATTCTTGACAATACAAAGAGCTGAAGAACTGTCCATTAACAATGGAGTCTTAGTCTCAGTTATGCCATAATCCAATAATTGGTTTTGAAGCCATAATACCTGAGATGTACAACTTGCAGCAGCAATGTACTCGGCTTCAGCAGTTGATGTAGCAACTGAGGTTTGTTTCTTACTCTGCCAAGAAATCAAACAGTTGCCTAGAATTGGCATCCACCAGAAGTTGATTTCCTGGTCAACTTACACCCTGCATAGTCACTGTCAGAAAAGCAACTAATTTACCAGAATGTCTAGTAGAATACCATAACCTAGAGATGGAGTGCCTTGCAAATATCTAAAGATCCTCTTGACTGCAATCAAATGAGACTCCTTAGGTCAGTTGCACAAACACGACGTTGCAGCAATAAATGATTCTTGCGATATAAGATGTATTACTACACTCAGCATGTAGCATATCTGGTCTAGAAGCTGTTAGGTACATCAAGGACCCAATCATACATCTGTAAAGTGTTTCATCAACCACTTTACCTTTCTGATCTGTATCCAGTTGTGTGGTGTTGCACATGGGAGTAGAACAGGTTTACAATTTTGTAAATCAAATTTTTCCAAAAGATTTTTTGTATATTTGGACTGATGAATGAAAATTCCATCAGCCTTTTGTTTGATTTGCAAACCCAGAAAGAATTGTAATTCCCCCATTGCACTCATTTCAAACTTTTGTTGCATCAGCTTTGTAAAGTCATCACACAACTGTGGATCAGAGGATGCAAAAATAATATCATCTACATAAATTTGAACAAGTAGATTATGCTGCCCTGCTTTCTTAATGAACAAAGTTTTATCTATGGTGCCTCTAGTAAAATATTTTCAAGAAGAAAGTTTGATAATGTCTCATACCAGGCCCTAGGAGCTTGTTTCAACCCATAAAGAGCCTTATCAAGCTTATACACCCAATTAGGATGTTTTGTCCTCAAAACCTGGTGGTTGACATACATAAACCTCTTCTTTAATTTTCCCATACAGAAAAGCACTTTTGACATCCATTTGAAAAACTTTAAGATTTTGATAAGCAGCATAAGCTAAAAACAATCGAATTGCTTCCAGTCTGGCTACAGGAGCAAAGGTTTCATCATAATCAATACCTTCTTCTTGTGCAAACCCCTGAACCACCAGTCTGGCCTTGTTCTTAACAATAAGCCCATTTTCATCAGTCTTATTCCTAAACACCCATTTAGTGCCTATTGCACACTTACCTGGAGGTAGAGGAACAAGTTCCCACACTTGTTGTTTCTTGAACTGAAGAAGCTCAAGCTGCATGGCATCAACCCATCCATTGTCCTTTAATGCAATGTGATAATTCTTTGGCTCTTGCTGACTAATGAAGAGAGCATAGAAGCAGAAATTTGACAATTGACTTCTTGTTGATACTCCAGCAGTGATATCACCAATGATTTGAGACATAGGGTGATTCTTCAGATCTTGATACACAATGAGATCAGTGCAAGTGTTTGTAGCAGGCTCAGCAGCAACAGATGGTGATGGTGAAGAATTTCCTTGAAACCAATCAGTTGATGGTAGTTCAAAGGAAGTTGAAGTTGTAGAAATCTCATCAGCATTTGTTGTGGATTGTGCTGCTGGAGCTGCAGGAACATCAGGTCTAGCTGAATCAGGCAGTTGATCAGTAAATCTGAAGAGGTGAGTACTACTATCATCATCATCAGCACCAGCAGTACCACCAGGTGGAGAACTGTTGACATGAGCAACAGCAGGAGTTTGATGAGGAGCATATTGTAGTATGTCCAAATCAAATATCTCCACAGGATTTTGTGGAATCTTGTCCTTTGGAGATTCATTAAACTTAACATGTAGAGTCTCTTCAACCATCTTTGTTCTACAGTTGAAGACTCTGTATGCTTTGCAAGTTGATGAATAACCAACAAAATATCCTGCATCCACCTTAGAATCAAATTTCTGGAGTTGATCCCTTGTGTTGAGAATGAAACAAGGACATCCAAAAGCTCTAAAGAATGAAATTAGAGGGGCCAAATGATGAAGAACTTCATATGGAGTTTTCATCAACCTCTTATTCACTAGAGCTCTATATTTGTACATAACAAGCAGTATTGATAGCTTCAGCCCAAAAAGTCATTGGCAATCCAGAGTCAGCCAACATGGACCTTGCAGCTTCAATAAGGGTCCTGTTCTTTCTCTCCACTACTCCATTTTGTTCAGGAGTTCTTGGAATGCTAAAATGCCTCTTGATTCCCTTTGAGAGGTAGAACTCATCAAGTGTATTGTTTCTAAATTCAGTTCCATTATCACTTCTAATACACTTGACTGAGAGGGAATACTGCTTCTCAACATACAACACAAAGTTGATAATCTTCTGAGGTGCTTCATCCTTTGAATGCAAAAAGAAAGTCCATACAAATCTGGAGTAATCATCCACAATTACTAGACAGTATTTCTTCTTAGCCATACTCATCACTCTCACAGGACCAAAGAGATCCATGTGAAGAAGCTGTAAGCAGGCTGTGGACTTAGGTTCTTCTATGGAAGGAAATGAAACTTTGTGCTGTTTTCCTTTTAGACAAGCAGTGCAGTCATCTTCACATTAAACTCCTTCATAGGCAATCCCCTTACTAAACCATGGTTAATCAGCTGATTTATGTTTTTGAGATTAACATGACCCAGCCTTCTATGCCATAGTGTAGATTCTTGAGGGGAAGCCTTGGAAAATAGGCAACAAGGAGGCCTTTGAGATCTATTTTCTTAGAAAGATCTAAGGCATACACTCTCCTGTCCTGTTGGCCTTAAGGAGATGTGTTTATCCCACACCTTGTCAATCAAACTCAAGAACTTTGGATGACAGAATCCGGCAGTTCTGACTTGTGAAAAGAGCAATATGGCCTTTGTCACACATTTGACTGACACTCAAGAGGTGGTACTTGAGATTTTCCACATGGTTAACATCATCAAACTTATTTCCCCATTGGAAACAAAGCCTTTGCCGATGATTTAACCCTTGCATCATTGCCAAAAGATACAAATCCCTTCCTTCCTTGAGAGTAGTCATTAAGAAGTGATCTGTTTCCTGTCATATGCATGGATCCTCCACTGTCTACATACCAGATCCTCTGTGGCATTTGAAGAACCCTGCAGAACAAAGCAAATTAGTTAGATTTTGAGACCCAAACCTTTTTGGTTTTGGGCCTATTCACATCAACAGATGGTGGACTAACAAGTTTGCTAGAAATAACAGCTTGAGAGGAAGAAGATGGTGGAAAAGAGGAATCCTTTGGCTTGGACCTCCTTTTCTGTGGATCAACATAGGAACATCTAATTGGTTGACTCTTCCCAATAGATGTTGAACCATCATAACCAGCTGTGTCTGATTTTGTGATAAAGCTTTCAGCTCTTCAGACACATTAGCACTGGAGTTTGATAAGTTCTTATGTTGCACCTTCTTCTTTTGAGCAACCTCAGCGCTGTTACCTGTTTAACCCCTTCCTTTTGGATTTCTTTTTGGACTTAAGGATTTACAGGATTTGATGTTGCTGGTACAAATGTGGCTTTAAACTCATTTTTCATTTTAACCATTTTCTCTTTAATTTCATCTTTATGTTTGAGTTTGGATCCTCTTTTGTACCAACAATCATCAGTGAGATGATTAAACAAACCACATACTTCACATGGTTTCTTTTTCATCTTATGTTGATCATCAACTAAAGAGGATGAAACTACTGAAGACTTGCTCTTCAGTACTTTGGAAGCACTATTGCTTTCTTGACTTCCTCTTTAGTAGTCTTCAAACTCTTTCTACTGACAGTTTTCTTCTTTTCAGTGCTGTCAGTAGTTGGAGCTTGAACTTCAGGAGTTAATTTTGCTCTCCAGTCCTTTCAGGACTTTCAGAAATAACTCCTGAGTTGACCAACTCTTTGATCATGTGAGTGTCAGCAACTGAACTATCAACATTAGCTGATAGGTTCTGAGAGGGCTTATTGCTGACTTCAACTTTTGATGATGCTTTATAAAAAGTGAATCACATGATGAGGTGGATTGGTTATTGCTTGCTTTCTCCATCAGATTTCACCTCTACTCTTGGAGCAAAATCTGTAGGAGGAGCAGTGTGATTATAACCAATGCCAAACTTCACATTGGAAGCTGATTGCTTACTAAGAAGCATCTCAAAACCTTTGCATGATTTCACCCATCGATCACACTCTACTTGGGTGACTGCAAGGGTTTCTTTAAGACTTTTCTGGTCCTCCAGAATAACCTCTAGCTTAGCCTTTTCATCATTTAATTGGCATTTAAGCTTATAAATCTCATCATTTTTACTATTAAGAGCAGACTCATACTCAGCTTGTCTTTTGGAAATTGTTTTCTCAAACTCAAGTTTTTCATTTATTAATGCTACATTTGCCTCTCTAATAGAGACAAAGCAGCAATGCAAGATTCAGAACATAACTTGGCTTTGGCCTCTGAAGATACCTGAGTTACCTGTGAAGATGATGCAGTTGAGCAGGAACCCTCAGTTGATTCCAGAGCCATAAGTGCCAGATTTCCAAAAGGACTATCACCACCATGTTGATCAGCACTTGTGAACAGTTGTTCATGACCAGACATGTCATCTGGCAAGCTGCTCCAATCAACAACTTTTGGGTGAAGAAGCTATGTTGTTGAGGTTGAGGGGGTTTATGAGATGGTTGAGGTTCTGGAAGTGCATGAGGTTGTGGTACCATAGGAGCTTGAACTTGACTGGTTTGTGGCATGTAATAACACGGGTAAGGGTAAGGCATTTGACCCTGAGGAACAAATATGCAGGAGATTGTAGTTGAGACTGATGACTAGAATTGACAGGATGTTGCCCTTTGTTTTGTTGACTATTGCTAGGAAAAGTCACAAAAGGTGCAGAGGAATTAGATCCAGATGATCTACATTCTCTAGCAAAGTGTCCAAGCCTTTGGCATCTGTGACACCTCAACTTACTCTTGTCAAAACCAACTTTGGTTTTGCCAAGAGTCCTGGGAACTTTCTTCCAGTTCTTTTGTAGAACTTCTGAGATCTGATATTTATCAAGCCATTTGGCTCAAAATATCCATCTCTTCTAAGTCATCATCAGCAATCCCCTTGAGATCATCCATGATGAAGCATAGATTGTCATTATTACACCCAGAAAATTGACTATCAACACTCACAAATGCTGAATCAGAAATGTTTGAAGAGAAATCAATATGCTCATCATACTGGCATTCAGATGAAGCATATTCTGACTCATGACTAACCAGAGCAGTGTTGCCTGGTACAAAGTCCTCAGTGAGCTTACCAGATGAAGACAGTTTTCTCTTTTGTTCTATCTCTCTCTCTCAATGTGAGCAATTTCCCATGAAGTTGGGTGAGAGATAGTTTGTCCAAATTTGCACTGGAGCGTAGGACAATGGTATATGTATCGTCCCATCTCTCAGGCAGTGATCTGAGAAATCTGTTATTCATCTGAACATTAGTATACTCATGTTTGACCATTTTCAATTCAGAGATCAAACAAGAGAACCGCTCAAACTGTTGAGTCAGTGTCTCACCCTTCCTATGAGAGAATGTCTCATATTGTTGGGCAAGGATCTCTCTATTATTTGCCAAGACCTCATCTGTTCCTCCAAATTGTTCTTTCAAGGCATTCCAGAGGTCATGGGCAGATTCATAATGCATTAGCCCAGAATAAATTTCATTGGGTAGTGCCATGGCCAGAATTCCATGGGCTTTTGCATCTATCTCAAACAATTTCTTATCCTCATCTGAGTATTGATCCTTCCTCTTCGGAACCATTTGATTGGTTTCCGGGTTATTCACCATAGGCTTGTGTGGACCATGTACCACTGATGTCCAACAACCTGAGCTGTTAACAGACAGGTGATGGAGCATACGACGTTGCCATATGTTATACTCATTCCTAACCAGCATTGGAGGCTTGGTTGAGGAACCAGTATTGTGAGGATCATTGGAAGGAGTAGTCATTTTGAAACCAAAAACAATTTTATTCAAGCAAAAATTAGACACACCACAACAAACTCAATGAAACCAAGAATAAGTCTCAGGATGAATGATTAAAAGCACAGAAAATTCAATCTCTATAACAGTTTCTTGCAAAAGGATACTAATTCACTCAAACTTGGATCTTGAAGAGCAGTTTCAATGATCAATTATTAGATCGATCAATGATTAACCTGCTCTGATACCATTTGACAGGATCAGCGATCACAAGTTTGAAGTATTAGAGTGTAATGCAGCGGAATGAAGAGAAGAATTAGTCAAATTATAGCAAGAGTATGTTATTTGTAACCAAATGCGAGAGAATATTTTTCTGTGATTTGGAATGTTTCAATAATGCCCAATATTATTGCTAAATCATTCACCGTTACAATAAGGTTGGCACTCCTTATATAGAGTGCAATCACTGCTGTAATCACGGGAGTGATTACTAGCAGATCTAGTACAAAAATAACTAATTCTTAATAAACTACTGAAATGTTCACAACTACTGAGAACATGTCAAGTGCTAAGTATAAAACATGAACACTGAAAAGAAACTACTGATACTACAACGACTGAAGAACAAACTCTTCAGTCGTTTTACAAAACTACTGAAAAGAGAAAATAAAAACTACTGAAAGCAAACCGTCACAACTACTGAAGAAGTCCTCTTCAGCTGTTGTGACAACGTCTGATACTTTGTCTTCAGCACTTGTCTTCAGACTTTGTCTTCAGCACTTGTCTTCAGACTTTGTCTTCAGCACTTGTGTCTTCAGACTTTGTCTTCAGCACTTGTGTCTTCAGACTTTGTCTTCAGCACTTGTGTCTTCAGACTTGGTAATCAGTTGTTGTCTTCAGCTGTTGTGGACTTCAGTAGTTGTGTTGTGACGTCTGGGACTTAAAGGTTTTTCTGATCCGGCTCATTGGTTCTTTTGGTCCAACACACTCCCTCATCCAATGCAGCCAAACCTTTAACTTTATTGAGGTCCCACTTATGTTGGCAAAATGGATGGTCTTTTTCCTTCTTGATCAGTTGAGAAGATGACCCATATAAGCACCGGCCTGGAAGTAAGTCTCTGATGATTTGGTTGGCAAAGTATGGATGGGAGCTCTGTATGGGGAATTGGACACTTACTGTTCCCCCATCCATGAAAATCACTTTCCATGTATAAGCCTGTAGGATTCTCTGGTGTATGCTCTGAGAAACATGATTTGTTCTTCCATATAAGATTCTCTGGTTCACCATCGAATAATCCTTCACGCCCATACAGCTCTGAGATGTATTTGGTCTCTTTTGCCATTTTTGAGCTCAACTGTTGTGATCTGTCTGTAGGCAAACTCATCTGGTGATTACCTTCAAGTAACAGACTGAGCTCATTTGTTTTAAGTTCTCAAGCTTCTTTTAGACTAACCCCTTCTTGATTACTCCTTTTCTAACATCTTTGGGAGGCTGTTTTAGTCTCATAAGCCTTCTTGAAGTCTTCTACAATCTCCCAGGGTATACTACAAGGACCACTGTGATCTCTTCATCTACGATCCTTTTTATCTGGCCCTTGTATCGTGCAGGAATGTCCTTCTTCACAATTCTGTGAGCCAGAGAAAACATCAAAAGAACCAGAGTCAAAACCTAAAGTGAGTGATGTTACTAGAGTGTCACACACTTCTCCACAAAGAAAGTTTAATCATAAAGTTGATAGCAGGTCATGCTACAACTGTGGAGAATATGGACATATTGCTTCCTATTGTCCTTTTTATCAGACACCTAGGAAGAAGATTGAACTTCAGGACTCTAAGCCTAGGTCTTCTAAGAGGAGCTCTCTGACTCCACCTAGAAGAACTAGTGAACCTAAAGTTCAACCTGTAAGCCAGTCGACTGTTTACCACAAACAGGCCTTGCACAAGTCTGGCTTATGGAAAGAGAAGTCATCCTGCGTGTCTGATACTGATGACAAGAAGGAACATGAGCTACCCTCACCCTCTAAGGGTCAATGGGTGGAATTTATGAGGTGTGATGCCTCTGGGAAACCCAAGCCAGTAAAGGATTGGGTTCCTAACTAAAACTAATTATTTACTTTGTATGTGCAGGGTGTTCGATACAGTGCTGAGACTAACACGTGGATTGTAGACAGCGGAGCATCCAGGCACATGACAGGAAATAGGGCCCTTTTATCAAACGTTAAGCAAATAAAGGAGGGCATGTTTCCTTTGCTGGAAACAAGGGAGGCTATATCACAGCTCAGGGAGAAGTGGGGAATCAGAAAGTTAAGTTTGATAAGGTGAACTACGTTCAACAACTTCAAAATAACTTACTTTCTGTTTCCCAAATCTGTGATAAAGGATTTAAGGTCATCTTCGACAACAAGAAGTGTTACGTGCTGAAGAAAGACTACGTGATCCCAGAGGACCAAGTTCTGATGACTGCTTCAAGATATAAAGACCATTATGTCTTGGATCTGTCACACTGCTTGCTACAACGGATCATGAGGTTCAGTGCTTTCTATCTAAAGCTACTAGAAGGATTCCATCTCCTGGCATAGGAGAATGGGACACATTAGTCAAAGGAAGATGAATCATTTGATTCAGAAGGATCTGGTGAGAGGAGTTAATGTCAAGAACTTCCAGCTTCCTGACTTTTGTGTAGCTTGCAAGAAAGGCAAACAGACGAAGAAGTCTCATAAGGAAAAGAAAGTTCATTCAATAGAACTTCCTCTTGAACTTCTTCACATGGATCTGTTTGGTCCAGTCAGTACAAAGAGCATTGCAGGCGACTTGTACTGTTTATGGGTCACTGATGACTACTCAAGGTTCACTTGGTTAATGTTTCTGAAATCCAAATCAGAAACATTTGAGTCATTCAAGGAGTTAGTAACCACACTGGAATCTCTTTACAAGCTGAAAGTTAGACAAGTACGCTCAGACAACGGGACAGAATTCAAGAACCAGTGGATGGAGGCATACTGCAAGGAAAAGGGAATTGTGCATCAATTCACTTCTGCCTACACGCCTAGATGAATGGCGTTGCTGAGAGAAAGAACAGAAGCTTGATAGAGACAGCACGGACTATGCTGCAGACTCGAAACTGCCTATCCAATTCTGGAATGAGGCAGTGGCAATGATGTTATACACTGAATCGAGTCCTGATAGTCAAGCGCCACGGAAAGACATGTTACGAGCTACTACAAAGACGCAAACCGAATTTGGAGTATCTTGAACCTTTGGCGCGCCGTGCACACTTCTGAAGAAGACACAAGAAGGCAAATTCAGCGAGAAGGCGGATGAAGGTATCTTTCTAGGATACAACATACCGAACAAGCGAGTTTACAACAACTCAACGGTCTTGTAGAAGTGTGGTGTAATGTTGACGTTCAGAGATATACCACACCACCTACTGGCAAAGGACCCGCCTACTTCTTCGACTATGATGAATTCTTCAAGTCCTTCAACATCCCTCTCTCTCCCTCAGATGATGAGTTAGCTACTAGAATGATGTATGATATTTTGAATACACCATCTAGCTCACAGGGAGAATCATCTACTCAGTCAGGGGGAGTAGTCGATGACAGTGACTCCTCCTCTGAAGATGAAGCTGAAGCAGATGACCAGAACAGTCAGGAGGAACAGGTTCCAGTTCATGAAAGTCCACAAGCATCTACCAGTTATGCACCTTCGACTTCGGAACCTCAAACTCCATCTACCTCAGATGCAGAACCAAATGTTCATAATCTTGGCTCTAAGGTAGCTGTTCCTACTACTCCAGGATCACGACTAAACGTCTATCATCCCCTTGACAATGTCATTGGGGATGTCAGATCAGGAGTACAAACCCGAAATCAGCTATACTCAGCTGATTACGCCCTTGATTATGGAGAAGGGTTATATTCATGATGGTGCTTATCGGTGTTTTGTCTCGCAGTTTGAGCCAAAATATGTCAGTGATGCACTAAATGATGAGGCGTGGGTGAGTGCCATGCAAGAAGAACTTCTTCAGTTCAAGAAGTTAGGTGTATGGACTCTGGTTGATAGACCTAAAGGTGCTAAAGTCATTGGCACCAAATGGGTCCTGAAATGCAAGAAGGATGACCAAGGGGTCATTATCAGGAACAAAGCTCGATTGGTGGTTCAGGGTTTTCGCCAAGTCGAGGGGATTGACTACAATGAGGTGTTTGCACCCGTGGCAAGGATGGAAGCCATTCGTATCTTCCTTGCCTATGCATCGTACATGAAGATTAAAGTCTACCAATTAGATGTGAAGAGTGCATTCCTTCATGGGGAAATCAGAGAAACAGTCTATGTCAGTCAACCCGAGGGATTTGAAGATCCTTATCATCGGGATAGAGTTTACAAGCTCGACAAGGCTTTATACAGGCTTCATCAAGCTCCAAGAGCTTGGTATGAGAAACTCTCGACTCATCTTGTGAAACACGGCTTTCGCAGGGGAGTCATTGACTGCACACTGTTTATTAAAGAAAAAGATGGCGACCTACTGCTCGTACAGATCTATGTTGATGACATAATCTTCGGTTCAAAGAACGAAGAGTTATGCAAAGAGTTTGAAGCAGTTATGAAGAAAGTTTGAGATGAGTGCTATGGGGGAGATGAAGTTCTTTCTCGGGTTACAGGTGGATCAGAATCCAAATGGGATCTTTCTACATCAGACCAAGTATGTGGGAGACATTCTCAGTCGTGTTGACATGGAGAATGCTTCTGCTGCTGGGACTCCACTTGCTACGAATCACGACATAGCACCTAATGAAAATGGAGATCTTGTAGATGCCACGATGTACCGAGGAATGATTGGATCCCTCATGTATCTCACTGCTTCAAGACCTGATATCATGTATGCTACATGTTTATGTTCTAGATATCAGGCTAAACCTAAGGTCAACCATCTGATTGGGGTCAAGAGGATTTTTTGTTATCTGAAGGGTACACGCACACTTGGATTGTGGTACCTCATGATGATGACTTTGAGCTTACCGTGTATAGTGACTCGGATTACGGGGGCTGCAAGATGAACTACAAGTCTACATCAGCAGCGGGGTGTCAATTCTTTGGGAAAGATTAGTTACCTGGCAGCAGTGTAAGAAGCAGACATCGGTTGCATTGTCAACCTGTGAAGCTGAGTATGTTGCTGCTGCAAGTTGCTGTTCACAAATCATCTGGATTCAACAGCAAATGCGGGATTACAATTTAAAGTTTTCTAACTCCTGCTGCAATTGCAGTAACTAAAAATCCAGTCCAACATCCAAAGACCAAACACATCGGTATTAAATACCATTTCATAAGAGACTGTTTTGAAAAGAACTTAATTGATGTGGTAAAAATTAATACTGATTTTTAACGCGCTGACCTCTATACTAAAGCCTTTGATAAACCACGTTTTCAATATTTGCTAGAGGTCAACGGCGTTAAAAAGAAAAGTGAGGTTATTCCTGATGATGATATGTGTAGTCCGATGTAGTTTAGTTAAAGTTTTTCCTTTTTATTTTACTTTATTTTATTTTATTTCATCTGTTTATTTTAGTATGTTTAAATTAAACTCATGTTATTTTGCTGTTTATTAAAATCCTAAAATAATTAAACCAGTAATGATTTTAGTATTTTAGGGGGAGAATATGTCAGCAAGTAACATTAAAAAAAAAACGAGGGAGAAGGAGTGGATAGCTGATATAAGGTAGATCGTATCTGTGATACCATTCAAACCTTTGGAAAATGATAGTACACAGGAACAAATCAAGAGGGACTTTATAATTTAATTTTAGAAAAGATGCACAAATTCAAAGTATAAGTCTGTGTAGCCTAAGCAATATAAAAGGGAAGATGATAGAACACTGGTAACTCCTAAGGTAACACAAAAAAAGTAGACCTAGAGGTTGCTAGACCACAAATGATATGTCGGTAGATTCAACACAATAGATGATTAGACCTGACTGGTGATCTCAAGATCAAACTAAGTTGTTCAACTGACTGTGGGCTTCCATCTTATCACTGGTTAACACAATCAACAATATTCCAATAAGGGGTAATGAGCATGTAAACGCCACAAATGTGTGCGGATGACCATAATTAGAGCAAAGAAAAAAATGAAAGACAAATGCTATAAAGCTAATGACTTATGTTGTTGGTGCATTTTGTGCAAAATAATATAAGCTGCTCTAACAAGGAGATAGGTTGTGTGCCTCTCTGCTGTGCGATGGCACTGACCTGAGGATAAGCATAACCTAGATGTTCTAGAATTCATTGTTGTTGCCGCCTCTCTCTGCTGTGCGATGGCACTGACCTGAGGACTGGCTTCTCTTTGAAAGCTCTAAGAATAGTCTCTTCTTGTAATAAATACCCGTAGGCCGCTCAAAAGCTCCTGAGGAATGTTGATTACCATATAAGTGTGGGATTCACACATGTTAGTTGAAATAATGAAACCTAAAACAATCACCAGTCTGTGTCAAAAGTCTGTGTATGGATTTAAGTGGACAAACATATTGACAATCATTGTGGCTGCAATTCTTGAAAGTTCAAATCAATGTGAAAATCTAAGAGTTCCAGTATGATTTCCTAAAGTTGCTAATGACTCTGGCTGAACACCAAGAATTGAGCATCAAAAGATTTGATAACAAGTCCCAAATGATTTGACTTGCCTGTATGATTCCAAAATTGAATTGGTCCAGGTGTGGTCAATCCAAGTTGAAGCTGTCTATTCCAGAACCAAATCCCGTAGATGTCCATCTTAGGATTTATCTCTCACAAAAAGCCAAAAACAAGTCTTGTTTTGAGTATTTAGTTTAAATTTTCTAAGTTAGTTAGTCGTTTTAGTTTGTTAGTTTGTCGGACTACATCAGGAAAATCAGTAAGGAATCAACTCACTAAAAGGGTCATGTCTGAGATGACCACATGTGCTTTAAATGTCTAAACGGGTCACGTCTGAGGTGACTAAATTGTTTAAAAAGATCACGTCTGAGGTGATCAAAAAGTTTTCAAGTTAAAATGATCATGTCTGAGATGATCAAGAGATCATAACGTTAATTTCAAAAATTAAAAGGGGTTTAAATGTTAATATTCAAATTGGCAGAAAATTTAATAAGTATGACCCATTCGCACGAATGGACCATACGTATGGACAAATCATACGAATGGAAGTCATTCGTATGAATGGACCATGAGTATGGACCATCCAACCAAATGGCCCATACGATTGGCCCAGTCGGATGTTTAAGGGCGAACGAGTGAGTCAGTCGCATGACTGAGAGCCAGTCGGACGACTGAAAAAGGGCGATTGACCCAATCGCACGACTGAGTCCCACTCGCACGACTGAAAAGTGCGTATGAGCTCAGTCGCACGATTGAATCTAGGGTTAGTATAAATAGAGGGGGAGTCGATCGCAGAGACTCACCACCCTCAAAGTAACCCTAAATCGCACGACTTAACACCACTCTGCCAAAATTTCATTTGATCTCTAAAACCCCCCGTTTCTTGATTACTGATCATATACATCGACTTTACAGGTAATTTGCGGTGAAGAGAAACCACAATAACGTTCAATTTGACTCCAGATCTGTAAAATCAGACCCGAAAACTAACCGAGACTTAAGTGGCTTAATCACCTAACTAAACGACTCAAACAGATGAAATTAAATACATTAGGTGTTATAAGAATGTATTGCGAGTCAAATGAACCAGATAACGATGTCTAAAACTCAAAAGTGGTGAAAAAGTGAATTTGAATTGAACAGTCAGTACATCATGCGAATGGACAGGTTGATGAACTTCAGTCGCACGACTGAAGGGTGCGAATTGCCTAACCGCACGACTGAACCATGCGTATGAAGTTCAGTCGCACGACTGGTGTAGCCGCATGCGGTTACATGCGCATGAGTCTAGTCGCACACTCAGTCGTACGCATGAGATCATTCGCACGACTGAATCCCAGTCGCACTGTTCAGTCGCACGACTGATCTCAGTCGCACAACCACAATCGCATGACAGAAAGATTTTCTTCAAGTTTAAGTGTTTCATGACGTTCTTAGCCAAAGGTACTAATGTTTATTTTGATTTGTGTTACAGATAGCGAGTCGATGGACTATGAGCACGAAGCATAACATATGTGCTCATCTGGATTTGACATCCAGAAACGCTGCTGATTTCTCGGGCATCATCACATTTTGCTGAGATCGAGGATTGCACATGCCATTTCTACTCCTTGTACTCCTTATAGGTCCGTTCAGCAGGCCTTCTGGGAAGGCGCTACAGCTGATAGATCCTCTGAGCCTCACTGCATCAGGAGTACTATCTTTGGAGAGGCTATTACTGTCTCAGAGGAGGATCTAAGGATTGTTTTACAGTTGGGGGATGACACTGATTGTCCGACTCGATTACACCCCCTCACAGTCAGAGGATGCTTTCTGAGAGCCAAGTACTCTGGGGACATCAATGCTGGGGTACTCAACAAGAGTAACCTCTGTCCCCAGTTTAAGTATCTTGCGCATGTTCTACTCAAGTGCATAGCTTCCAGGAAGGGAGGTTTTGATGAGCTGTCTGATCAGATACAGAACGCGTATGCTGCGTTGGTGCTAACCACCCGTTCAGCTTCTCCAAAATGATCTTCACCTATCTGGTGGAGAACATTGAGGGGAAAGGGAAGGAGGGCTTCTGCATGTATCCGAGGTTTATGCAGATGATTATAGATCAGAAGCTTCCCTCCCTGCCGAAGGAGAAGGAGGATGCGGTAGTCCTCGAGGTTATGGATGACACTACTTTGGGGAGGATGAAGGTGTATAGGGGGAAGCAAGTGAACCCCCTGTCAGGAGGTTGTTTGGGCATCTGGCCCGTGAAGACTACGTGGTGCCAGCCAAGAGAAAGTGGCGCCACGATGATAGTGATTCCGATGTGGAGCATATTGCTCTACCAACTCATGACTCGGATGATGATGATAGTGGAGACGCTGGGGACGATATGCCTGCTCCACCGAGAGGCACTGTGTCAGATGTTATACCCCCAGTGTCTGCCCCAGCTGGAGATGTTGTTGAGTCAGCTGGATTTCATCAAGATTTTGTTCATGGTGCTGAGGAAGAGGAGGAGTCTGATGAGGAGCCCCTCACGTGAACTGTGGGAAGCAAAGTTGTTCCCACAGAACATGGGCTACGGGTGGTTGGTGAACACCCAAGAGACTCCAGAGAGACTGATACTGACCCGAGTTATGCACCGGGTTTTGCAGGCAGGGTTGTAGGGGGAGCATCCACCTCCACAGGGACGAGGAGGAAGAGGATGGCTCAGCCCCATGGTCTGAAGAAGAAGAAGCGTCGGTTGACCTTCGTTACTACCATAGCCTCTACTTCCACCACAGCTACCACAACCACCACCATAGCTACCACCACAGTACAGATCCCATCCACCACCATATCATTTACACCCACATCACCTCCACCATTTCACCGACCCATCTTCACTACAGCCACCACCACCACCACCTCACACCAAGCAGGACCTTCAGCCCATCCCTCACATTCTTATGGATCACCTCTACCTCCAATCGGGGTAGAGGAACAGCTGTCAGCGCTCAACCGGATGGTGATGCGCTTACTAGCTGCAGATGAGGAGAAAGCTGCCCAGATACGCCAGCTTGTCGACCTGACTGCTGCACAATCTCGCCAGATGGCAGAGCAGGCTCGAGTTATAGAGCAGTAGGCTCAGCTGATGGATGCACAGCGTGTAGAGATGTCCCAACTCCAGGAGCAGCATGCCCAATCAGCTAAAAGGATAGAGGAGTTGGAGACCACCAACAACCATCATGTTGCGGCTCAAGGATCAAAGGACGAGCCCTTAAAGATCAAGGAAGGGGATGGAGATGATGGAGATGATGGTGATGATGATGATGAAGATGATGATGATGATGAGAGGATTTTACAAAGGATGAGGTAGAAACTGACGAAGATAGGACAGAGGGGAAGGACGATGATGATGAAGCAGAAGGAGGGGATGCGGCTGCATTGGCCTCTGCTTCAGGTCAAGAGAGGAGGTCAAGAATAGACAGGACCAATCAGCTACCACCTCTGCTCCTCCAAGTGATGAGACTATGATTCAGGATAAAAGTAAAGACTAGATGTTTATGTATTTATTTACTTTTGTGTTTGAATCCTGTATTGAAATAATGTATTGAATGTTTATATTAAGTTAATGCATTTCTGTTTGATTAATTACTAATGATTTATGTGTTGAATGTTAAATCAAACAGATCCAAATTATCAAAGAGATGAGTTTGATGTTGCTCCCCTTCAACAGGTCAAGACTCAACTAACCATGATCCTTGATCTGCAAGGGATCGTTAGGAGGTCTGTGAGTTATACCCCTGAAGAAGGGGAAATAATTCATGACCTATCAAACGAGCAACTCGCAGAGATTTTCAAGCTCAATCCGGATGAAATAGTTAAAGATGCTCCAACATGCGATTCGACTAGTGATGAAGAGCTCAACGATGTTGATGAAGTCGAGGTCGAAGATATCACCGCAGAGGAGTACCCTCAGTACGCTGACAATGAGGGTAATGTGGTCCCCAATCTGGGTGAATATCTCGTCAGTGATACTTTTGAGGTGTTGAGCAAGATGGAGCAGGAAACAGAGAAGGCAGAAGGAACAGCCCAAGCCTCAAATGATGATGTCGACATTCGAAAGGCTGAGTGGGCTGCATGTTTTGAAGAAGTTAGAGCCCAACGTGCTGCACCAAAGAAGGATGCCTACACCAAGCTCTACAGAGTCAAGAAACATCACAAGGTGTCAGGCAGGATTATAGCATGGGCGTATTTTGATGATCTTAATGTTTATGCAGTTAAGAGAGAACAGGGCATAGAGTACTTCAGATTCGCACATGATCTGAAGACTCTACCAGGTTTTGAGCTCAACCAGCTGGCTAAGCTAAAGCTTTTGTATGCTGACCCGAGGAAGATGTCAGGCTGGTTCGAGGCTGCCCTTAAGAAGGAGTACCACACCAGATCGGTTGACTTCAGACCCCAATAGCCGACTAGGTACATAAGAAGGTCTGAGGTTGATGCCATTACTGGCAAGCCCAAGATAGTGTTGAAGTGGAGTCCTCCGCGCACAATGTCGAGAATCCCACTCAGGGAAATGCCACAGGACTTCACTCCTCACTTTAAGTGGTGGTACTATGATTGGAGAACAGCTGAAGCGGTCATAGTCCTAAGCAAAGAGGGACAAATGGATACGATCAGGGTATTCGACCTGATGTGGCTTACTAACTTGTCAGCAAATGATGTCTATACGTTATACAAGTGGCCACTGTTCTATGACACGCAGGATATTGTACAAGCCCTCCAGTTCCAGAATGTTATACGACTCTGTTTCGCGTTTGAAATTCACGCGGGAGTCACAAAAGAGGAGAAGTACAAGAAATACAAGGAGGTTATGCAGAAGACAAGAGATTAGAGAGATCTAGGTCCAAGGGGGAGTTTGTTGATGCATGTATGTCCCTAGATCATGATTTGTAATGTAATAGATCTTGTCTGTCTGATTATGATGTAATGTGTAATGATTAATGAAATGAAATTGATTGTTTGTGATTTGTAATGTCTAATATTTCATTAATGAGTCGATATTGAATTGATTAATTAGGTTTATGATTGTTTGAATGGTTACACATCAAGTTATATTAAGTAAATATTCAAACTTAACTTAATGAAGTTCTCATGCGAATGGCCCATGCGAATGGACCATACGCATGAATAACTTCATACGATTGACTCAGTCGCACGACTGAACCAGGAGACTGAATCAGTCGTATGATTGACACATAAGATTGGCTCAGTCGCACGACTGAACACTCAGTCGTGCGGATGAATCAACCGCATGGTTCAATCGCACGACTGAACCATACTTATGGTCCAGTCGCACGAATGAACAATACTAACCTATAAATAGACCCAATTCGTGGAAAAACGTAAGCATTCATACCATTACGACTCTAGACGTACCCTAGCCGTCCAGAAGCCTCCCAAATCGTTCTCCAAGTTCACAGAACACATTAGATCGATTCCCAATCGACTTCTAACGTTAGATTCAATTCTTGATTGATTCTTCGTGTGTTCACACTGATTGGATCGCCAATAAAATAGGATTCCGCACTATTTGATCTGGTTTACACGCTAATCACTAGGTATTTCGTTCGAATACCAGGTCCTAACATCTCCTGCACGGGCTCCTCCTCCTCCTCATCACTGGAGACGACCCTCTCAGTCTCCGGTTGCTCTCTCTCTCCCTCGTGGCTTATTCCTTTCTTTCCTCTCACCTTCCCTCACAACCTTAATCACTTCGGTTACCACAGACGGCAGGATCATCTACATGACCTGGTGAACCTCCTCAACCATAGCCTCCTTTACTAAGGCCCTCAGATTTGCACTCTCATCTTCACCCTCTAGATGAGGGGTCTCGGGCTCGTCATGAGTCGTCTCATCAGCCCTAGCCTTGCCTCTCATGACACGTGGTCCAGCACCACATCCACCACGACCTCCACCTCGCGAAGCCTTTGAAGATCTACCTCCAGCCATCCTCAAAACATGCTATAAGATCCAAACACCAACATGGTCATTCAAGGTAATAGCTCAGTTTATGTCAAGTATAGTAAGTCCCTAATTACAGTGGCAAGTTATGATTAGCCACTTACTTTACTCTTCATACCCTAAGCATTTCCTATCCTGACTACATCAATATATAAATCTACTAAAAGCACATAAATCATATAACATGTGCACATAATACCGATTAACATTAAAGAAAATACCTGATGGCACGTTGCTACCCGGACTGGCATCCTCCATTTTGTCTTATTCTCAGTTTAAGTTTAGGTTTTTGAAAATATTTACCCATTTCTCTCAAACTTTGGCTCCAATACCAACTTGTAAGCCCCGTTACCGGGACGCTTACAGTTGAACAATCATCGCACAAAAGATATAAAACATACATTTACATTTGCTAAAACATCGCAGCGGAATAACTTAATAATCATTTCATATATTAATAATTGCTTTTGTAAAATAATACAACATTGTTAACTGTTACAAAATATCATTTGATTGCATTACAGCGCAAAAACATCATTGTTATACAAAATGGATGCCATCCAAAACTAGCCAAGTAACTGCCCCCGTGCCATCCTCAGCAACTCTTACCTGCCAACTGGAAAATACATAAAAAGTCAGCGTTGTTGAGTGAGTTCTAGTCTTATAAAATATTTGATACTTTACTTTCATTTAAAACCATTCTTTACTTTTATTCGCGATCATACATTATACGTACAGATAGATAATCTTATTAATTATCTTTCATCATCATTCGTTAACATTCATTCATTCATAATTGTACGTCATCCTTATCATTCATTCCTTCATTCTCATTCTTATCGTACATTTCTTACATTTCGCACATTCGTTATTATCTTTCAGTGCCATGTACTATACCCCGAACATTGTGCACGAAGCTGGTTACTGGGCCTGAGGTCTATAAATAGACCCCGGACATTATGCACGAAGCTGACTCCAGTACCTAGGGCAAGTACATTCATCACTATCTTTCATTTTGTATCCGGACCAATGCCATGTACTATCCCCCGAACATTATGCACGAAGCTGGTTACTGGGCCTAAGGTCTATAAATAGCCGAACATTATGCACGAAGCTGACTCCAGTACCTAGGGTAAGCGACAAGGGTCCCATACACATGATCAATCACAAAGATTAGACCCACGTGTGCATCCTTTTGGGTTAGCTAAACTGCACATAGTTGAGCTAACACCCTTCACTGGGTGTGAACCTCCTTACATTTGCTTGCAAGACTTTTTATTCATTCATACATTTATTCATTCTTTCTTATGTTCCACTTTTCATCATCATTAATTTCCGTTTTCATTACATAATCCTTTACGTTCATTGATAATAACATACCACGTAAAGTCACGGAAATATACATAATAAGGAACATAAAGAAAACATAACATAAACATACATAACATATGCATGCATAACATCATCACACATCAACATAAGACATCATGCAATCATCATACATCAACCCTAGGAACATCCAAAGTCATAGCCTAAAACTTTATTTTTCCTAAAATTTCATAAATAATTGTGTCTTTTAGGCGCATGGGCACTATGCAGGCGCGCAAGCACTATGCAAGCGCATGGAGACTTAGACACATAGGGAAAGTTGGGCGCATGGGCACTATTTGGGCGCATGGCCAACACTTAGTCATCTGGGCAACTCTCTAGGCGCCTGGACACTATGCAGGTGCATGAGCCTGACTTAGGCGCATGGGCACTTTGGGCGTCTGGGCGGTTGGGCGCATAGGAACACTTAGGCATTTTAGGCATATCCTAGGCACATGGATACTATTTGGGCGCATGAATTTCAGGCGCATGGGGACTTAGGCGCATGGACTATTGTTCAGGCGCATGAGTAACTACTTGTAACTAACACCATAATTCAGTCCCCAAATCATCATTGTAACATGTTCTAAGCTTAGTTCTAACATTCTAAGCAACATAAACATGCTCAAAACATAAACATAACCATAAATTATCCCAAACATACACACACCCCCATTTCACATACACATACATACGGATATACACACCCAACATCATATTCCAGCCCTAAAATCAGTTAAAACATGTACAAGTGGGGATCTAGAACTCACCTTTGAAAAATTTCGGGTAGACTTCTTCAAACCCGAATGTAATTGAGTTCAACCGCCTGAAACCCACCAAAACACACATACGAACCCACAAAACACATATAAGCATAAACCTGAGGCTAGAATCAACCAAGAACAACTTAAATCACATGAAACTAACCTCAAATCTGAATTCTTCTTCTTCCTCTCTCTAGAATCTGAGAGAAACCTGCTCTTTCTCTTTCTAAAACCGATTGCAAAAGTGAAAGTAACATGGCATGGGCGGCCATATTACTTTTGTACAAAATAATATAAAGTTTTGTACCTTTTACGCATTTAACCCCTCAACTTGGGTAAAATTACATTTCTTCCTTTTCCTTTACTTTTATTCTTTATTTCTCATCTTTTCAAAATTCCGGTTGTTACATTACTATTTCAAAATAAGTTTCCTTTTCACGAAAGTAGGGTTTTCAATTACACACATGTAACCAACAATCTAAACCTTCTAGCATAACAACACATGTATCATATTTCACATGTAACATGTAAAGTTTCTAACAAAAAAAGCTTTGTACATCTAATGCTTCTCTATGCATAAATATTCCATTATAAGTAATGTATTATCATGAATCATATTTACAACAAACCAAGTTTCCCAACATGTTTCTATGATCAATCTAATACACAATCAATCATCATAACACATTCCAGACTTGTAGAACTCATCTTGCAAATTACTAAAGCAATAAAGGTACTATTTGTAATAAACTATGAACTAGAAAACTAGATTTCTATGATCTAATCATTCATAATCCATTCATTTGTTCTAACTAACACATAAACAATCATTACTATCTATCTATCTATCATGCATATCTAAAATCAATCCACGTAACATTATCATCAATGAAGTTATTATTTTTAGTAAACCATGAAAATTGAGCTAAATTCTCAAATCTAAATCATCAAAACCCTTCAACATGATTCAACTAACATACTAGCTTGACATAATACCACAATTGTGTCAAGAATGAACTTTTCATAGAAAATCACCAAATTAAAGATACTTTTATTAGCAACCTTGGTTTACATGCAAACTAGAATTTTCTAGTATCAACAAACCCATATAATCATATAATAACCCATAACAACATATGATCAACTTAATTTGGCACCTTTGCTTGATTAGACTCGTTTTTAGATGAACTAGGGTTTCGTATGAACATACTAAACAAAACATATGAAAGTCACCAAAAGACTTACTTGTAACTACAAATCCTCATGTACTATAATTTATTGATGCTAGAAACGTCTAAAATCATAAACTATTGGAAGAATGGAAATCAAATAAGGATGGTTTGGTGTGGTGTGGTGTTCAATCGAATGAGGGGGTGTGGGCAGGGTTACGGTAACGAATGGGGTCATGGGATTAGGCTTTGGGTTTTATTCTTTAATTTTGTAATTGTAATTAAATTGGCATTGAAAATGAGTTTGAATGATTTATGAGTGAGTTTTACTAAACCAAATTGTTAGATGCTTCATACTTGATTTATTTAAACTCAAACAATTGTAATAAAGCCTTAACTATTGTTTTATAAACCAATGATCTTCAGCTCAAGTGGTTAAGGTGAGATATCCCAAGACTTCATACAATAGATCAACCACCAAAAGATATTTAGTTAATAATCTATATAAAGTACCACACCAAACAAGTTTTCCTTCTCAACCAAAATATTCAAGCACCCCGGCTTGTATCCACCATCTATCCTAGGAATGGAGCTCCACTGCCAACATGCATCAGGTATGAAATCATCATCATGCAAAATGTGACCACTGCCATGGTAGTCTCATCTCGCTCCCCTATATGTATCGTCTGCTGCTGGGCTATCACCATTGCTGCCTCGGCAACATCAACTCTCTACTCCGCTAGGGTCAATCGGTTCCTAGTCTCTGAAAGACTAGCCTCCAAATCTGACACTCAGAAGTGAATTTGGCTCAGAGCACTATCATCCAGCAACCTCTCCTCCTCAATCATCATCAATCTCCCAAGCCTGGCTCACCTCATCCTGAATCCTTAGTTTCTTCCTCATCACAAGCAGCTCCTTCTCGTAGCGAATACATTGAGCTGTCAAAGTAGCCATCACACGCTCAATGGACTCGCCATCGATAGTAATCCCACGAGGAGTGGTGGATGACTCTCCCACCTCAAATGTGGAAGGAATACCATCTCTCGAGGCCCATCCTCGCATAGCGTCCATGATCCATCCCTATTGCTCATTGAGCAGTCTGGCCCGTTTGGGCACAGGTGCTCCATCCACCCAAGCATCACCAGCAGCCAGATATTATATTTTCTTCGACTACATTAACTAATGTCACTGTTTTATGTCCATTAAATTTGGTTCTGGTTATTAGGACACCTCCCATTTATAAATCAACAACCCCACATTTCTATATGATTCATGTAGCCTTATATACGTCATATATAGCCTATATCGGGCGTATAACCTCTCAGACAGCCTCCTGAAATTTCCTCATAGTTAGTATTGAAATTTGCTATACGCATCGTATACGCCTACACATGGGGTTCGTATAGGGTTATATGAAGCGTAAAGCCCTCTGACAGATCCCCCCCTCTAATTTTTCCTCGTTTTTAGTGTCTTCGATCATATATGTCTTGTATAGGGCCAAACGAGACGTATAGGTGGGTGTCGATTAATAATGACGGGTGTTTTAATATTAGGACCCTTCAACTTTTGCAATACACTTTTTCAATTATGCTAAATTTATTTACATAATTGGTCTTTAAACCTTCATTTCTCCTAAAACTTTGATGAAATTTCTTCTTCCCCTCAGTTTCTTCATTAGTCTCTTTATGGAAGGATCGATCTTGGATTGATAATGGAACAGAGAGTGCTAGTCAACCATTGTTGTTTCCATAACCGGTTGATTTTTTCTTGGACAATGTTGTTTCTATACCCGTTGAACAATATTTCAAAGGTTACTAGACCCAAGGTTGTCACCATCGTTGATGTAGATGGGAAGATCTATGGTTGTCAGTGTTATACTGGTCTGATTGTTTGTCACTAGTCCCGGCCCAACTACAGGCCATTCTAAACAGGCTGGTTATTTGGAAAACTACGGGCCGCTCTAAACAGGCCGCTCTGAAGATCTATGGTTGTCAGTGTAATACTGGTCTTCAAGATTTCTACACACTTCATATTATTAATGTTCCAAACCATTAGCCCCAAAGTATATTTTTTATGAACTAATCTAAATCTTCACATGTCATACCTTTTTTCTATTTAGATTCAACTCATGGATTATTTATGTGAAAACAAAAAAAAATGTACTCACCCAACATGATTCGTTACTCAACTCATCCAAACGCATATACGTCATTCTTACAATTGCATAACGAATAATATCCATTAACTACACAAAAACCCCTTAATCTTGCATTGCAAATAAGTTGCTAAATTTATTTCAATACTGAAATGATTCTTAGACAAGGTTACTCAAACATTAACTCAGTTTATAGCTAAGCCAACATATCAAACCTTACCGATTACTAAAAAACCTCTTGTTTGAACCAAACCTGACTAGTTTCACTCGGTTCAATTTGCTTTCACGGTTGTATAATAAAATAAATTACACGATCACAGCTTGTGTTCCTGCAAAATAATCTGTGAAATGGTGCGATTTTAAGATTCTACAGAACACTGTTCTTGCATTGCAAGTGGAACAGTGGGTCTCCAGGTTGTACCCTCGGGACTATCCATGAGAGCAATACCGAGTGTAGCCAAGTCTTTTCTGATTGCATCCGACCGTTCATACTCCTTGTTCTTTCGTGCGGTATTCCTTTCATTGATTTGTTTGATAACTTGGTCTTCGGTTAACTTTGCACGCTTGAGGGCTTTTTCCCTCAGCTGCTGTAAAACCTTCAAAAAGGCCATACCAATCTAAGTTTAGATTTTGATGGGTAAGACTAGAGAAGGTATTGGTTCAATTATACAGTTTCCATGATCAAGAAACCGTGTTATTACAATAAATAAAATCTTTGAAAAAAATGATTCAGGAAGTTGTATGCAATAAAAACTGGCTTTGGGGCCATTTCTCCTTGTAGCTAAGTATTTAATTTTAACCTATTTTAAATAAAACACAAGCCAAATCAACTTATTTACAAATTAAAGGTTTGAAACTGCCACCTCAAGGTAAGATGGTCAATGGTAGTCATGAATTTCTTATTGAAGCTTTAAACCAGGATTTTATAAAAATTGGTTTTAAGTTTGGTAGTTAGACTTGAATGACGTTTAAAAAGTCCCATGCTTGTAATCGGTTCATGATCCAATGCGAGACCAAACAGATATCTGTAGATCTATTTTGCAGCTCCAGTTCGGTCCATATCAGACCACATGATCAGCCTTGAAAAAAGAACACACTAGTTGGCAATGGAGAGGTGTTCTCTATTTTATGGCAACTGGTTTTTTTTACACTTTCAGCAAATATGATGGTTTTATGAGAAGAAAGCATCAAAGTAAATTATGTTATAACACTAGTTACCAGTAGCTAAAGTAACCTATGACAAGGGTAACTGAGACAAATTATATGAGGACAAAAGTTTATCTTATTTCAAGAAAATATTCAACTTTTGATGTTTAAAATCTAGTAACTTCACAACTTATAACTCGAACGGAATCTTTCAATTCTTTCCTCTTTAATACTTTTTGTACATTTTAATGTAGATATGAAACTTTTTACACAGCATTTTAAAGTTATTATATAACATGTGTAATACTAAAAAAGGCGAAAGTAAGATTTTGGAACGGAGAATGAATGAGGTACCTCATGGTAACTTGTTGGCATGAGCCCTAGAATTTCAAGGACATTCCTGATAGCCTTCTCTATAGCGGCAAGTGACTGTATTCGTGCCGCTTGCTTCTTCCCCTACAAAATGAGGAGCAAGTTAACTAGGGGAGCAAGTTAATTGCACAAGAGTAAGCGCCTAAATTACCAATGAAAATTAAGTACCTTACGAGTATGAAGAAGATCATTGGCAGTTTTCAAAGGATCAGAGATTGCAGAGAGGACAACTGGAGAGTGAAGATCTTCAGACATTGAAGTAATAAATACATCATTAAACGTTTGTATGCAATCAAGTATTTCCTTAGGTATATTTTGTTTAGGACTTGATTCATCTTGCTGCCCTACAACTTCTTCACAATCCTGCAATGTCTGCAACCAAATTAAGCTTTAACTTTAATTTAATGTTACAGATAAAACCCGAAGGATAAAACAATTAACAACTAAACACAAATAAAGATACCTGATATATGTAGTAAGCACGATCAGAAGCACTTTCCAGCTGTACATCAGAGTAGTTGATGGGGGATCGATAGTGTGTGCCAATCAGAAATAGTCTCAATGCCAATGGATGATAAAGTTCTATAACCTGAGAACTAAAAATAATAAACTGCTCAAAGCTGATGTTCATAGACACAAAGAAAGAAGGAATATTTCCAATGCAGATCCTATTATTATCTCTCTAAGAATCGCAAGTTTTACTATTTAGATATTATTTGACGTCTAAAATCGACCATCTTCCTATAATCACTACAAATAAATTGATGATATTTGTTAGCACCATCACACTAGTATTTTCAAGGTTTCATGCTATAAACTAGGGGTGTTCATCGGTTCGGTTATCGGTTTGTTCGGTTTATTCGGTTCGGTTTATTCGGTTTTGAAATTTTTTCAGGCATAACTGAAAACCGAACCGAACCGAATTGGGAATATGGATAACCGAACCGAATTCATTTCGGTTCGGTTTCAGTTAAAAACCGAAAAAACCGTATTCAACCGAAAAAACCGAATTCCCCATTTTTTTATATTTTTACGACGTTGTTAACTTTAGATCCCTCTTCATATATATTTTATCAAAAATTATATATCAAATAATTACACTCTTGAATTGTTAACAAACTCGTTTTCTAAAAATATAAATAGCCGACTTTGACTCTTTAAAAAATAAGATTTGACACTCAATTTTGGTAATTGAAGTTGAGCTAGCATATAAATTCTTAGTTATTTGGTTTAAATAAAACACCTTGAAAATTTAAGCCTTAAGAAGTTGGGCTAAACTTACAATTATAAAAAAATAAATAAAGTATACATATTGAATTCGGTTAAATCGATTAAACCGAACAAACCGAATTCAAAATTTACACCGAACCGAAAAAACCGAATTCCCAATTCGGTTTCGGTTACAAACTGAACCGAAAACCGAATTCATAATTCGGTTCGGTTTTTTCGGGTTACGAAAACGGATCGGTTTTCGGTTTTTTTCGGTTTTCGGTTTTTTTTTCACACCCCTACTATAAACTACCCAAAATTTAACAAATTTTGAATAGTACCAATGGTTTAAGTAACAACTTGAAGTCCAGTGACCAAATAAATATATAGTGGAAGTACCCACTACTCATTGCAATATGATATTTGGAAAAATGGCCAAACATTTGACTTTGACTATGTGACAAGTTAAACGTTGCAATTTACAAGGGACATATATGCAATATTCAATTATAAATACTAACTGAGATCTTATTCGTGTGATCATTTTTCCCATTCTCTATAACTAGACCCGCAATCACATCCCATAAACTTAGACCCACAAAATTATAATTTTAATGACATATATAAACATACAGGATTAGTAAAAATCAATTATAAAAGATAAACTCATTTATACCTGGCGAATTGTGAAAAAGTTACCAAGTGACTTGGACATCTTTTGGGAGTCAATAGTAACAAAACCATTGTGTACCCAATAGCTTATGTTGCTTTTATCACATGCAGCACAACTTTGGGCAATTTCATTTTCATGGTGGGGAAAAATAAGATCCATTCCACCACCATGAATATCAAACGCGTAACCTAAATAAGCAGCACTCATTGCACTGCACTCTATATGCCATCCAGGTCTTCCACGTCCCCATGGACTCTCCCAAGAAGGCTCACCCTCCTTTGCAGACTACAAGTAAAAGTTTGGAAATTGAACCATTTTTGTGAAATGGGTCGCTTTAGGTTATTTTTATGACAAGTCAAATGTGTTAAACCAAAAATAATAGCTGAAAAAGAAATGAGTGAAAAATTTTACAAGTAAATCGATGGATACGCTTAAGTATTTACAACCTCCTAAATTGTTTTTTTTAATAACCATGAATCCTTATTTATGAATCATAATCTTACTTTCCACAGAGCAAAATCAGCTGGATTTTTTTTCCTCGAGTCAACTGCTACACGCTCACCAGCTCGATTATCTTCTAACTTCCGCCCAGAAAGTCGTCCATATTGAGGAAACTCATCAACAGAAAAGTATACATCACCTTCAATTCTGTAGGCCCGTCCATTGTCAAGAATCTGTAACATAACAAAGTTAAAGAAACTGGAACAAAACTTTAATTTAACATTTGTCCCAGGTGAGTTTAATATTAAACATAGAGGAAAAACAAATAACAAAAAGCGTTTGCTTTGAGAGGCAACCGTCTCTCCTTATTTGTAGACTATTTATATTAGCATTAAAACCACTAAACTAATATCAACATATAAGAAAACAATGCCAAATTTGAGGTCTATCAATTCATAATAGAAAAAGTAAAGACCATGTGTCACACCCTGGGTTTGGGAAAAATTCAAAATAAATTATCAAAGGATGTCATATGCTAGCATGTACCAGAGGTGTCAACTCTAATCACAGCATCCGCAACACCCAAGAAAACATTTTACAATAATCAGAAATTAAGATTTCTTTCACCAAAATCTTAACTACCATATAAATGGACCAAAAATCTGAAACTACAATAAACTGCAACACAGTTTCAGTACAGTTCTAATTTTGTCACGGAACTTTAAGAATAACTACTAAAACCTTCTGACTTTCAAAAACTTAATAAAAGCCATCAGCCAATGTCAAGAGATTTCAGGTTTCTGGTCAAGACTACACACACAACTCAATTTTGTAAGATACACTAGTTTTAGTAATGATTTACATACTCCTATAATGAATTATTACTAATTTATTATGGTTAAAAAAACATACCTGTTTTATCATATCGATGATTTGGGGCATGTGATCAGAAACACGAGGTTCAACAGTAGGGCTTAAGCAGTGAAGATATCCCATATCTATATGGAACTCTTCACAAAAGCGTCTGCTTAAGCTGATTGGATCCTCTCCCAATTGGACTGCTCTAGCAATTATCTACAGAATTTGAAAAGTGCGCTAAGCTATCCTGTCATAATATATAACAAGCAGTTGGTAATTGAATCCATATTCTTGTGTCAGGAACCATAGCTAATTAATCATTTGAGACAATTTACTTGTTGAACCATAAACACTTAAGCAAAAACAAGAAGTTGAGGTCAAGTCGAAGTTCTCCCTTATGTAGATCCGTGTGATATTTACCTAGTGGCAGCTAGATTTCATTTTATCCTATGTTCATAACATGAACTTCTTGCAGTAAAAAGTAGCAAGCTTTATGCTCATTTCTGTTTTAGCTCTTATACTTCTAAAACCAGTAACAAGGGATTATACTTTATTTCCAGTTCTATTTAAGGGGTCATGATAATTGTTGACCAGAAAACTAATGTGGCTAAAGATAATCACATCTTATACAACAATTTAGGCATCAGAATTTGTACTTTAGGCAGCGTAGTTTTTAAATTATATAAGTAATAATAAATAAATGAACATCTATTATTGTCATAATTACATAAACCCCAAAGAAAGCAGTATCCTTATTTCATTAATATAAAGGCGAGGGGGGACAGGACCATGTCAAGGTCAATGGTGGTATCCGTAACACTATCCCTCAAACAGAAACAGAGATAAAACTTACTCTCATGTTTGTGAAAGTAGTCAAAGTACAGGGCCTATAACGGAAATCAGCACAAAGTATGATACCTTTTTACTACAATTAACCCTTCTTGAAAATAAACCTATCTTTTTATTACAACTACATATGACTCAAAGTATCATATAAGTTGCCTTTGTTGCAGTAAATTACAATCACTTGACACCATATGTCACACTCATGTAACTGGAAGAGCTTAGCTGTACAGGTAATAATTTGCATAATTGATATCGTCACTTACCTTGTCATCAACATCTGTAAAGTTTCGAACATAATTGACTTCATATCCCATGAACCGTAGATATCTGCCTAAGTTTCAAGTAAAACAAATTGAATGGCATCTAATTAGTAATAACCAAATTGAACAAACAAACCAAACTCACTTACTTGTGAGAAAAAAGAAAACAACCAAACAATGGATTTAAACCATTTGAAATACAAGAAATCTATAGTCAGATCACTCTGTATTAGATCATAGCACAACGCAGAGCCCTCACATACAAAAATAGTCTACCAAGGTAAAAACAAAATTATCCTTACCATTTTGTAACTATCTAAAGCAAGTTTAATAGGAAATTTGCAATGAGTTCGCAGTTCTTATGGTACCAATAATACTTTAACATCCCACCATCTACTTTGGGTATCTCTTTCTAAGAAAGCCAATTTAAATATCCTCAATTTATACTTTGGGTATCTCTTTCTAGGAAATTTGCAAAGATTTGTACTTTGAGTGTTTCCAAATCAAAAAGACCAAATATTTATCTACAGTTACACACACAAGTTCCATCCCATATACTAGTTTTATCAGTTTCAAATGATTTATGTTCGCTTGATTCCTAAGTATATTTGTTTAGTTGTTTGTAA
This sequence comes from Flaveria ramosissima, assembly GCA_025215565.1. NCBI lineage: Eukaryota > Viridiplantae > Streptophyta > Magnoliopsida > Asterales > Asteraceae > Flaveria > Flaveria ramosissima. The sequence goes on along the minus strand of CM046044.1, from coordinate 17,860,201 downwards.
AGTTCACATGGCTGCAACAGCAAAATTACCCCATTTTCACCACCTCAAAGTTCAACATTCACCATTATGCTCACTGTATAGATTCTATCTCCAACCTATCTTAACAATGTAGGATAGAAATTAAATAGAGTCACAAGTAACAATTTGAACAAATAAATTGAATAGAAACAGACAGAGGAAGGACCTGTAGAGAACATCGAAGGAAACGTAAACCCTAGCATGACCAATGTGGCTGAGATCATATGCAGTGACACCGCAAACATACATCCCAACTTTACCATCCACCTTAGGCTTAAACAACTCCTTCTCTTTGGTCATCGTGTTATACAGCCACAATTGGTGCTGTTTCGATTTCTTGTCATCCTCACAAGAGCCAATGGGTTTTGAGTGCGCTACAGATGTTGATGTTGATGAAGAACAAAGAAACCTGATTGTGTTGATGTTGGGTTTATGATGAAGAGTCTTGGTGGATATAACAGCAGCGAATGGTTTTCTAATGAAGAATTTGGAGATTGAAGACGAAAAAAGGGTTTGTAAGAATTGAAGAAGTGGAGTGCAGCCATGTTCTTCTGCTACCTTCAATGCAAGCTGTTTGTGTGCTTCAGATGAAGGGTTTTGTGATAACGTATCAGACTATCAGGTGGAGGCTTGCAGGTATTTATATTATAATAAGTAAACTAAACTAGAAATAAAAAAACATGTGGGGGATGTAGCTCAAATGGTAGAGCGCTCGCTTTGCATGCGAGAGGTACAGGGTTCGATCCCCTGCATCTCCATTTAGTTGTTTTACTTTTTTATTAGAACAATGACAAAGATAAGGTATTCTGAGCTAATTGTGTTTTTTTTTGATTTCTATAACTTGTAACAAAGTCATTATCATTATTTTAAAATTTGTAATACAAACTAACGATTTTAAAAAGAAATAAAAATTAGTCTTGCTGGACAAGACTAGTGTTGATTTTCTAAGCTTAATGGTTGTTTTATCATCCATTATGCCAATATGTGGAGAGCACGCATCAAAAGTTAACTTCTTATGCATGTTTATGTTTGTTTTTTCTGTCGGCCTCTTAACTTATATGCAAATAGGGCTGAGCAACCAAAATCCGGTGAACTGGTAACCCACCCATCGCCAAAAAACCATACCACAACATAACGATAACCGATATCACCGCAGTCCGGTTTCGAATGATTGGATCAACTAATAGTTAGGTTTCGGTTATGGTTAAGCATGCAATAACGGAAACACACCGGATAGTAGCAAGTGAACAACAATAGCCATCATTGCAATTATCAAGAAATGTAACTCCTACCAGATGATTTATCAAGATTGCAGCTAACTTTCCTTTTTAACAAAGTATTAATATTTCATCCGTTTCAAAAAATAAATTATGTTTTAAGGGTTTCTAAAGGCAAAAATTATTACAATGACAAATATGTTAAGTGAAAAAAAGATTTAGAGTAAACTAGTATTAAGCCCCAGTGTTGCGGCGGGGGACGTAACACCATGACAAGTAGCATCAATGTCACACTACCATCAACGACCACTTAACACCGGAAAAATCGTATTACAAAACAGAATAAAAACGAAAAAAATATAAAAGCAAACGAAAAGTAGACGTAAAAACATTGAATGACACACGCGAAATGTAAAACATAGACAACAATAACTAAGTCGATTTAAGAACCGTGCGTTGCGTCAACGCAGTTAAATAATAACAAGTAGGTGTGAAAACGTTGAACCACACGCGTACGTTGCAACGTGTAACTCGTAAACTTAGACCGTCACGTAAAAATGAAAACATGTAAAATAAAATGTATAAGAGACAAAAGTTGAGAGTGAAAAAATATTAGGGTTAAATTATGAAATATATAAAAGTATTAAAAGTAAAAAAATTAAAAAAAGAAAAAAACCAAGAAGTACAACTTATAAAGCACAATGTACAACCCATAAAGCATGTAAAAGTTGATAATTAGTATATAGTTGATTACATGAATAGTCCCTGTGATTTAGTTAAAATTTTGGATTTAGTCCTTATAGTTTTAAAATTGAGTATATAGTCTCTAATGTTATAGTTATCTTACATCAATGGTACATACTCTGTTAGTTCAGTTAGTGATGTTAAATTTATCAAATTAATTATTTTATCTGTACGGATCATCAATGTAATTGACATTTTAAAAAAAATATTTAAAAATATAGTTAGGAGTATTTTGATCATTTTTTAAAATCATTTATCAAAACTGAATTGTTTTAAAAAAATATTTTAAAAACTGAATTTTTTTAAGAAAAGATATTTCAAAACATGAATTGTTAAAAAAACAAAAGTTTAAAAAACCAACTAATTTAAATAAAGTTTAAAAAATCAAATAGTTTTAAGAATGGGCGTATAAAAAATAAACGGTTCAAAACCGAACATTTGAAAAACATGTTTTTAAGAAGTTTTTTTATCTGTGTATTTATAATGTAATTAAATAATAATCGTATTAATAATGAAATTATAAAAATAATAAAACAATAAAAAAATTTTGAAAAGCAATAATATAAAATTTTCATTAATAAAAATAATATTATAGTTTAAAAGTTAAAGTAAATCATGGCTAATGCGAGTAAAATGCTAATTTTATAATATTTAACATCACTAACGGTTGATTAACAGACTTAGGGACCATATATGAAATAGAAAGAAATGTTAGGGACTATATTTAAAGATTTTAAACTTTAAGAACCAAATCCAAAATTTCAACGTAACCACAACGACCATCCATGTAATTTACTCAAAGATTTATAATAATTTACCTAGCAAAGATTACATATACTCTCATGGCTGCTCTGGATGTACGTTAAATTGCATGCAAAGGATTTAAGGAAATAAGTTACGGTAAAGATAAGCCACTATAACTTAACAAGATTCACCTTTAAAAGAAATTATGTTTGATTTGATTATTAAAAATGATACACATTGGTAATAACTATGTTGGTTCACTTTGTAGTGAGTTTTCCATGTAAAAGGAAGGCTAAGAAAACAAACACAAACCAATACCAATGAGTTTTTTTTATTATGTTAACCCAAGTAAGGATTTCTAGCCCAAGCTTTAAAATAAGTAGCTAAGTTAAAAATTCAACATATGGTTATTTGACATAATAATGCAATAACTGACTAACCAAAAAATATTCAGTTAAGGTTTTTCAATAAGTGAAAATTCATTGTTTTTAGTTTTGGTTGAGGCTCAAAGCTGAATTCTCACATGCACACCTCTAAGAAAGCAAGAGGAATTGTATTTGTTTATAAATTTATAACTATGTAAGTGTAAAATTTCATTTAACATTGAATTAATTGACTTTAATGTCTCTTAGTGAAAAAATAAATAAATGTTTACTCGTTAGTAGATATATGTAATTAAATAACAATAATTTAACAAACATGCAATATGATCATATGATATATTGTCAAGTTGATGCTAAGTGAGTGAGTGGTAGAGTATGAATTGAATGTCCTCGTCTCTCTAAAAATTGAGACATAAATATGTCTTAGAAAGACTGACTTATCGAGTACTAAATTTTTTTCAGCATGAGTTCTTTCACAAGCATACCCGGTTTAGTGGTCTTTATCGATTGGTTTGTTGGGTAATGGTATAATCCAATGGATGTAATCCTACATTTAAAGATCTTTCTAACTTAAAGGGTTTAACATGTTTTTAGCATGTTTTTCTTTTTGTTTTAATTAAGAAATATATATTTATTTGTTTGATGCTGAGGTGGAGTGGTGACATGATGATATGAGCCCAGTGGGTCCAGTGGTTCAGGTAAAGTGATAAACCTTGCTGAACCCATGGAGTAGACTCATTTACCCAATCCAGAATCTGGTCAACAGCAACAAGAGGCTCAGTGGATGAGTGGGACTATTATTTCCTTTCTTTTCTGTATTAGTAGCTTATTTAATGATATAAAATAGAGGTTCTTCGTCAGATTAGTATTTTGCTAAGTGTTATCAGGTTGTAATCGGTAAATGCCCGTCTCGAATCGGGCCGACAAATTTGAATTTTATCTCAATTTGTTTCTGGTTCTAACATTTGGTTCCATTGCAGGGAACTCAAAGAGAAGATGGATCTGGACACCTGGAGTTTGGCAATTGTTGTTTAATAATCGGCCATTGCAGCACAACAGGACGCCATTTTTGTACCCCTAAAGAATGGTGTTGAAGCAATCAAGAGTTTGACGTATGGAAGTAGCCAACGTAGTAAGGAATCGGAGGTTGACCCTCATAATTTACAGACATTTCCGGTTAAAGGGGAGGATACCGATGACAATTCCATAACCGAAGTTGAAGAAGCGATTCCTAAAGATTTTTCTCTTAAAATACATGGAGAATAATTTACCAAAAAAAGTCAAGAAGAGGGGAATCGGGAGAATCATGGAGAGACGAAGAATGCATAATTAGAGCAAAATATATTCAACAGGATTGATGTCCTAACATTACTTTGTGGTACCTCACACAAAGATCAGGATCGGATAAGGTTTGGATGGACGACAAAGTAGATTGGCCAGCAAAGCAAACAATATCGGTTCTAACTTCTGAATTCCAAAATCCAATGGACAGGATTCTTTCGGGGCTGCACCGAAATTCAGGCTCGAGAAAACACAGGTTTTAGCTTATAGATGGGTCCTTGAAGCGGGTCAGCCTACAACTGAATGGTTTATTGCTTGGCACCAACTCCCTTCTTTTTGACTTGAGGACAAGTCAATTTTCCAAGGGGCAGATTTAATACAAGCCAGTGGGTCCAGTGGGTCAGCTAAAGTGGTAAACCCTGCTGAACCCGTGGAGTAGACCCATTTACCCAAGTCCAAGTGCTGGTCAACAGCAACAAGAGGCTTAATGGATGAGTGGGTCAGTTATTTCTTTTCTATTCTGCATTAGTAGCTTATTTAATGATAGGAAATAGAGGTTCTTAGGCAGATTAGTATTTTGTTAAGTGTTATTAGGTTGTAATCAGAGATTTTCACATCTCGAATCGGGCTGAAAAATTTGAATTTCATCTCAATTTATTTTTGGTTCTAACATTTGGTTCCATTATCGGGAAATAAAAAAAAGGATCTGGACACCTAGAGTTTGACAATTGCTGAACAATTATCAGCCATTGTTGCACAATTAGACGCCATTTTTGTACCCTTAAAGAACATTGTTGAAGCAATCAAGAGATTGATCCATGGAAGTGGCCAATGTAATAAGGAATCGAAGGCTGACCCTTATAATGCACTGACATTTCCAGTTAAAGGGGAGGATACCGGTGACCATAGTAACATGGTTTGCGGTACGATTTGGTACGGGTACGTGGTATGCGATTGCAATTCGCTAGGTCTTTAAAATTCGGTACGACCGGAGGTAGGCTTATTTCGATTCGCTCTGGTATGATGTACCATATAATATGGCATGATTTACAAGTTAAACTTTGTACTAGTTTTCTTCATTAAATTTTTTATGTAAATTCAAGACTTCATACTTCAAAATAGTTACTTCAAAAGTCAAAACAAATTACACAACTAAAAACTATAAAAAACACATTATAAAACTTAAAAGTACTTAAAAAGACATGATTCAACTCATAAAACTAGTCCACTCTTTGTTTTTTTTCCTTTACCAGTATTGTTTTCTTCATCCTTTTCTAAATCTTTCCATACCATATCTTCTAACCTTGAACCTTCCAAGTTTGTAGATTTAGGATCGATATCCTACTTATGGTGTGGTCCTTCTTTATATTCTTCTGAAAACCTTGAACTTAGGCGGATATTCGAATTAACATAGACAAGTTCGTCTGCCCTTTTATAGTTAAGCCGATTTCTCTTCACACCATTAGTGTAAGAATAGGTGCTCCATTTTCTTTCGACCGAAGAACTACTTATAGGTTGTGACAAGACCCTTCTTCGCTACTTTAGCTAATTCCAGATTTTCTCCACCATAAGTAGACCACCAATCTATTGCATTCATTGTAACAACATCTAGTTGAGCTGCAAGTAATGCATAAAGACCCTTTTTCATATGAAATGTGACAAATTGTTGTCATATCATCCGCTCCTCATCTTTAGTTTCAGTAATACGACCAATAGCTTCCATAACACCTTGTACAACTTCTTTAACAAGGTTTGGTGCTTTTCTTTGTGTGCCACCCGGTGCTAGCGTTTCAAGGAAACATGTCGTAAACTCGGGGGGCTTAGAGCAAATCCCAGACAATGTAAAGGGATAGTCATTTTCTCCTACCTTTTTAATAAATTTTGCTCTACTTAAGAGAAATAAGATACATATATATTATCCTTCATCACGTCTTTTATTTCTTCCAACATATTATCCATTATCTCTCACATTTTTGGGCATTCACCATCACAAAAGTTTTTCATTAGTAAAATAGGATTTATGATTTTTATAATGCTTTTAACTACATTCCAGAAGTTATCATCTCTGATAGTGTCGACAACTTCTTGTGCAATACTTCTAGTGTGTTCACCACCTTGTTTCGCCCAATCTCTCCATGAATTTAGAGCAACTGGTGTAGAAAGGGCCTGTCTACAAAGGATTAATCTCTTCAAAAAAACGTAGTGAGAGGCAAATCGGGTTTTTGCAACCTTTAATAGCTCCAACTTTGAATTTTCTCTTAAAATGGATAATGTTTGTCCATGGTTTTAAAAATATACTTGACAATCATTTTTTCTTTTTTATATGTGTTATGTAGCCAAAAAAACTCATTTGCATATTCTTTAAAAACCAGGTTTAATGTATGCACACAACATGGTGACCAAAAATATGCTTGTACACCGTTTTCTATTTCCTTTCCCGCAGCTTTATAATTGGTTGTGTTGTCCGTCACGATACTAAGAACATTACTTGAGCCGACTATTTCAATCGCTTGAGTTAAAAATTCCGCAATTTCTTTTCTCATTTTCTCCACCCCAGAATAGTCCTCAACATACATGAACATAAAACCATGGCTGTTTACGACAAGAATATTGATCAACGGTTTATGTTTCATATTTGTCCACCCATCAGATACAATAGAAATACCTTGTGAGTACCATGTATCTTTGTAAAGTGTTAGGTCCTTTTCCACATCTCTAACGCATTCATCTAAGACTACAATCCTTGCTTTCTCACTAGATGATGCTTTATACCCATCAGGCGCTTTTCTTATAGCACTCACCATTACCTGAAATTAAGGATTGCGTAAAACATTAGACGGAATACCATTTGCACATAAAGCCCTCATTATTTTCAGATCAATCGCGCTTCTTTCCATAATAAAAAAACATTGTTTGATCTGTTTCTTTGAGCTTAAATTATATTTCTTAGTCACTACGAAGCTTTTTAATGATTTCGATATTCCTTACTTCCCGACCTCTTTTACTCTCTTTTGCAATTGTTCATACTTGACTTGGTCTTTGATCAAAGCGGGACACCTTATGATTTCAGCTTTTTTGCCCAATGGTGCTTTAAAGAAATAGGTGTGTATTCTAGTGTAAGAGCTTGTAAATTTTCCATTAAAATGTTTACAAACCCACACTTTAGCACCTCCGGGGTTTTTACTACTACCCGCACTTATCAAAATAACTTCTTCATATAGAGGCTTGTGGTTGTCACTTATATGTGGTTGTAGAGATGTACCTAATTTAAAATGTCACATGTTAAAGAGAAATCAATTTAATGTAATTTTAACAACCACAATTAGAATAGTATTCATATACAAAATGACATATTATATGGTTGTTGTAGTATTCTATAGTTAACAATGACAATTAAACATAAATAATGAGAATAAAGAAAGTATTCTATTACAAGCTATTGTTAGCACAAACCATAGTATGGAGTTTATTTTTAAACTTAACTACCAAGCAAGATGACAAGGTCAATAACCACAATCATGACCATGAAATCCCACGTTCTAGCCCATATCTGCTTGTCAATAATCTGGTCATGATTGTGGTTACCATACTAATAATAAAATATATCCAAAAAAATAACCATCAGAACGGAAGCTACTATAATAGGAATACATGCATGCATCGATATTCATACTAAGTAAGTCGGTAGTACTAACCTTGTGATTACTTATTGTTGTTGTCTTGCTCATCATCAAGGTCAACAAAATCATTCTCCTATGCGGACCGTGACTCCGATTGTGCCTCCAATTGGTTATCGTGCAGCCTCATCACCAAGATCAACAATTCACTTCTTTCCAAATACCATACTGGAATACTTATACGATTAAATGACTAATATAAATTGAATTGAAATTGAGAGTTGAGACTATGGATTCTGGAATGGTAATTTCAGAATAGATGAAAGCTTATTATAAGCGATTATGTATAGGTAATGTGAAACTAAAAATGGAGGAAACTAGACCTTACAACTTCTTGTAATTAATTCTAGCGGTCTAACCTTTCAAATCTAATTCGATGTTTCAATTATGGTCGGAACGAGTTTTGTAAGGTTGGAGTTCGCAATCCTATCTGTATCAGGTTCGTTCGAAGTGAACTTTTGGATCGCCAATTTGAAGAACAAAATCGTGATCCTGAGCGCACTGGGAACACGTTCGTACCTCATTTCGGTACGATCAATTCATAACGAAAAATGTGGGGTATCCAGCGAACCATGTGATTATGCTGGTGACAATTCTATAACCGGAGTTGAAGAAGCAATTTCTAAAGATTTTCTTCTTAAAATACATGGAGAAGAATTTACCAAAGAAAGTTCAGAAGAGGAGAATCACAAGAATCATGGAGAGACGAAAAATGCAAAATTAGAGAAAAAAATTATTAACATAAATGATGTCCTAACGTTACTTTATGGTAACTCACACAAAGATCAGGATCGGATGAAGGCTTAGGCATATAAGAAACAATTTATCTGGTCATTACAAAAGCAAATCAAGGTTTGGATGGATGACAAAGTAGATTGACCAGCAAAGTGAACAATTATCGATTCTTACTTCTGAATTCTAAAATCCAATGGACAGGATTCTTTTCAGGCTGCACCAAAACTTAGGCTCGAGAAAACCCATGTTTTAGCTTATAGATAGGTCCTTGAAGCGGGTCAACCTACAATTGAATGGCTTATTGCTTGGCACCAACTCCCTTCTTTTCGACTTGAGGACAAGTCGATTTTCCAAGGGGCAGATTTGATACAAGCCAAATGGGTCCACTAGGTCAGCTAAAGTGGTAAACCCTACTGAACCCATGGAGCAGACCCATTTACCAAGTCCAGGACCTGGTCAACAGTAGCAAGAAGCTTAGTGGATGAGTGGGGCAATTATTTCCTTTCTTTTCTGCATTAGTAGCTTATTTAATGGTAAGAAAAAGAGGTTCTTAGGCAGATTAGTATTTTGTTAAGTGTTATCAGGTTGTAATCAGAGATCCCATCTCGAATTGGGCTGACAAATTTGAATTTCATCTTAGTACCGACAACAACAGTGGTCAATCGGACCCTATTCTTGCACCATTGACGGCGATAGCGACCCGGTTGGATTGTTTTGAATCTTTGAAAGCCGATATTGCCACTCTCAAGTCACAGGAGCCGTCGAAGAAGAAATCTAACGGTTACTCTGGACGAAATGAAAAAGGTGAATCATCCTAGCGATCAACACACCTCGGCCCTTCCACCAAGATCACCTTACCTGCTTTTAGTGGTGGTTGCCCACGGGGGTGGATCTTAAAGGGAGAGAAGTTTTTCAAATATTACAATGTTGCAGATGAGGATAAAGTTGATATTGTTGCCATGCATTTCGTGGGAGATGCTCTCGACGTATATTCATGGATATCGGTCGATCAGATAGTAACTTATTGGGAAGAACTTGTTCTAGCTTTAAAGAAGAATTTTGATCCGACTGGGTTTCAAAACCTAGATGAGCACCTTTACAGTATCAAACAGACGGGTTCTATCTAGGAGGATCAAGAATTCACCAAACGCTTAGTACGGGTATCCTACTGTCCCGATCACTACTTGTTAAGTGTCTTCCCGCATGGGTTAAAAGATGAATTGAAGGCGGGGGTGCAGATCCACAAACCACGCACGGTGTATGACATAATGAGTTTGGGAGTAGAGTTTGAATCCAAACTAAACTGTGCTCGAACCGGGAAAGGTACGAACTGGAGCCCATCACCCAAACCCAACACTACTGACAACAAAACCAACCCTATTTTCACTTCTACCTAACCCAATTCCCAAAAACGACACCACACGTATTAAACACCGAGAAGCTGGATCTTTTCCTTAGGGGGAGTTGCAGGATCGGGTTTTGTCACTTAACACTTGTATTTCTCTCAAACTCACTTATAATATCACTCAAACAAGATGAAGCAATGCCTTTAACAAGAGTTGATAATAATATAATAAGTAATCAAAGTAACAAGCAGGAGTATTTTCAAGGTACTTGTATATATTACTTCTCAACTCAAGATTACAAGACACTTACAAGCATAGAACATGAGTTACAATGAGAAACTATATATACTAGATCCTACAGCCGGTTATACTTGATACCAGCTGGAAACCTACGACTAAAGCATATACTACAATGCTATAGTTAAGGTATCTTAGATAAAGTATTATCTAAGATATGGTAGTCATGACATGTCCATGACTTACCTTTTGTCACCAACTAAAGATGGCAACTGTACTTAACATAAAAAGGTAAACAGTAGATTAAAGTATGGTCAACTACATGGCTTTTGAGAAAACGCCATGCAGTATATCAGAGATTTGCAGCGGACTGTCAGACAGACCATACTTATGTCTACTGGATAATAGAAGTGTCTTCCGAAGGTTAACTGGCTTCGGAAGAACAAGTTCTTCCGAAGCCACTTATACTTCGGAAGATGCTTCTATGCTTCCGAGGCTTTAAGGACTTCTTTATACTTCGGAAGTTGACTTCAGAACTCTTCAAGTCTTGATTCTTCGGAAGTAACTTCTTTATCTTCGGAAGTTGGAGTTTTCCTTCGGAAGTGTATTTTACACTTAGACTTCGGAAAAGCTCCTTCTTCCTTCGGAAGTCCCACACTTGGCTTCGGAAGTCCTTTGTATGTTGTACTCAAAATCTTCTAAGTGATATGGTTTTGGTTGCAACAGCCTCTCTTGATCCAACAAACTCCCCCTAGGCTGATGCTACCAAAACTTCACTTATCTCTACTTCTCAAAGTTTTCAGCACCAGGGACAAAAGATATTTGTCTGTCTCTCTGTTCTTCCCGGAAGTGGTGCTGAGAAGCTTGTACAAGTCATTCGTGGATAGGAGATCCAGTCTATCACTTTGAATGACATGTACCCTTTGTTGTGACCCCTGAAGAGAGTTAGTTGACGGGAGTTGTAGTCATACTCCCATCTAACTATGGACTCAAGTTCAGGACCTTCAACCATTTGAAGAAAGGCTTTGCCTTTGGTTGCTGATCCTTTCCTTTCCTCCTCCTCTCTCAGTTTTGACTCCTCTTCGACCTTGCTTCTTGCAGTGAGCTCGGCCATGTGAAGGCTGCCTAGATGATTTCTGATGTGAGCAGCTACATCGGAGTTTGAGGGGTTGGAGAATGGTTTCTCTGCTAACTCAGCAATATCAAATCTGCTTAAGTGTAGCAGAGATGAGGCATTCAGCCTGTTAATCTCACCATTCTCTCTCTCAACAACAAAGTTGTGAGAAGAGTCTTCGAACCTCCACTGAACTATCTTCTTTCTGGGTACAAGAGATTGTCTTGGTACCCTATCTCCTTTCTTTGTGTCCAGCAGAGTCACCAGCCTTCTCCTCAGCTTCTTTTCTTCCTCATTCAATGTATCTGAATTGAGGCCAAGGAGTCTTGCGGCTTGGTCCAAAGTTCCTCTTGGCAGATCAAGAAACTCATCTCTTGTGAGGGAACTTGAGGATCCATCAACATAAGTCAGGTTGACTGTATCCTCCTCACATGAGATGTCGCTCAGAGTAGTGCAGTTGATGAGCTTGGTTTTGATCGCCTTGAATTCCTCCATAGAGAGATGTTTGGAAGGCTGAGGGGATGGTTTGATTGGTTGTTGGGTAGGTTTAGGAGTTTGGGTTCTGGGTAAGGTTTTAGGTTGGATGATGGGTAGTTTAGGTGGTTGAGGTGAGGGAGTTGGTAGTTGTGATGGTGTAGGTTCAGGGGTGAAAGGTTCAGGTTCAGTTTTGATTGGGAAGGGAAAGGGTATTGGTTCAGGTTGATGTTGGGTTTGGATATTGGGCTGAGGGGTGGCTTTGAAGGTCATCCCCTGTCCCCTTCTATACATCTCCTTTCTTCTCCCCGCACGAATGTCAGCCTTGATGTCACTGACATGTCGTTGGAGAGTCTTCTCAGACATTGGACCCACTTGCCTGCCAGAGAAGCCATGAGCTTTAAGATAGTTCTTCATCCAAGCTTTCTCACCTATCTTCTTGGCGGCAGACAGTCCAGCCTCTTCTTCTTTCTTCTTCTTCTCTACCAGCTTCTCCCTTGCAGCTCTCTTTCTCTCCTTCTCCATTTGATCTTGCTCTTTGTTAAAGAGCCATAAGATCGTGTCACTATTGTGTGGAGACAACTCCTCTTGAGAGAATCCTCTGGAGAGTAGGAAAGTGATCCTTTCTCTCCTGAGCTGCAGATCAGCTTCTCTTTCTTTTCTCAGCCTTTCTTCTTCCAAGGCCAACCTTGCAGCTTCTTCTTTTTGCTGTCTTTGCAGCAAGGTTGCCTTTTCAAGCTCTATCAGCTCCTCTAATGGTAGCAGGAGTACATCTTCCGAAGCAGCCCCTAGACTGACAAGTCTATCAATTACCTCCACCCTTCTTCTATTGTTGATTGCCTCTTGGTTGGCTGCAGCTGCTTTTGAACTTGCAGCTAACAGTTTCCCAGTTGGCAGTCTTCCTTTCCTTTTAAGTTTCTCCAACCTTTCTTCTTCCTGAAGCTCTTCCGAAGTCATCTTCTTTTGCCTTTAATGTCTTCGGAAGTGCTAGACTTTGGTGGTTCTTGGGTAGAAGATTCAGGTTGGATGGTGGAGGTAGGAGCTGAGGTCAATGCAGATGTAATAGCTAGTGGTTGGCTGAGAAAGTCCTCCCTATTAACCTCAGATGCAAGTTCCAGAATTGCATCTGTGACTATTAGATCATCGGAAAGAGAGAACAGTCCTTCCGCAGCAGCAATTTCAGCTTCGGAAGTTTGTGTTGGTTCTTCCGAGGCTTCGAATTGTGCTTCGGAAGCCTGTGAAAACACACCTTCTGTCCCAACTGTTTCAGTTGCTGGGCCATCAGTCCTAGTTTCCCCTTCGAAATCAATCTCAGGTTCCACTTGGGCCTTAGGTTGACCAACTTCCTCAACAGTGGTAGGAGGTGCATTCAACCTCTGAAGCTCTTGAGCTCCAAAGTAAATCACAGACATATCCGGACTGGGTTGATCAATTAGGGACTCTAAAAGGAACTTGTTGAAGATCCTATTTAGATCCTGAAGCATCCTTTGATCCACTTGAAACACAACTGGAGGAGGCTCAGGGAAGATGGCAGCTTGTTGTCTTGAGCTCAAAGAAGTGAGAGCTTGACTGATGGAATCCTGTCTTTGGCTTTGTTCCTCAACATTCTCCCCCTTTTTGGTAGCATCATCTTGAGAGGTAGATGAGCTAGAGGAAGAGGTCAAGGAGACTTGAACTGGTACATGCCTAACAGATCTCTCAATCTGTTTCTCAGCTAGTTTGACCTTGAGACTTTCAATCTCAAGTTGCTGAGTGGCAGACCTATCCTCTAAAGTCTTAACCTTTGATTCAAGGTTTGAGACTTTAGAAAGTAGGTCTCTTATTGTGAGTTGCATTCTTCCCTCATCTTCTTTTGAAGAATCACGGGGAGATGAGGTAACATACCTAGTATGTTCATCCTCACCACCAGATGTGGTTTCTTGGCACCCTGGTTTCCCTTGCACAATGATGTCTCTTTCAGAGGCATCATAGGGCATGGTTGCCGTAGATTCAGTCTGACTATCGTTACCACTGTCCTGAGGATCCATTGAGGCTCCTTCAGTAGTGGCAGCTGAATCTACATGAGTCCCCTCCACATCAGTGGGACTCACCTCAGTAGGGCTTTGCTGGTGTGGGCTAGAGACAAGAGGTTTCTCTAGGCTCTGTTGATCCTTAATGGGGTGTTGTGGATCAACTTCATCGCCTTTGAGAGACATAGTCTCTTCACCAGCTCCGGTCAATAGGTCAGTAAAAGAAAAGGAATGAAGACCTAAGGACCCGGGACTTTGATCAATGTCAAAAGGCATTGAGCTGTCCCTTGGTGGCTGCTCAGGGGAGTATAGAGACTCACCCTGAGGGCTATCAGCTGGGATTATGGGCTCATGGGTCTGAGACTGAGGAGACTCAAGACCCATATTGAGGTCAATAGTGAAGGATTGGTGGACCTCTGGCTGAGTGGGAGCCCCTTGTTCCACTCTAGCCTTTTTGGTTTGAAGAGGAGGGGCTTGTTCAATCAGAGTAGATTGAACAAGGGTTCGTTTGGTACGTCTCTGGTAGGTGACAGTGATTGGAGGAGAAGGTAGATTTGGAATGGTGAGGGTAGTTGCTGGTGTGGGTTCATCACCTGTGGGGTTAACAGGGATGTCACCAGGAGCCATTGGCTCAATCATACCTGGAAGTAGTGCGGTATCCCTTCCAGTGTAGTTGGTAGACACTCTCTTCAAGACTTTGAAGATGGTCGGCCTCATTTGGGGAGCAGACAGAGCAGCTGCACAGACAAGCTTACCCTGATCTAGCTCGCAGTTGATTATGTGCTGTAGAAATCTGGGATACATAAAGAATGTGTCCCTTTGCAGATTTCCCATGAGGTTAGTCAGCACAAACCTTGAGTAGTTGAAGCGCAGGCCTTGTACCAACCCATGAACTAGACACCCGAGTTCATAGGGAATTTGATCCCATCCCCGGATTTGTTAGATAGGCAGTGAAGAACCACATGTAGCAGGAACTTCCACTTGTAGGAGAAGTTGAATTTGTAGACTGTAGACCTGCTTACATCTCCACCGTATCCCATTTGGAGATAAGAGTTATCTAACTCAGATTTGGGGAATTCCGTCGGTGCGCCTTCATCATGGAGCTCAAGATGCTCCCTGATGATTTGTTCAGTAATGACCAACTCTTGGCCACAAACACTTGACCTGATAGCACGAACCCCATTTAGGGTTTCAATCCGACCATTTGCCCAAAATTCGGACATTTGGTTGGAGTAAATGGTAGGGTTTACGGTCAGTGCTGTGTAGTATGAAGATTGGGCTAAGAAAGAGATAATATCAGAGAAGTCAGCATCCCTTGAAGAGTCAAGGAGTGCGACCTGGTTGTGCTGAGGGTTTAGAGCCATTTGAGAAAGATAGCAGAGGAAAAGTTCTGAGAGAGGTAAATTGGAGAAGAAGAAAGCTTTTAGGGCAGTGAATTTGGTAAAAAGAGTGTAAGTGATTAACCGGAAGTATTTAAATGGGTGAAATGGCGGTTTAAAGGGTGGTTTGGATAAGATGATGTGAGGGTTCAGAGGATGATGTGACAGGGGCGGTAAGGTTAAGCCATTTAAATAATCCGACATCATTAACAAAATCTTTACAGAGTGGGGCCCAAAAGATTTCCGTTACACAGTAAAATCTTTCTTCCGAGTATAAGGTATTTCCGAAGGTAAAGTTCTTCCGAAGGCAAATGTACTTCCGAAGGTAAATAAATTACTTCCGAAGATACATGTTGCTTTCAAGTGGAGAGTATTAAGTGCTTCGGAAGTAGATCTGAGATAACCTCAATCGCTTCTTCCGAGACTTAGTACACTTCCGAGAAGAAAATTATCCTATGAGAAATTTGCTTCGGAAGTTATACTAGATATCTTCCGAAGGCAAGTTTCTCTTCGGAAGAACTTATACTTAGTTAAATAAGAAAGGATCTTTTGTAACAGGGCTTAGATTGTATTGACATAAGACTTTACATATTGAAAAGGTTTTCAATTGAGATTAACTAGTCAATGTTTATCATCCCAATAGCTGTAATGAGATATTTAAATCTTTGTTCATCAAATGCTTTGGTGAACAAATCAGCATATTGTTCATTTGAATCAACTTTGATTAGTTTTATAAGATTTTTCTCATGAATATCTCTAATGAAATGATACCTGATGTCAATATGCTTTGTCTTTGAGTGCTTTACTGGATTTTCAGTGATGGATATAGCACTGTTGTTGTCAATGTGGATAGGAGTGCTCATGAAGTTGAATCCATAGTCAATCATCTGGTTTTGAATCCACAGCAGCTGAGCACAGCAACTTGCAGCAGCAATGTATTCAGCTTCAGCAGTTGATGTAGAGACACAGGATTGCTTTTTGCATTGCCATGAGATGATCCTTCCACCAAGAAATTGACATCCACCTGATGTTGATTTCTTGTTGATGTTGCAGCCACCATAATCACTATCAGAGTAACCATAGAGATTAAAATCACTATTTCTTGGATACCAGAGACCTAACTTAGGTGCTCCTTTGAGGTATCTGAGGATTCTCTTGACAGCAATTAGGTGAGACACCTTTGGAGCAGCCTGATATCTTGCACAAATGCAGGTTGCAAACATGATATCAGGTCTACTTGCTGTGAGATACATCAGAGAACCAATGATTGCTCTATACTGATGTTGATCAGTATCCTCCCCCTCAGAATCAGGGCATAAATCATGGTTTCTGGGTATGGGTGTCTTTGCTGCTTTACAATCCTTCATATCAAATCTCTCTAAGATATCATTGACATACTTAGATTGATTGATGAAAAACCCTTCCTTCAGTTGCTTTACCTGAATTCCAAGGAAAAAGTCCATTTTTCCCATAGAACTCATTTCGAACTTCTTCTTCATAATGCTCTCAAAGTCTTTGCACATTTGGTCATTTGAAGAACCAAATATGATGTCATCGACATAGACTTGAACTAGCAAAATGTCTTTCCCAGACTTTCTGATGAAGAGAGTCTTGTCAATGGTTCCTCTAGTATAACCATTCTTCAGAAGAAATTGAGACAATGTCTCATACCACAGCCTAGGTGCCTGGTGCAGCCCATATAGAGCTTTATCCAACTTGCACACATAGTTTGGATGCTGTGGGTCTTCAAATCCTGGAGGCTGGCATACATAGACTTCCCTATCTATATCCCCATATAGAAAGGCACACTTGACATCAAGCTGGTAGACAGTGAAATTCTTGGATGCAGCATAAGCAAGGAAGATCCTAACTGCCTCAAGTCTTGCAACAGGTGCAAAGACATCAGTATAATCAATTCCTTCCTCTTGAGTGTATCCTTGAACCACCAGTCTTGCCTTGTTCTTGATAATCAAGCCTCTGTCATCTCTTTTGTTTCTGAAAACCCACTTGGTGCCTATAGGTACTTGACCAGATGGTAGCGGACATAGGTTCCAAACCTTTTGTCTTTTGAATTGAAGCAGCTCCTCTTGCATTGATTCAACCCAGCTACTATCCTTTAAGGCATCTTCCACCTTCTTGGGTTCCATTTGGGATAAGAAGCATGAGTACAAGCAGACATTCCCATTGTGAGTTTGTCCCCTTGTTCTCACACCCTCAGAGACTTCCCCTATGATGTTTTCAGCTGGATGAGTATTGTGAATTCTGAGTCTTGGAATCACCTCCAGTTGCAAAGATAGGTCCAAGTTGGACATATTTTGCTCTGGAGCTTGAATACTTGGTCCAGCTGTTGTTTCAATCTCATTCAATGAGGACTGATTGAATGAAAGAGAAACATCATCATTTCTTTGCTGTGAAGCATCATTAACAGTTGCCTGTTCCTTCAAAATGCTGCTTCCATCAGCTTGGTGTTGTGCAGGATCACCTGAGGAGACTTGAAGATCATCAGGTGAATCCCTTGTTGAAGTTCCACTATTTCTTGAAATGGTTATACTGTCAGATCTTTCAATAGTGGGAACTTGATTTGTTGTTGCTCTTGGAGAACTTGGAGCAGGTCTGGGAAGCTCAAACAGTTGATCTTCATCAGAATTGCCTTGAGCACCTGTTCCAGCTGAAACATTCTCACAAGATGGTTTAGAATAGTTTGGAAACAATTCTAAATCAAAAATATGATCAGGGCCATTCCCCCTAACACAAGGAGTGTGCTCATTAACTACAATGTTGGAGGATTCCTCAAATTGTTGGTTTTTAATATTATAAACCCTGTAAGCTTTAGAATGGGAGGAATATCCAACAAAGATAGCATCATCTGACTTTTCAGCAAATTTTGCCAAATTGTCTTTTGTGTTAAGTATGGTACACCTGCTGCCAAAGGACCTTAGAAAGCCAATGAACGGTGGCCTCTTGTTCCATAACTCATAAGGGGTCTTTCCATGTGGCTTTACTACAAGAACTCTGTTCTGCACATAGCATGCAGTGCTGACTGCCTCTGCCCAGAATGTTAGAGGCAGCTTTGAATCAGCTAACATAGTCCGAGCAGCCTCAATAAGTGTCCTATTTCTCCTCTCAGCAACACCATTTTGTTGAGGAGTTCTAGGAGCACTGTATTGTCTGGCAATCCCTTTTGAGTTACAGAATGAGTCAAGAACAAAGTTCTTAAACTCAGTCCCTTGATCACTTCTAATTATTTTAACCTTGTGATCAACTTGATTTTCTATTTTAAGAATAAAAGATTTTAAAGTTTCAGCAGTTTCATCTTTAGTTCTTAAAAAGAATACCCATGTAAATCTAGTAAAATCATCAACTACCACAAGGCAATATGATTTCCTTCCAATGCTCATTATACTTGTGGGACCAAATAGATCCATGTGCAATAAGTGTAATGGAGTAGTGATAGAGTTAACAACTTTGGATTTATGAGAAGACCTGTGTTGTTTCCCTTTCAGGCAAGCAACACAGTTATCTTTGCAGAAAAATTCCTTTTTAGGCAAACCATGTACCAAGTTATTTTTAGCCAATTTATTCATTGTCTTAAAATTGACATGACACATTCGTTTATGCCATAGTGTTGACTCATCACTATCAGCTTTGGAAAGAAAGCATGATACTTCTCCCATTGGGGAAGCATTGTTCATATCAAGCTTGTACATATCCCCTCTCCTGGGAGATCTAAGAAGCACCAATTCCTGAGGAATTGTCATCCCAGGTTTGAGGATGATGCACTCATGTTCTGTGAAAAGCATTTGATGCTTTTGATCACAAAACTGAGAAACACTTAACAGGTTGTGTTCAAGCTGTTTGACAAAATTAACTTTGTCAACTTTTAACTTTCCATTGGATATACTTCCTCTGCCAGAAATATATCCTCCGGCCTCACCTCCAAACTGGACAGGACCTCCATCATAATGTTGAAATTGTTGAAGGAGAGATCTGTTCCCTGTCATGTGCCTGGAGCATCCACTATCTACAATCCAAATGTTGTTATTCTTGTCATATGGATGTCCCTGCACATAAGGTGAGATAATTAGTTTTGATTGGAAACCCAAGCCTTATTGGTCTTGGGTTCTTCCAATGAGAGTGACATGATTGAACCAAAATTTATGCATGGGGGTTCAATGGATGTCTTTGAAGAAGAGGTTTGGGCTACAGCATCTTCCTTGATCTTCCATTCCATCCCTTGGTTGATCATAGAAGATGAGCTTGATGAAGCTTTTGTAGCTTGGCATTCTTCCGAAGCTTCTTTCTTTTCGGAAGAGACCTTCACCACCTTTTCTTCCGAAGCAGTCTTCTTCTGGGATGGTTTCAAGGGGACTCTTTTGTGAGTCTTTGCAGCTTTCACTTCCGAAGCCTTTTTCCTCTCGGAAGAAGAGTTTTCTTCCGAGACAAGCCTTGCTTCGGAAACAAGCTTTCCCTTTTTCATCACTTGAACCATTTGATATGGTCCAAATGTGAAACCTTCCTGACTCCTTCTCTTTTAACATTATTTGCATAATGTGTGCTAGCAGGATTGTAGTAACAATCTTTAGCCATGTGGTTTTGCAGACCACACATTATGCATGCAATGTTAATTTTCTGGGAATTGGAGGGTTGCTGTTTCTTGTTCTTTTTCTCCTCATCAGCAACCTTTCCCTTTAACTTCTGATCCTTTGGTAGGATAGGAGTACTGGTACTATACTCCTTTCCTGAATCAGAAGGTCCAACCACCTGGAATCCTGCTGATATGAATACACCCTTTTGCTTTGGGTCTATCTTCAGCTTGGATTCAGCCACCTTCTTGGCAGTTTTTCTGGCTGCTTTAGCCCTGCTTCTTCTGGCTTTGGTGGTCAGGGTTTGATCATCATTGGTCTGGGAGGGCTCAATTACCTGTTCCTTCCCTGTGATGGTCATGGTTTCCACAGTTGCATCACTCTTTGACTCTTTACAAGGTGGGTCAACAGATGGAACCTCTTGCTCTTCAGTACCACATCTTGGTTGTCTTACAGACTCATAAGAGTGTGGTGGAGCAATTTCATTGGTTCCCAACCCACTTTTGTTTTGATAGCAAAGTTTGGAGTGAGAGGATGATGCAAGTATGGCTTGGAAGTTTTGCTCAGCAATAGCATACTTCCTGGCTTGAGCCTCAGCTGTGACAAGCTGGGCTTGAGCCTCAGTCAATTTGGATATTAAATCCTTGATTTGAGTCTTGTAGTTGGTGTGTTCATGTTTTAAAAGAGATACAGTTTTCTCTAACTCCTCAATTTTCTTTTGGTAGTCAGATTCAGCTCTTTTAAAGTCAGATTTTAGCACATTTAAAGACTCAATATCGGATTTAATTTCCATATTGTAGTCCTGGTACAACTTAACCTTAGCAATACAAGCAGGGGTACAGAGATGTTCATATACCTTGTTTTCATCTGTTCCTGCCATGAGTGCTTGAGCAGGAGTCACATCTTGAACCATAAAGCTCCAGTCAACTTCTTGAGCCATAGCTGCAGTTTCAGTTGACTTCCCATTGGGCTTTGGTGTAGAAGGATGTGTGGAGGCCTGTGAGGTTCCCGGGTTGGACTTGGGAGCCTTGCATTCCCTTGCAAAATGGCCAAGCTGGTTACAGTTGTAACACTTAGCCTTGCTCTTGTCAAACCCAAACTTGCTAGTGATTGGGTTTTGAGGGAATTGCCTTCCAGTTCTCTTAAAGAACTTCTTCGCTCTGTAGGTAAGGAGAGCCATTTGCTGGACAATGTCCACATACTCTATGTCATCTGGACTGAAGCACTCAAGATCATCAAAGCAAAACTGATGATCATTGAAGTGTCCACTCCCTGAGACAAACGCACAGCCCTCCTAAAAGGAGCTTTGCTGAGCTTGATGAGACCTTGGAGTCTCAGGGAATGTGATATAAGGCCCAGATGAACAAGATGGCTGCTGGGTGTATGACAGGTACTGCTGAGACTGGGAGATACCTGAGCCTTCAGCAACCATTAAAGCGTTGCTAGCAGGAAGGCTCAAGGGTCTGCTTGCTTGGTGACCCTTCTTGCTTTCCATTTCCAAACGGTATCCATCAAGGATCCCATAAAGTTCGGTCATGGTGAGAGTGTTTAAATTCTCTGTTCTCTTAATGGAGACACAGTAGAAAGTCCACTCATTGGGTAGAGCACTCATGAACTTTCTGGTAAGGTCTCTAAGTTCTTGAGTGATTCCCACAGATTGGAGGGAGGAGATAAGATCCATATACCTGAAATATTGCTAGCTAAAAGTTTTTCCAGCAACATAGGTGAAGTTCTCAAACTGCTACTTCAGTGAGTCCTTCTTTGAATCATTAGAGCTCGAGTACATTTGAGCAAGTGCATCAAAGAGTTCTTTGGCTGACTTACAATGCTCAAACCCCACCATGATGGAGTTTGGGATTGCAGTCATGAGAACAGTCATAGCATTGCTGTCTATGTCAAACTTCTTCCTGTCTTCATCGGAGTAGTCTTCAACAGCCTTCTCGATCATGGCACCGTTTCCACCAGCAACTTTTGGCTTGTACGGGCCATTAACGATGGACTGCCACATCTTGCTATCCTGGTATCTGATGAAGCCTTCCATTCTTCTGCTCCAAGACCTGAAGTTTTCAGGATCAATGATGGGAGCTTTGGTCATCGTTCCCATTTCAACTTCAGATTTGATGAGGGCCATTTTTGAGTGAGGTATAAGGAGGAGTGAAAAACTGGTTGATTAGGATGGTAAGATCTCACAATCAAGAGCCTAAAAAGCTCTGATACCAATTGCAGGATCGGGTTTTGTCACTTAACACTTGTATTTCTCTCAAACTCACTTATAATATCACTCAAACAAGATGAAGCAATGCCTTTAACAAGAGTTGATAATAATATAATAAGTAATCAAAGCAACAAGCAGGAGTATTTTCAAGGTACTTGTATATATTACTTCTCAACTCAAGATTACAAGACACTTACAAGCATAGAACATGAGTTACAATGAGAAACTATATATACTAGATCCTACAGCCGGTTATACTTGATACCAGCTGGAAACCTACGACTAAAGCATATACTACAATGCTATAGTTAAGGTATCTTAGATAAAGTATTATCTAAGATATGGTAGTCATGACATGTCCATGACTTACCTTTTGTCACCAACTAAAGATGGCAACTGTACTTAACATAAAAAGGTAAACAGTAGATTAAAGTATGGTCAACTACATGGCTTTTGAGAAAACGCCATGCAGTATATCAGAGATTTGCAGCGGACTGTCAGACAGACCATACTTATGTCTACTGGATAATAGAAGTGTCTTCCGAAGGTTAACTGGCTTCGAAAGAACAAGTTCTTCCGAAGCCACTTATACTTCGGAAGATGCTTCTATGCTTCCGAGGCTTTGATGACTTCTTTATACTTCGGAAGTTGACTTCAGAACTTTGTCTTCAAGTCTTGATTCTTCGGAAGTAACTACTTTATCTTCGGAAGTTGGAGTTTTCCTTCGGAAGTGTATTTTACACTTAGACTTCGGAAAAGCTCCTTCTTCCTTCGGAAGTCCCACACTTGGCTTCGGAAGTCCTTTGTATGTTGTACACAAAATCTTCTAAGTGATATGGTTTTGGTTGCAACAGCCTCTCTTGATCCAAGAGGAGTGCTTCAAATATGAGGACAAATATGGCTCGGGCACCACTGCAAAACTGAGACATTTAAGCTGCTGGAAGATGCGTGTGAAGATGAAGAACAACCGGGTATGGTGACCGAAAAACCGCTTGACGATAATGATAATCCGACCGAAATTAGCCTCTACGCGATCTTGGGTAGACCACATGAAAATACCATGAAACTTAAGGGGATTATTGACTCAACAGAGGTACTGATTCTTATTGACAGTTGGTCAACTCATAACTTCATTTCACATACTATAGTTCATGAGCTGAAACTAACTAGTCAGTTTGTTGCACCCTTTGGTGTGCAAATCAGGGATGGAGATATTATTCGATGTAACCTCGTATGTAGGGACCTCACTGTGGAGGTGAATGAACTTAAGGTTGTACAGGATTTTTATCCCTTCTCTATTGTTGGGGATGATCTTGTCCTCGGTATCCAGTGGCTAGCATCGCTTAACATAGTCTAGGCTAACTGAAATGAGATGTTCTTTGTCTTTACCTTGGATAGATAGAAATATACATTACAAGGAGTAACTTTAGGGCCTCACAAATCGGCAGCCTTCCAACATTTGGCTGGTGACATTGACTCAAACCTAGACATCCCAATCACACTACAGCCTCTCCTCGATAAATACCAAATCGTCTTCCACGAACCACAGTCATTACCACCCTTACGATCCCATACACACACCATACCTTTACTCATAAACTCAACACCCCCAATATCCAACCATACCATTACCCATATGTTTAAAAGACCGAGATTGAACATCAAGTTGAGGAGATCCCAGCCGATGGGTTCATTCAGCCTAGTCACAGTCGTTTTCTAGCCCTATTCTATTGGTAAAAAAGAAAGATAACAGGTGGAGGATGTGTATTCGATTTCGAAAATTGATGAGCTGCTCGATGAATTGTATGGAGCTATGTTTTTTTTGAAGCTTGATCTTTGTTCTAGATATTATCAAATACAAGTGAACCCCCACGATGTGGCCAAAACCGCCTTCCGAACTTAATCGGGACACTACGAGTCCAACGTTATGCCTTTTGGGCTAACGAATGCCTCGCCCATTTTCACGCTTTATGAATGATTTATTCCGCCCCTTTCTACGCTAATTTATATTGGTATTCTTCGATGACATCTTGGTTTACAGCCCGTCTATGGGACAACATGTTCAACGTCTCCAACAAGCCCTAAAGTTATTACATGAGCACAAATTCTTTGCTAAACTATCCAAGTGTTGTTTTAGCCAGCCTCGGGTGTTGTTTCTCGATCACATGATTATAGCGGAAGGGATTCATGTAGAAAATGAGAAGGTATTTGCAGTGCTTTCATGGCCCACTCCTATCAAAGCCTGTGATGTTCGTGGTTTTTAGGGCTGATGGGATATTATCGACGTTTCATTCGTCATTATGGGTTGATTGCTCACCCTCTCACGGTTCTAACATATGAATTTTAGGTTTTTATTTATTTTTACATATAATTAACATGTTTTTAAACTTTTTTAACGTAATTACATACATTGGAAAATCGACTCTCACATCTTCTCCTCTATTTCTTTCTTGACATAAACAATTTGATGATGACTCGATTTGATGGTTTCATGATCCGATTTGAACAAATATGTATGAGTGACATAATTTAAAGACTTCTAAAACTTGATTATTTTTCTGTGACATTCTTCTAATATAAAATTACATACAAATATGGTGATAAAGCATAATGATAGAATTATTGTTGTTAAGGTTAGTATTAGAGGATGAAGTAGTGGTAGTGATTAGTGCATACACACCCCATATATGACTAGAGAATTAAGAGAAGAGAGACTTTTGGGATTGTCTAGATATAGTAGTTAAAACCATACCTAAGGAGGAACTAAGGAGACAGTCTTCATAGGAGGCGATTTTAAGGGATACATTGGTAAGCATAGTGATGGTTTTCAGTCTGTTGACGAGGATTTTGGTTTTCAAGATATGAATGAATATGGTATGGACCTTTTATAGTATGTGGTAGCCATTAACTAGGTATAATAAACTTTTTTAAGACAAAGGAAGGGCATTTGAATACCTTTAGCAATAGGGAATGCAACACTTAGATTAATCCACGTTGTTGGAGGGGCTATAAGGTTTTGCTTAGGGAGACAGTGTGCCTTGACACCAGTTGGTAATCGCATATATAATCATGAAGCAAAAGCTAAATGACAAGGGAAGTGAAGAAGGTTATGATGGAGGCAAAAAAAACAACTTAGAGACAGATGTATGAACACCTGGAAACAAAGGAGGGAGAACATGACATGTTCAAGATCGCTAGAGCTAGAGAGTGTATAAGACAAGATCTAAGGGTTGTCAAGTTTATAAAATAATAGAATGGATGGGTTTTAATCATGTAAAGTGAAATCAAGCTGAGATGGCATAGCTACTTCCATAATATTTTCAATGACAGGAGTGCCTACCAAGAAGAAGTGAACAACCACACTTTTCAAACACAACAACTGAAAAATTGCTACTATCGATATATCACACAAGGGGAGGTCAGGGAGACACTTAGCAAGATGGGAAAGCTAAGGTAGTAGGTCCGGACAACATGTTGATCGAGATATAATGGCTAGCTACTTTATTCAACCTTATCTTCAAATCTCATAAACTGCTAGATTAATGGAGCACTAGTGCTCTAGTCCCTATATATAAGAACAAAGAAGACACCTAATGGTGTGAAAATTATAGAGGGATTAAGTTACTATGCTCTACTATGAAATTATAGGATAGAATAATTGACACAAGAATCCAGAAGGGAGACTCAGGTTACAATAAACCAATTTGGAATCATACCAGAAAAATTAACAAAAAAGCCGTACATGTGCTAAAGAGGTCGATGAAAAAGTAATAACAAAAAACAGGTGACATGCATATCTTGTTTATTGATCTAGAAAAAGCTTATGATAGTGTGTCAAGTACACTAATCTAAGATAACTTAGAGAGTAAATGGGACCCAAGGATGTATATAGACATAATCAGGGTTATGTATGACATGGCTGAAACAAAGGTATGCACGCTTGTTGGAGATACTATTTTTTTGCTATATAGGTAGGCCTCCATAAAAGGTCTGCTTTGAGTCACTTTATTTTTGTGGTGGTACTAGATGAGTTGTCAAAGTCAATTCTAGAGGCAATCCTAAGGTGCATGTTTTCTTACAGATGATATTTTTGTTAGTTGCGAAGAGTAAACAGAGCCTCAACACGCGTCCAGAAGTGTGGCGAGCAACTTTAAAGGGTAAATGTCTATGGATTGGTAGTTCAAAGACTTAGTACATTTATTATGGATTCGAAACAAACGAGGATGATGCCTCTGATATCACCATTGAAGGTCATGTGGTCCCGTAATCAACTAAGTTTTTAAGTACTCAGGATCATTTCTATAGAGTGTTAGGGACATGAGAATGACATAGCACATCAAGTGTAGGCTGGCTAGTATAGGTGGAAAGCAGACTCAGGGGTTTTGTATGACAAGAACTTTCCATATAGGTTAAAGCGTAAATCTTATAGAGTGGCAGTCCAACTGGCCATGCTATATGGAACAAAATATTAGGCGATCAAGAAGACACATAACAAAATATGGAGGTGGTAAAGATGAAGATGCTCAGATGGATGTATGGATACATAAGGTTAAACTGGGTCAAAAAGGAGGATCATAGAGCTAGGCTAGGAGTGGCTAATATAGCAAATAAGATAAGAGATTAAGATGGTTTGGGCATGACAAGAGGAGGAAGATGATAACATCGGTTACGGTAGTAGAGACCCTCATTGTTGAGGGTCTAGTGAGTTAAGACAAGCCCAAACTAACTTAGGACGAGAGGACTAGACATGATTTGCTAGAGTTGCACTTCTCCGCGGGCATGGTTTCAGAAAGGAGTTTATATAGACATAGGATTAAGATTAACGACTTTTAGGGGATGTCTTACTTATGGTATAGGGATTAGACTTCTCCAAACTTTTCAATGAACTTTTCATGTTTACATTTTATTGTATTTATGTGTTTATGTTGTTCTATGATGATACATATGTTACTAGTTATCCATTTACCATGTTTTTTTGTTAGTGGTAGAGTTTTTGCTTTGTGTTTGTCTATGATGTGTTCAACAATCAAATGTTTATGTTTATGTGTTATATATTTATGTTAATGTTTGTCTGTTGATTGTTCTTGAGTCGGGAGTCTCTTTGAAGCAACTTCTATATCTCTATGGATAGAGATAAACTTTACTTACATCTCACCCTCCCTATACCCCACTAATAGCTAGGCTATGGGTGAAATTTACTGGGTGTGGTTGGCTAGTATCTTTCTTATACCCCATGCATGCTCATCCGTGACATCTATTTTGCTTAGATGAAATGATAAAGTATAAACTTGATATTGTATATTGCTATATATGTAGATATTTTTCTCGGATGAAATGATAAAGTATAAACTTTATATTGTATATTGCTATATATGTAGCTAATGATATATCTAGTTATTGATGTATCGGTTGTGATCAAGTGTTATACTTTGAGCTAGGTTATTTTTAAGTGATGTTGATTATCCTTCCTAATCATTAAGCATAGCCATCACATGTCCAGTCGTTTGGATAGAGTTATTCCTTTGATACTCTCCCTAAACATGCATTAACTATTAAGCCAATCTAGGGGTTACCCTATCACAGATAATTACCTTGAAGAAGAGTTTCAGGGCTTTGTGTTAGTTTTGGAATAGGTTGAAGGATCTCAACAAATAACAAAATATCTGTGTAAAATAAGAAATCAAATTATCACACAAACGATGATAAAATTCAAATATGATTTAGAGTTTTATTGAACATCTTAAAGAATGTTTACAATGAAGACCGATTCAATTCAAACTCTCACTAATATGTCTTACTCACTTAGGAATGTATGTTTATGCACATAGATGGGTAATCTACACATTACACATGTTACCCTTTGTTTGTGTTTGTTCCTTAAGCATTGGCTTAAAATGACAAATGTGCATGTCAAGTTGGTAAGTGTAGTAATCTTGATTGGTTGTGTGATTTGGCCAAGTTGCCCAAATGGATTTGACAATATCTTCTAATATTATGCCGTAATGAGTATAGTTGTAAGTTGTCAAATTCTTCTAGAAGGATTGAACTTCATTCAAGTTAAATCTGCTTAGGAACAATGTGTTAAGTCTTTAAGTTAAGCACCTCGTTCTTTAACCGGAGAAGACTAAGCCTTTCAAAGATGTGAACTTACCTTTGGTCTCGGAGTTTTTCATTGATGATCTTCCAAAGTGGTCCTCGGAGGCCTCTAAAGTATACGTTTGGAGGCATGTGAACTTAACTTTAGGGACAAGACTTTGTTTTTTATTTTTTTCCTTTGAACTCTTCTAGCCTAGTTTTTCTAATCCATGGATGCAACATATATTTAAATACTTTATACCCTAGATACATGTATCATTTGCCGATTAAGCATTATCATGTTTTCATTATTTTAACAAAAGTTTCTAACATAAGTTTAAAGGGTAACACAAATAAAATAAAAATGCGCATCAAGACACTTTGCTTACTACAACACAAAACATGTTAGCCTTGTCACAATAAGGGTCTAGGTGTCTCATCGTAATAGCATATGATGTGAGCAAGTATCTAGCTAAGAATAAGAAAGAGAGAAGTTAATGCTAAGTGAGTGACTAGTTAATCGAATGTCACCGGACTTAGACATCTCTTGAAACATTAAACTAATGATTATTAAACTTTTCATCATAAGTTCTCATCGGCATAGAAAATCTTCTAATTGGTCCTTTATTTGATGGTCACAAGCTTCACCGATTGGGTTAGGTAACAATATCATCCATTGGATATAAACCTGTATTCAAAGATCTTTATATTGCCGATATCTTTACAATCTATTACTCTGGCAAGTATCATTGGCATCTTTCTTTATGCCCTAATCCCGATAGTTATTTCACTCATATAACATTGTTAAACGTGGTCTAGTTTGACATTATCATTGGCATCTTTCTTTATGCCCCAAGCCCAATAGTTATCTCACCCATATGACATTATTAAACATGGTCTAGTTTGACATTGTATGTTGTTATACTTAAAGTTGACAATATATCGAGTTATTATGGATCGACACATGGTCAGGCATTATCCTTTGAGCTAGGTTATTTTCAAGTGATATTATTAGGGTTGTAAACGAACCAAACGTTCAGCAAACAATTCGTGAACCGTTCGACGGGAAGTTCGTTTATGTTCATTCGTTTAATAAATGAACAATCACGAACAAGAATTTTATGTTCCTTTAGTAAAATGAACGAACATGAAAAAATGTTGTGTTCGTTCATTTATGTTCGTGAACGTTCGATAATGTGTTCGCTAATGTTCGTTTGTGTTCGTTCATTTAAAATTTATTTTTGAGATAATTATATTAAGTACGCATTTATATTTGGTGGATGTCACATACTGTTTGTGATTTTAATTATAAAATTAATATATGATGATTTGTATTTGTTTATTTTAGAAAATTTCATTGGTGTTCATTAATGTTCATGAATATTTGCTTGCATTCGCTTGCCTTCGTTAGCGTTCGTTTATGTTCGGGAACAGTTCATGAACAGATTTATTTTCTTAATGAACAAACACGAACAAGAAATCTCGTTTGGTAAGCGTTCGTGAACAATTCATAAACAAGTTATTTTTCTTAATAAACGAACACGAACAAGACCCCGTTCGTGTTCGTTCAGTTTGTTTACAACCCTAGATATCATCCTTTCTTAAGTCTTAACATTAAGCCGACCATCACATACCCAACCATCTAGATGGAGTTAGTCCTTTATGACTCGCCTGAGCGTGGTTTACGGTTAAACTGGTCTAGGGCTTATCCTATCACAAATAATGATCTTGAAGATACAATTCTCATTTGTAAATTAAGCATTATCTCATTTTCAATTGGTAAAAGAAAAAGAGTTTGTACTCTAATTTGGAAGATAACACAAATAAGAAATTAAGAATCAAAAACAAATGAAGACAATTGATATTAACATGTTTGGAAATGTTCTTCCTACCAATCTTGCATTGCATGTCCTAACAAACTGAAAACAAAACATGAAACAAAATCACAAGAAAAAAAAAAGTATGCATATATCACAATTCTGAACAAGAACATCTTCGCGCCAACAGCCGTTTTTAAACACTCAAATCTCAGAATGGTATCATCTTCAGTGGTTTCAGAATGTTGAAGCTCAATATTTGAAATGGAGCGCGTGCTATAACCCCATCTTCTTGGAAACTTTATCAGGAAGATTAGCAATCACAAAACCAGCGAATACCTGTTGAATATTCACCAAATGTCACAAAATTATGAAATGTTTAGGACCAACCCCAACAGAACCAGATTGCTCTATGGTTTGAAGGCTTAAACAATGACATTCCACAAACATGAAGAGCTGTTTGGATGTGAATCTAAACAGATGATTTCTTGAAACAAAACTGATTATGGTTATGATTTTATGATTATTTAAACAATGAGACTCCATAAAAAATGTCTAGTTGCCTAATTAGTAATTACCCTTAAATTTAATAAAAATGTCAAGTTGCAATAATCAATTTGAAAATGCACATCCAAACACCCACTGACAAAAGAAAGCAAAACAGTTGAGCTGTCAGTTTCAATTATTATAGTCCGGATATAGAAAGATTTTGGTGCTAACTCTTTAACAGAAGGCATATCAGTTCTAAATGTAAAAGTAAACAAATTTAAGCTCAAATATCAAAATTTTACCTAAAGTATAACCTGATAAGCCATTAAATTTATTATTTATAGGATTTAAACGAAAAACATAAATCCTTTTTTGAATTATACAATTAACAGACAAGGTATATCACCTGAACAGAACCAAGAATGTAAATGGCGGAATAGTGGCGGCCATGGATCATCATATCAGCCACCATTGCAAGCGGGATAGTGAGTGACATGCCCAAGGTGGCCACCAATGGAGTCGTCCATACAACACATAATGCCCTAAAATAACAAAGTTAATTCAATTAAACATCTAAACGGATACTATTTTCAAAAAGAGTTATAACATACCAAAAGTAGTCGGAAAGAACACTCCCAACAAGTCCATTGGCAATAACTACTTCATCCACTTTGGCTGAGTGAGGAATCTTGAACTTTGGTTCAATTCCTAACGCGGTTAGGGGCCAAACTGAAATCACACAAAAAAAATCATATGGTAATTGAATGAACAATAATTAATTTTTTTGCTTACAATCTGTATGTTGCAAGAGATAGATAAATATATGAAAATCACACACATATTTGCACATTGAAAAGTGTCAACTTACCGAGCCACCATAGAGCCACAAGGGTGAATAAACCAATATAGCCAAACAACTTTTGCACATCAACACGTTCTCCTTCCTCCCCAGAAAACTTCTTAAGAAGCACTGATATAGAGTTAAATAAGATTGCATTATCATCCAACCATGTAGAATGTTGTTTGAGAGCATATACAAATTCACATAGTGACACAACAGTGCTATACGACGTACGTTTTGAGGAGAAATAATGATCGAAAATGCATGTCATAGAACAGCTTTTAGAGTTTACAGTTTCTACGTGCATGCATGCATACATATATACATGAAACTAAAATCAAACATAAAGTTTCTAACAACTTCGCAAAAAAGAAAACTAAGTTGGGAAAAGATCGTACTCACCAGTAAAGAGCCCATATGACATAGCGGAGCAAAGCCCGAACAGATCGCCGATGAGAGAGCGATCGCCATTTCTTTAAAAGAAACAAAAATTTCAACTATATATCAGTCAATGCCCTGAAACATTCCATAAGAACACCAAATTGATGAAAACCCTAATTGGAAAACATAAAATGGCAAAAGATCACAACCCATCTAAACAATATACACATATACATAGCATACCAACACACACATCTACAAATCTTTGTTTTCATTACAAAGCAATGGGTTGACCTACATGAAGCTAGGATACGGAAAGTGTATATCTTGAAATACAAAAGTTTTGGTGTTTTTTACAGAAAGAAAAATATATTAAGTTGTTACTGTAGTCATTGAGTAGGTATTCTTGAAGTAATATGTAAGAGAATGAGGGACTTACGAAGAGGAAGCTGTAGCTATACTATCTGCAGCCCAGGTTTTTCCCATAGTTGTCATGGCAACACCAGCCATGCTGACGAAAACCGCAACAAGTTTTGTCACATTTAAAGAATCTTGGCCCAAAAAGGCACCAATGAATAGAGTGAAGAGCCCTGAAGTTGATGACAGCACTGTCGTACTAGCAACACTTGTCCGTGCAAGTGCAGCGTTTGATAAATACTGAGATTAATGGAAAAGATAACAAGTCAAGCTTTACACAATTCATTCTTGGAGTAGAATTATACTTTTTACTTCCAAGGTCATAATTATTGCTTTTCAAATATGAAATTCAAAATGGATTTCGTTGCAAATCAACCGTTTAACACCAACATCTTTTTTGTATAGTTCAAATTGACCATCCAAATTTCACTATCCATGACAAAGAGCATATGAAATTTGAAGTACCACAAAAGACTATTTTGGTGACATATCTTTAACTATGTGGATCTATAATTATCATTAACCCAACATATCACAAAGAACGTGCCAAGTATGTATTGCAGGGGTAAAGCTGTTCATAAAGTTCTAGTACTAAGTAATCGCAATTTCTTTCTATTCACCTTTTTAAAAGTTAATACTAGATTAACATTACACAGAATAGAAGGTTGTGTAGTAATTATAGAGTGGAATGGTTTGCTATACAACCCTTCTTTAAAGGTGTTTATGTTTATTACTTGATAGAGTTGTAAGTTGTGTCAACAATTTTATTCTTACAAAATACATACTTGTAAATTGTAATGGTTCATATGTTATATTTAAGGTAGCGTGATTTTTCATGTTTAGCCCTGAGAAATTACTAGAGCATAAGAGTTACCTCTGTGACAAACCATATAGGTGCTATATAGAATCCATAAGTAGCAACCTCCCTTGTTGTGACCTTGGTTTCATGTTTTAATGACAAATTGTCACTTTTGGTTTTTGGAACCAACAAGTTTCCTTCTTCTTGATCAAGAATGTCTTGATCACTACCTTTCCGACTTAATGATGACCCTTCAACTTCCATTTCAAACATTGTTGAGCCACCAATGTACTTAAGAGGGGAGTTCATACCAACTGAGGATTGACTTTTTCTTTTCTTGATTAACTTGTAAATCCAATCTTTAATGAACGCGATCGGAAGATAAATTACCATCAATGAAGCTCCAAGATATGTCACTGCAAATGGCTGTTTATAGTCCGTGAAAATTCCCTGTTTATGATGTACAAAACTAATCAGTATTTGTTACTGAAATTTCACTACCTACCGAGAAATGATCGTTTTTCAAAAGGAGTAGCATAATCCCTTCATTGATACTTAAGTGGTACAATGGGTGGTTAGATATTTAGTGTTAATATGTTAGGTGAATGTCAAAAACGCCCCTCGACAATGACAAGATAGAGGAATCCCCATGATGAAAACCAATCCCATCAGTAACTTAAAAGGGCACATGAGTCAGTTTAGCTTGGGGTTTGGTAAGAAAAAAACATATAGCTTAATATACCGTAAGAATCCCACACGACAAACCACAGAAAAGTGATGACACCACAAAACTGAGTTGAAATGAGTCGGATTATTATAAGCTCTATCGGGAATCCATGTAGCGTGCCAAATCACCTTAAGACAAGTGCTACAACTGAAACTCTTAAGTAATATATATTTACGATCTTAACCTTATTAAACTCTTAAACCAAGTTGTTGCTTGATAAAACAGAATAAAACCACAGCATAACTAACAACACAGAAAACCCTATATCTATTAAAGAAGTGATTATGATTATGATTTTTTTTATCGTTTAGAGTCAAAATATTCAGATGTAATGGAAATGGCAACAAGTTGTAAGGAAATGAGTCGAGGTAAATGAAAATTACTACCTGTACTTAGCTTTAATCAACAGATTATCTGATTAACTGATTGTCTGATTCCAAATATGATCCAAACAACCCCTATGATACCACATGAAATCAAACAAAAGGTGCATATATACACATTTCTCAAAAGATTCAAGCTAATTGATTATGATAGTATGCAGCTAGAAGATAGGCATAAAGACTTCTATGGGCCAGGATTTCAAGAAACTCATGTGATCTAACATTCTAACTCATACTTTGAACCCAGAACATAAATAACACAACAAACATTTCATAGGTGTTAGATCCGACCAAAACAATCAAAAGAATAAGCAAATTTCAAACCTCAATCTCATAAGGACTATAGAAGATATCTTCAAACAATAAAAGTCAAACGAACATATACAGAGGCAGATACAAACAATCAAGTCATGGTTCGCCCAATCTTTCCAATCTCAATCACATACACATCCATCAATTAACAAGAAACTTGATACGAAAAACTACAAGTTAACTCAAGAAATCTGAGAGTTTGACCTGTGTGACTTCCGCAGAGAAAACCCATATGATGACAACCGTCAAAATTAAGAGCAACCCAGCTTGATATCTCCACCCCATCAATTGCAATGAAAAACCCACAAACTTTAGTCGAGTATTTTGCAAGAAAACACCAAAGATCTATAGTTTTGCCAACCCAGATCTTTAAAATAGCTCAAAGATTGATTTTCTTCGCTGGAAATCACTTGAATAACGTTGAATCAAATGGGGTTTTAATGGATCTGAGCTAATGGGCACTAATTGTTGGAGAAGGAGATGCGAATGCAATGAAGAAAAGCCAAAATTGGGAAGTTATAAAGTGTTGGAATTAGCAGCAGTTGAATCAACCCCCTTTCTTTAAATCTTAATATAGTTTTCTTCACCCTTTCTTCGCTTATTATTGTCTTATTGATGATGAGGAAGACGTGTTTTGGTTATTTTTTGAGTAAATTCTAACCCGAAAAGGTTGGGGTTCTTCCATCTCAAGACAAAGTATACGTTTTTGGGCAAAACGCACGTTATGATAATCTAATTTGTTTTAATTATAGTTTATATCCTAAAGTATAGAGTAATTACTCTCAAGGTCTTGTAGTATATTTAAATTATGGATTTGGTTCTAAGTATGAGAAGTACAAGCTTGGTCCAAATTGTATGCACATATGTAATATATTATACTACTACTTAAAAAGCAAGGTCGGTGGGTAACTACCGGCTGTCATGTGGCAACATCCCATTGGTTCTCAAAAATAAATTTTCTTTCTTTCTCTTTTCTCCTTGATTTTTGTCGGTGTATGCGTTTAGATACGAATTCATTTTAAATTTGTATGGAAACTAACTTTTGTCAAGATGGTAAAGCTCTTGTATTTTAATTGTGAGGTCGCGTGTTCGAACCTCACAACATTAACTTTTTCTTTTTTTTTTCTTATTTGTTTAAACAACTTTATACAAATTACAAATTCGAGTTTGTCTGTGCATAAGCATAAAACAATTTGTTCGGAAACAAACCAGATTAAATATAAAAACGTTTATATCTATATACATTTTGAGTTAGTCTACATTAAAATTTGTTTGAAAACAAGTTCAAATATAATACTTTTTCATTCGTTGTTGTAAATTCGAGTTATTCTACGTTTTGACGTAAATTTAGTTCAGAGACGAGTCGAGCGATTATAGTCGATGCTTCATGACGTCGGAGATGGTGTCGGGGCACGTGCTTATTTTTATGTACATTTTGATTTGGTTTATGTTTCGACTAGAATTTTGTGAAACGAGTTGGTCAGATATAATACTTTTCCATTCATGGGTAAAATTCGACTTCTTCTACATTTTGTCGTAAACTTAGTTAAGAAACGAGTCAAGTCAATTGTAGACTTGGTCTATGTTTCGACTTAAATTTTGTTTGAAAACGAGTTGGTCAAATATAATATGTCTTCATACGAGTGAAAATTCGACTTATTTCACGTTTTGCCGTAAACTTAGTTAAAAAAACGATTGAGTCGATTATACTATATACTTTATCACGTCACGTCCAATGTCGCGACAGCGCGCGACGGGTAATAAACCTAGTTAGGTATTAAGCTTAAATATGTGCTTAACTTTTTATTTTAAATTGCATAAGTAATGATCAAAATATCTTTTAACTTTTAAAATTAGAAATAAATATTAAAAGTTAATTAAATTTTATATATACAATATATTAGTGAGTCCTACATGTATATAATTTTAATAATTAATATCTATTATTTTAAAAATAATACCACACCCTAACTTCACTGCTCTCTTTCCAACACCACCGACTTCACTTCTTCATTTCCGGCGCATGAAAAACCCATGAACACAGACATTAATTCACATACACAAAATCATTTAGTTAACACTCGAATCTAAGTATACAATTTTAGTCCTAGGTGTTTGCTTTAAAATCAAACTCTATTAGAATTGGATTCATCATCCCTCGTTAAATCATGTGAATTAAAAACAATTTTGTGCTTTTGGATTCATTCGTGAATAAGGAGGGGGCAGTGGTGGAGAGAGGAGGATTGCTCAAGAGCTGGTGTAGTTAGAGATGCATGGTGAAGGAGCTTAAGACTTGACGAGTGATGTAAGGCCCCGTTCCCGGGACGCTTACAGCTGGCCAATCATCGCACATAAAACATATAGATTCATTAACTTAAAGAAAACATTGCAGCGGAAACATCAAAACAAATATTTCATTATAAATGCTTTTGCAAGTTAATACAACATTCGTTACAAAACATCGTTTGTTCGCATTATAATGCAAAAACATTAAACAAAAGAATGTCATCCAAAAATGCCAAGTAGCTGCCCCGCGCCATCCTCAGCAATGCTCACCAGCCAACTGGAAAATGCACAAAAAGTCAGCGGTGTTGAGTGAGTTCTAGTTTTATAAAAACATTATATTACCTTTCATCCGTTAGAACATTTTCTTTACTATCACACGTGATCACACATCATACATACATCAAGGTAATAATTATTATCTTCGTCATCGTTCGTTTCGTACATTTTGCACGTTTCGCACATTTCGTACTTATCGCACTTTTCGTACATTTATTATCTTTCACTTCTATCTAGGTCATGTACTTAACCCCCCTAGAGCACCAAGCAATTCATCTAAGGTTAAGCGACAAGGACCCCGTTTCGCACGTATGGAGTGGTCACTAGGACAGACTCCCCCTGTGTGTGTGAACTCTTATGGGTTCGCCAAGATCGCACGTTGTATAACACACAGTAATTAGGAAATTGCACGTATTGGAGCAGTCACCAAGACTGAACTCTTACTGTGTGTATGAACCCTTATGAGTTAGCCAAAATCGCACGCTGTAGACACACACAGTTGAGCTAACAACTCTCAATGAGTTGTGAACCTCCTTTCATTTGCTTGCAAGGCTTTTCATTCGTTCATTATGTTCCACTTTCATTATCTTAAATCTTTCACTTTGTTAAGATAATAGTTTACGTTCATTAACAATATTACACCACGTAAAGTCACATCATCATACGTAATAAGGAACATAACATACAATCATACAATCATACATAATCATCAAACATCATCAATCACACATCATCATGCATAGGCATCAATCATACATCACATCATACATCGCCCATCACATCAACTATAACCTCAAAAAGTCAACTTACATACCCCCGGGAACCTCCCAAGTCAAGGCCTACATTTACGCTTTCCTCCTGAGAATCAGATAATAAACTAAGTCCTTTCAGGCGCATGAGCCCTATTTGGGCGTATGGGCACTATTCAGTCGCATGGCCTTCCAGGCGCATGAGAACACTTAGGCGTATGGACACTATGGGGCGAATGAACACTTAGGCGTATGGACTCTATGGGGTGAATGAACACTTAGGCATATGGACTCTCAGTCGCATAACTTCCATGCGTATGACCTTCAGTCGCATGACTTCCATGCGTATGACCTTCAGTCGCATGACTTCCATGCGTATGACCTTCAGTCGCATGACTTCCATGCGCATGGACTTCAGTCGCATGCCATTCAGGCGCATGGACTTCAGTCGTATAGCATTCAGGCGCATGGCCTTCAGTCGCATGCCTTTCGGCCGTATGGCCTCCAGTCGCATGCCATTCGGTCTCATGGCTTCCAGTCGCATGAGCCCTAGCTGGGTGTAGAATGCAGTCTCTTTGAACCCTAACTGCAGATTTCGGCCTCCGACCCTTTTCTAACCTGTTCTAAGCTTAAACCAACCATCCTAAGCCTTAGAAACACAACCATAACATCATTCAAGCATCACAAGCCCAAACACGAGTCCCACCCATTCACACACACACCCAAAACACACACAAACGAGTTCAACACCCAACACACCCAAAAACAGATTATGTATGCATTCCAGCTCCAAAATCGGTCAAAAACGTGTAAAAGAGGGGTCCTAGAACTCACATTAACAGCCTATTCACCTTGATCTTCAAGACCCGCAGCTCTCTGCTCTTTTCCCCTTTCTCTCTCTCTCTCTCTGAACCGAATGAACAAGTGAGGTGAGGGGGAAGTGGGCGGCCATACCCCCTTTTACACCCACTCTTCCAAAAATTTTGTCCTCTTGGCAAGATTGGTCCCTCAACTTGGACTTTATTTCTTTTCTTTCTTTTTCTTTCTTCTTCTTCTTTCTTTGACTTAAAAAAATAACCGGGCGTTACAAGTCCACCCCCCTTATATAGGTTTCGTCCCGGAAACCTGTTATTCCTCGAACAAATGTGGGTAATGTTGTCTCATCTCTTCTTCAGTCTCCCACGTAGACTCAGATCCCTTCCTGTGCTTCCACTGTACACGCACAAGAGGAACCACTTTATTCCTCAACCTCTTCTCTTTACGATCAATGATCGCCACTGGTTGCTCCACATAATTGAGCCGTTCATCTACCTCGATATCTTCCAGTGGTACAACCATATCCTCGTCTGCTAAACATTTCCTCAGATGAGATACATGGAATGTCGGGTGAATTCCACTTAACTCCTCTGGTAATTCTAATCTATAGGCCACCTCTCCTACTCGAGCAATGATTCGAAAAGGCCCTATGTATCTCGGGCTCAACTTGCCCCGCTTTCTGAACCGAATGATACCTTTCCAAGGTGAGACTTTCAACATAACTCTATCACCCACCTGGAACTCAATCGGTCTACGTCGTTTATCAGCATACGACTTCTGTCTATCTTTGGCTGCCTTCATGAAGGCCTTGATCCTTTCCAGCTTCTCAGTCGTAGCCTCGATCACCTCAATACTCCCCAAACCTTCTGACCAATATCACCCCAACAAACAGGGGTTCTACATCTCCTACCGTATAGCATCTCATAAGGGGGCATACCAATGCTGGCATGATAACTGTTGTTATATGAGAACTCAGCTAACAGTAAGTGGTCATCCCAACTTCCTCCAAAATCAATGACGCATGCCCGAAGCATATCCTCCAGCGTCTGAATCGTCCTTTCTGATTGACCATCCGTTTGAGGATGATAAGTCGTGCTAATATGTAACCTCGTCCCCATTGCGTCATGGAATTTCTTCCAAAATTTAGATGTA
Organism: Flaveria ramosissima; assembly: GCA_025215565.1. NCBI lineage: Eukaryota > Viridiplantae > Streptophyta > Magnoliopsida > Asterales > Asteraceae > Flaveria > Flaveria ramosissima. The sequence continues at coordinate 17,820,525 of CM046044.1, read as the reverse complement.
AACCGGGTGTCACGATCAGACACAATAGACACCGACATACCATGACGAGTTACAATCTCTTTAATGAACAGATCCATCAACCTCTCAGATGAATATGTCTCGCGAATCGGTAGGAAGTGAGCACTCTTCGTCAAGCGATCAACTATGACCCATATGGCATCATACCCTCGCGCGATACGCGACAACTTCGTAATAAAATCCATGGTGATGTGCTCCCACTTCCACTCCGGTATGTCCAACGGTTGGATTTTCCCATACTGCTTTTGATGCTCGGCCTTCACTTGTAAACAAGTAAGGCATTTACTCACGTATTCCATCATATCACGCTTCATACCCGGCCACCAATAATCTTTCTTCATGTCTTGATACATCTTTGTAGCACCGGGATGAATAGAGTACCGAGTCTTATGAGCTTCATCCATAATCTTCACGCGTAGATCCCCAAAACGAGGAATCCACGTCCGTCCGAATCGAGTTCTAACACCGAGTGTGTTTTCACCCAACTCCGCAACCAGACCTCTCATTCTTTCAAAGTTAAGATGATTTTCTTTCAATGCCTCATCCTGAAACTCCTTAACTTGCTTCATCACATCCGAGGTCATGATCAACTGGTAAGCTTTCACCCGAATCGGCTCGGGTCTCTCTTTTCGGCTAAGGGCATCCGCCACCACGTTGGCTTTGCCCGGATGATAATGGATCTCGCAGTCATAGTCTTTTCGGCTAAGGGCATCCGCCACCTCATGAACCTTCAACTGTCGGGATGCATAGGCTATAACCCTTCCTCTCTGCATTAACACACACCCCAACCCCGAGTAGGAAGCATCAGAATAAACCACCAAATCTTCACTTCCATCGGGCAACGACAAAACAGGAGCTTGAGTCAATCTCGTCTTTAAATCCTTGAACGCCTTCTCTTGAGCTTGACCCCATACAAACTTTACATCCTTACCGGTCAACATGGTTAATGGAGAAGCGATCTTAGAGAAGTCTTGAATAAACCTTCTGTAATAGCCCGCCAAACCCAAGAAACTACGAATCTCGGATGGCGTTTTTGGAGACTTCCATTGCATCACCGCCTCCACCTTTGCCGGGTCCACCATAATACCTTCTAGATTCACCACGTGACCCAAGAACTGAACCTCACGCAACCAGAACGCGCACTTGGAGAATTTAGCATACAACTTCTCCCTTCTCAACGTTTCCAACACCTCTCGAATGTGACCGACATGCTCATTCTCGCTTCTCGAATAGATCAGGATATCATCAATAAACACAATCACTGATTTATCCAACATTGGCCGACACACTCGATTCATCAAGTCCATAAAAGCAGCTGGCGTGTTGGTCAAACCAAATGACATAACGAGAAACTCGTAGTGACCATAACGCGTGCGAAAAGCTGTTTTAGGGATATCCTGCTCTTTCACCTTCAGCTGATGGTAGCCTGATCGAAGATCTATCCTTGAGAACCAACTGGCACCTTGAAGCTGATCAAACAAATCATCAATTCTCGGTAACGGGTATCGGTTCTTCACTGTCAGCTTATTCAACTCAAGGTAGTCGATACACATCCTCATGCTACCGTCTTTTTTCTTCACGAACAAGACCGGAGCACTCCAAGGAGAGATACTTGGTTTAATGAACCCCTTATCAAGTAGCTCTTGTAATTGCTCCATCAACTCCTTCATCTCCGTCGGAGCCAACCGATACGGTGCCTTGGCAACAGGTTGGGCACCCGGTATCAAATCAATCTGAAACTCGATCTCACGGTCGGGTGGCACTCCTGGTAAGTCTTCGGGAAATACATCTGGAAAGTCACACACAACCGGTACATCGGATAGTTGTGGTGTTGGCGTATCTACCTCCTTTACGTAGGCCAAGTAGGCACTACATCCACGCCTCATGCACTTTCCCGCCACCGCCATTGAAATCACTTTCGGAATCGTAGTGACACGATCACCATAAACCGTCACCGAACTCCCGTCAGGCGCTATCAAACAAATCATCTTCTTGCGACACTCAATGTTCGCCTCGTAGTCCGCTAACCAATCCATTCCTAGGACCACGTCAAACCCGCCCAAGGTCATCACGAAGGGTCTAACAGAAAACTTGTGACCTTCTAATTCCACGTCACAACCTTCTATCATCTCAGAAATCCTGGTAGACTTACCTATGGCAGTTTCTACATCAAAGGGCGCATCTACACTCCTACTACTAACAGGCAGTTTAGCACAGAAAGCAGCAGAAATAAAACTTTTACTAGCACCAGAATCAAATAACACCGAGGCTAAAGTTTGGTTTACTAGAAACGTACCTGACACAACATCAGGGTCCGTTCTAGCCTCCTTCTGCGTCATCGTAAACGCTCTGGCGTTCGCCCTCTGTCCTTCCCCTCCAGCCTTCTTCACTCCCGAACCCTCAGCCCTCGGCTTCTTGCAGTCCCTACTCATGTGACCACTTTCCCCACAGTTGTAACACCTCATAACCCCACAATCTCTAGCCATATGACCAGGCTTCCCACACTTGAAGCAGATGTTTGATCCCCATTTGCATTCTCCCTAATGCTCCTTCCCGCATTTGCCACACCTCTTCAACCCCGCACCAGGTGTGACCACACGGCGGTCATCTACCCGTGCCTTCTTGTTACTTGTCGGGGCACCACCCCGACCAAACCTTTTCCCATTCCAATTCCGGTCGCCACCACCTTTCTTGCTCACCTCAGCCACCACCACCTCTCGCTAGTCATACAACCTTCCTGCCAAATCAACCGCCGACCTAAACGTGCTCGGTCGGGCAGCGATCATGTGCCTACGGATATCCGCCGGCAAGCCCTGAATATACCACTTAATCTTTCGTGACAAAGGTGTCACCTGATCCGGCACCAGCCGTGCCATCTCATTGAATTTGGTGGTGTATTGTTGATGTGTCATTATTCCCGCCTCCAGCTGCAGGAACTCCCTTTCCACCTTATCCATCTCCCGGTGAGGACATAACTCCTTAATTACCAGCTTCTTTAACTCAGACCACCTCATTCTTCTAATCGCCCGACTACCCTTAGCTTGGACAATACTGTCCCACCAACACAGAGCCGAGTCCACAAACGAGTAGGCAGCAAACTTCACCTTCTGGTCTTCCCGACACTCGCTGATATCAAGAACAACCTCCATCTCACTCACCCACTAATGAGCAGCAGCAGCAGTGCTGTTACCATCAAAAGTAGGGGGCTTGCATCTTTGAAATGCCCCGTTGTTGCAGCCGCGTGCCGCCTCTGGCGCAGGCTCTTCTTCCTCTTCTTCATCGTCGGAGAGAACCGTTTCAGTTTCCGGCTGCTCACGTCCTCCCGAGGACCTGTTCCTCCCCTTTCTCTCTCCTTCTCGCACAGCCTTAATCACTTCGGTCACCACAGACGGTAGGATCGTCTGCATGACCTGATGAACTTCTTCAACCACAGCCTCCTTTACTGAGGCTCTCAAATTAGCACTCTCATCACCGCCCTCCGGATGAGGGGTCTCGGGTTCTTTATGAACCACCTTTTCGACTCTAGGTCTTCCTCTTTTAGGCCGCGGTTCAGAACCACTTCCACCACGACCTCCACCACGCGAAGCTTTAGCTGATCTACCACCGGCCATCCTCTAACACACTGAAAGATTCAAACACCAACACGGTCATTCAAGGGAACAACTCAATTTATATCAAGTATAGTAAGTCCCTAATTACAGTGGCCAGTTGTGATTAGCCACTTACTTTACTCTTCATACCCCGAGCATTACCTATCCTGACTACATCAGCATCTAAATCTACATACAACACATAAACCACATAACATGCGCACGTAATACCGATTAACATTAAGAAAATACCTGATGGCATACAACTACTCAGATTGGCATCCCTTCCCTTTCCATCCCATTTTCAGTTTAAGTTTAGGTTTCTTTTGAAAATTTACCCGTTTCACTTAAACCTGACTCTGATACCAACTTGTAAGGCCTCGTTCCCGGGACGCTTACAGCTTGCCAATCATCGCACATAAAACATATAGGTTCATTAACTTAAAGAAAACATTGTAGCGGAAACATCAAAACAAACCATTCATTATAAATGCTTTTGCAAGTTAATACAACATTCGTTACAAAACATCGTTTGTTCCCATTACAATGCAAAAACATTAAACAAAAGAATGCCATCCAAAAATGCCAAGTAGCTGCCCCGCGCCATCCTTAGCAATGCTCACCTGCCAACTAGAAAATGCATAAAAAGTTAGCGTTGCTGAGTGAGTTCTAGTTTTATAAAAACATTATATTACCTTTCATCCATTAGAACATTTTCTTTACTATCGCACGTGATCACACATCATACATACATCAAGGTAATAATTATTATCTTCGTCATCGTTCGTTTCGTACATTTCGCACGTTTCGCACATTTCGTACTTGTCGCACTTTTCATACATTTATAATCTTTCACTTCTATCTAGGTCCTGTACTTAACCCCCCTCTAGAGCACCAAGCAATTCATCTAGGGTTAAGCGACAAGGACCCCGTTTCGCACGTATGGAGTGGTCACTAGGACAGACTCCCCCTGTGTGTGTGAACTCTTATGGGTTCGCCAAGATCGCACGCTATATAACACACAGTAATTAGGAAATCGCACGTATTGGAGCAGTCACCAAGACTGAACTCTTACTGTGTGTATGAACCCTTATGAGTTAGCCAAAATCGCACGCTGTAGACACACACAGTTGAGCTAACAACTCTCAATGAGTTATGAACCTCCTTTCATTTGCTTGCAAGGCTTTTCATATGTTCCACTTTCATTATCTTAAATCTTTCACTTTGTTAAGATAATACTTTACGTTCATTAACAATATTACACCACGTAAAGTCACATCATCATACGTAATAAGGAACATAACATACAATCATACAATCATACATAATCATCAAACATCATCAATCACACATCATCATGCATAGGCATCAATCATACATCACATCATACATCGCCCATCACATCAACTATGACCTCAAAAAGTCAACTTACATACCCCCGGGAACCTCCCAAGTCAAGGCCTACATTTACGCTTTCCTCCTGAGAATCAGATAATAAACTAAGTCCTTTCGGGTGCATGAGCCCTATTTGGGCGTATGAGAACACTTAGGCGTATGGACACTATGGGGCGAATGAACACTTAGGCGTATGGACTCTATGGGGCGAATGAACACTTAGGCGTATGGACTCTCAGTCGCATAGCCTTCAGTCGCATAACTTCCATGCGTATGACCTTCAGTCGCATGACTTCCATGCGTATGACCTTCAGTCGCATGACTTCCATGCGTATGACCTTCAGTCGCATGACTTCCATGCGTATGACCTTCTGTCGCATGACTTCCATGCACATGGACTTCAGTTGCATGCATTCAGGCGCATGGACTTCAGTCGTATAGCATTCAGGCGCATGGCCTTCAGTCGCATGCCTTTCGGCTGTATGGCCTCTAGTCGCATGCCATTCGGTCTCATGGCTTCCAGTCGCATGAGCCCTAGCTGGGTGCAGAATGCAGTCTCTTCGAACCCTAACTGCAGATTTCGGCCTCCGACCCTTTTCTAACCTGTTCTAAGCTTAAACCAACCATCCTAAGCCTTAGAAACACAACCATAACATCATTCAAGCATCACAAGCCCAAACACGAGTCCCACCCGTTCGCACACACACCCAAAACACACACAAACGGGTTCAACACCCAACACACCCAAAAACAGATTATGTATGCATTCCAGCCCCAAAATCGGTCAAAAACGTGTAAAAGAGGGGTCCTAGAACTCACATTAACAGCCTCTTCACCTTGATCTTCAAGACCCGCAGCTCTCTGCTCTTTTCCCCTTTCTCTCTCTCTCTGAACCGAATGAACAAGTGAGGTGAGGGGGAAGTGGGCGGCCATACCCTCCTTTACACACACTCTTCCAAAAATTTTGTCCTCTTGGCAAGATTGGTCCCTCAACTTGGACTTTATTTCTTTTCTTTCTTCTTCTTCTTTCTTTGACTTAAAAAAAAATAACCGGGCGTTACAAGTGATAAGGGTGACAGATCACCACTGATTTGTTTCCTGTTTCGCTTGAAAAACACAGCTTCTCCTGAATAGTTGTAACCATCACACGCAACGAGATACCATAACTACGTTGTTGAATCCATAAACGAGATGCCATCTTTGACATCGTGTTTAAGTCGAGGAGAAGTGTGACATGGTGATTTCAAAGCAAAGCTAATCCGGTAACAAACACAAACAGCCCCATGAAGGACCGATACAAATTTTTGAACATTTAACACACCATATAACTAGCTAAACATTTGTCATGAGAATCCCAATATGTGTAATGTTCAGCATACCTTCCATACATTTGAAAATGCCCTATGACAATACTAGTACATCCATCGATAGAAGATTTGAAGGTTTGACACGCCTTCTAATCCTCCGTACATTTCAAGGATTAAGTACACCCCACGACACCTATCAGTTTTCTCCTTGTTATTAGCTATATCCATCAAAATGATTCAATTTACATATATTTTAAGAGAAAAAATAGCATATTACAGACATTGTCAGTTCAGATATCTTCATTATTAAGATAATTTGCATTGAATCAATTAACGAAATGTCTAGGACAATCTTAATCCCGTGTAATGCTTGAATGTCATTCAAACTAAGTATCATCTGAACTAGCTAAGATACTCTCGTACCGACGCAAAGTCATATAGGTCTATGAGAAATTACAAGGCAACCTACATTTGATGAAGTAGAAGCAATTGGAACGAAGCTTTCAATTATCTAGTTATAGGAAGCTTTTAATTATTTACATAACATATTTTCGATAAGAGGATTAGTTATGTAATATCAAATAATGCATTTTTTCTTAAACTTTTGTTACATTTATGCATCATATGAATACGTTGAAGGTATCGTGAAGCGTCCATATAAAAAAAGGTAGGGCTGATGAAATGTGAGTGGATTGAACTCAATGTGTAAAGTATATCACGTAGCATATTATTTAAAAGCGAATATATATTTTCTCACTTTATTTCTTTAAACAATCAAAATAAAAAGATAGGACCGATGAAATGCGAGTGAATTGAACTTAATCTATAACTTATAATAAAAGAATAACTCTTTGTCCACATGGCATCTTACTAGCATGTCCATGTAGACGCCACATAGATATTGCCACATGTCCTTACCTCCTTCACTCTTGAAATATTCACTTACTTTCCATACTTTTAATATTCTTATCTTTTTTAACATATTTCAGTAATATTCATTATTACTAATAAATACTTGACATTTACTTTAAATACTTTCTATATTTCCATAAATTTACTTAAATTACATCGATTTTAAAATAAGTTTTTAAAAACAGTAAACCTGCATTTTAAAATGAACTTGCACAATATAAGGATTTAATTTTCTTTTTTCATGCTATATACATAATTTTGTTCAGTAATGTTTGTAACTTTAATTTAATTATTACAGCAGATTTAATATTAATATTATTATCTGTACACATAATAAGAACTTTATTTGTTTTAGTAGCGTAATTCTATCTTAGTATCAATCAACTTAACAAAAAGGGACACTTTAGACTCATTCATCTATAATTGGCTGATTAACTCTCAGAGTATTTTTTACTTTATATTTATATATCTTTATGGAAGATATATAAATATAAATTAAAAAAAATAATCTGAGAGTTACTCAGTCAATTATAGATAAATGAGTCTAAATGGTCCCTTTTTGCTACCTTAATTTTGGTAAGCAAAAGTAAATTTTTTTAATTGCATATTATGTTGCTTAGTGTCTTACATTGTTTAATTTTGATCAAATGGATGGTTTATGTAATGAAACAAGACTAAACGTGATAGCATTGCCTAATTATGTTATTTAAGCTCGTCATATCATATGCGGAAGTAATATAGGAAATCAGACTTTTGTTTCACACATTAGTTTTACACTTTCGAATAATATGATTCTTTTCAAGTTTCGAAGAAGCCAGTTTTTATACTTTGTCTTCTTGCAATGACGATAAACAAAAGTAAAGAACAATTATTATACAAAGTTGATTTATTTTAGACAATCTATTTTCACACATGGTCGATTTTATGTTGTATTATCTAAAGTTAAAAGACAATCTATTTTCACACATGTGATTTATGATTGAAGATACCAAAAGAAATATGAAATCCTATAAGAAGGTGACGAATTTAGATATAAAAATTACAAACATAAAAGAATTTTACATGAATATAGGTATCATATGAGTGTTTTATTTCAGCATTTTTATGTCTTATGAAAAAGTTAAGATGATAATAGTATGATAAAGATGATAAATGATGGAGATGAAAAAAAGATAACCTTTTCCTATATATGACGATGCAATCAACTTATAAAGTGTTATCTAGCAGTCAACTAGATTCAATCACTAGATTGATATAAAACCAAAAGCATAAATGAACCACTTTTAAGCTCTAATAAGTGAATTAGAATATTATACTACATCTTATCTTAATTAGCAATATTTTAATATGCAATGTCGATGGAGGCAATGCTTAATATTTACCTGATAATGAAGTTCTTGACTTACACGTTGAAATATTGTTCCTCCGTGTTTGTTCTATAATACTAGAAGAGTGTTCGCGCAATGCGTTGGGGTGGCATTTTACATTCGATACATATTTCTAATATTTGTTATTCTTGTAGTATTTTTACAAAAGTCTATTATGTTTTTTCTAAGCTAACATTTAAAAAAACCAAATAAATGGGTTCTGCGTGACTACTTGTACATTTATATTATACATCACAAGTTATAGATCGGTTAGCAAAAAGTTTACACTAAAACGTTAAAAAAACACAGGTTACAATTGTAGTTTTTAAACGTTATAGATTAAAAGATATAGCTGAATCTTAAACAAATTAAGTTTTTTTTGTTTATGGTTAGATAATATAAAATTTTATGTAAGTGGTAGTAAATGTAAGGTTATTATGTAAATAATTGTAAGGGATAATATGTAAATAATGTTATAAATATTATTTTACCCGAAAAAATGGTTGTATTTATGCATTAAATTAAGTAAGTATTCTTAATTTTATGGTATCTTAAAATACCCTTATAATATGCTTTATATAGTATAAATAACTGAGTTAGTGACTCGTGTATACACGAGTGAATAATAAATATATAAAAACAATTATTTGATTTGTTTTAATTAAAAATTATTATCATATTAAATCATATGATATGTAAACTTTGAAAATTGGGTTGTGATTATTAAAAAATCAAATTTTCGACTATTAGGATATTATTATCATATTAAATAAAAATTTATTTAGTTATAAAATATTAAAAAAATAGTAAGTTTGACTTAATTGATTTTTTTATTTATATTGTTTAAAATAAAAATTGAAAATTAAGATTAAATTTGGAAAGTTTGACATAATTGATTTTTATTTAAAATAATAAGTTTATTGTAGTGATTACAGGTGCACAAATCCTAGGTGGACATCCTAAGAAAAAACCATATGACATCCAAGTTAGTATTTTATTAATATGTATAGATATATAGATTCTAGCATCACTCTTAGTAAATATGAAGTTAATCTATACTTATAATCTATGCTAATAAATTAAAATATTTTTGAGACACATGACATTTATCTAGACAGTCCATATTATCGACACCTAAGCTCCGTCCAAGTGTCCTCTCTAAAACGAAACTTATATATTGTAGATCCATATTTACTAAAACAATCTTTATAATTAATTGTTGAATTCTTATTTTTGGACATATAATTGATATGGAAACAGTTGTAGTTTTTTTAGATTATTTTTAATATATATATTTTTATTTTTATACGTGTGACACATATGTATCTAACCTAATTATTAATATGTATAGATTCCAGCAACATTCTTAGTAAAGATGAAGTTAATGAAGAGTGGTATTCTTTCTTTTCCGTAGTAGCCGGAAAACCAAAATACCTTTTATATTTTTACCAGTACTCCAGTAATTTTATTTGGATTTCAAATTTCTAGGCACAACAATATAGTAGATTGCTATTTGTAAAGCTTAAAAATAGGAATATATGGATCATTTTTAAAGGAAAAATCTTTTAATGAGAAAAGAGAAAAGTTAATTTGACACTAATATTAACAATAATACAGTTTATATATTATTGCAAACCTCTTTATAACATTAATTTTTCTTTTCAAAATGGGTACCACAATTATCACTCGATTAGCAAGGTTGGTGGTGAATCAAAAGCCACCGACTCGCATATCAACTTGACCCCATAAGTTTTTAAAGTATTAAGTTTACCCACAATAGTATAAATTTTATACTTTTAACCCATTTATTTATTTTTTGCTAATTTGTGGTTGTGTTCAATTCTTATTTAATGTTTCAATATAAATTTTGTTATGAACATAGTTGTATTTGAAACAGAGTATATTTTTGCTCATCATAGGTTATATTGATTGACGGTAATTTGTTGATATATTGAAGAATGAAATTGATACTAACCGAAGAATATCATTACACTTATATAATTGTTTAATAATATATGTTTCAATCTCCCCAATCGAGTTACCACAACTTTACATGTTTCTTTTATATGCTTAATCATGAATGTTACCATCGGAACACACACATCGAAACTCCCACAGTATAGTTCACAAACATGTCACATTGTATCTTTCATTTCTAATTTTTGGAACTCAAAATTTTTTTATTTTAAAGTGATGGTGTCATCCTAACAATTATGCTATCCTTTCTCTTTTTTTTTCACATTAACATCACATCACCTTCTCTACTCATTTCTTTTTCAATTTCCTATAACATTATAAGAGTCCCAACTTTCTCTAACTTCTCTAATGCTTTTAAATAAATAATTTTTTAATAATAAAAATTCAAGAAAAAAATACATTTATTTGATAATAAAAATTACAAATTTAAAAAAAACTGTGTGATAATAAAATACTAACTTTGGCAAAAAAAAAATTCAAACTATCCGTCAAGTGCTGATATGACAATGAGGTGAAAGACTGTTTACCTAGAGCATCCCAAAACACCCTAAAAAAGGATACCGTCTTTTCATGTCGTAAACAATCTATAAAATAACTTTTAACGCATTTGAAAATATCCCTTGAAATGTTGGGGCCTTAAAGACAAGCTTCTTCAATAAGTGTCGTATAGGAATTTTTCGTATCCATATGATTTGAGCCATAAGTATCGTAATGTAGTTCATAACACCATACATGCTATTATCATCTGAGCTCAAAGACGGAAAATCTAAACTCGATAATGATGATGATGAAACCATACTTATAAAAAAAAGTTTGAGAAGAAAAGTACAAAGATTTTTTAAGACAGTATGTGTGAAAATTGATTTACTAGTATATATATTTTAAAGGGACTACCCGGGGGATTTTTGTCCACTGTTGAATGGTAAACTCGGTGAAGCTTGGGCGCTCCTCCCACTCTCGTTCCCAAAGCCGCACACATGGGGCAATATTCTCACTCGGCTAGGGGATAAAATCCCAAATCACCCTCCCGTCCACGTTTGCTCAACAATACCCATAGAGTAACATTTTACAATTTTAATGGACTATTCGAATTTTAAGATCGGGATCAACAATTTACTTGAGGTTACCAAAGGTTTATGACAAAATGATTTAATTTCACGATTAAGGTGATATTATATACATATTATATCAATATACGTTAATAGTGATTTATTATTTGTAAGGTCTAAAATACAATAGCATGAAGCATGGTGCGTGCAATTAAGGTTGAGTCATGAGTGCTCTTATGCGACATGCGATGAGTGCCATGTTTCATACATACTTTTTTCTCAGCTCTCCTCTTTTCTTCCTTGATTTATTACATCAATTTAAAATTACTAACTAGTTCTTCTATATTAAATTTGTTGTTCCATTTTCAAGTTTTAACCATTTAATAAAATAAAAGAGTGGTAGAGTTTCACAACTCCTAAGTTTAGAGATTATCTTTTTTACTTATATTTTTTTCATTTTTTTAAAATCTTTTTCAGGGTTTTTGGTTTAATAGCAAGTGAAAACATTTTATTTTTCTCTTATTTTTACGTTACAAATTATAACACTCTTATTAATTGACATTTCAGAAATACAATATTAATAAATATATAAACTAACGTCATTTTGATATATAAAAAAACTCAAAAGCTATTTACATGTTTGTTAGTGAGTTGAGAATGGAATATGGATATAATTTTCTCCATTTTGAGCAAGATTTCCCCTTCAAGTTGACTTTATCATAGTGTTATGCTTAATCTGTACTCCACGAAAAGATAGTTGTACCTAAAAGTAAGGTGGATTTGCAAAGATACCCTTTACTACAACAAATTTCATTGAAGTCTTTATATTTTCAAAATTAGCTACAGAAGACCTCAACTACAAATTTAAGCCTACACCATAAACGTCAATATTTTAATTTAATATATTTTGTGAATCCTAATAATAAATAATTCAAAATTACAGAGTAGTCAGATGTATGTGTTTATAATATTTCATGATTTAAGGTATATTTAAAATATAGTATTTTTAAGGGATCAGTTATTGGAACGCTACAAAATTATAAATCAACACCCCAAAATATATATAGATCGTATAGCATATTACGCGTTGTATAAATGAGTCGTATAGCTCTATATGATGTGCATAACCCATCTGACAACCACCTGGATTTTTCCTCGTAGTCAGTGTCAAAATTTGTTATACGTGTCGTATAGCCTATATGTGTCGTATAGAGGGTTGTATAAAAGACTATATGGGGCGTATAGCCCTCTGACAACACCCCTGAATTTTCATCGTTTTCTGTTTCGTCGACACTATACGCCGCGTATAGTGCTATACGAGGTGTATAGGGGAGTGTCGATTTATAATGTGAGATGTCTTTATATTAGGACTCATTTTTAATTGTAAGCTTTAACATGTCAATGGAAAAGAAAATATATACCTCAAACTGGTATATATTTTTCGTTGTTAACACTATTATTGTGTTAACACATTAAACCATGCTAGTGGTCTAGAATGATGCACATTGCTCTTTGTAATATCGTAAGCATTAGTATGATTTTATGTCTTTTTCGTTGTTTCTTTTTCTCATTTTTGTGTTAATATGTTCATAGGTACTGTGTTCATATTCAAATCTTTTCATAAAATAATTTTACATCTATGTAAATATACTACGAATATGATTAATATGTCTTATAACCAAAGTGTGAAGTATTTTTTACTTCCAATTGTTTTACATATGCATAGCAATTTTTAGTGTCATTAATATTTGTTATGTTTCATAAAGAGATTGATGAGAGATGCATTGTGATCATATAGGGTTTTCAGTCATGAGGCTTTTGATTTACTAGCTTGAACGATGTACCAAAAATTTGGTGGTGATACTGATGGGCTTCATGTCCTTGTTCAAAAGATTAAGATTATTCAAAATTAAATATATGAACAAGTTCCATACGAAACTCAACAACAAAAGAAGGCTGTTGTAGTTGAGGGATTATGATCTTCTTTTAAACCAACAAAAGTCACACTCTCATCAATGTTATCGATTAATTCAATTGATGGACCTTCAAATCAACAAAATGTTATTTGAAGAAGAACCAACAAAATTATTATGTATACTTTACATATATGCAAACCAACATAATTATACATATATGTAAAACAACGAAATAATGTGTCGTTTTTTACATATACATAAACCAACATAATCATACATACCAATCAATAATCAAATTATTATAATAGTTTTGCAATTATTTAAAAAATGAGGGTCATCATATCGTACTCATTAACTGGCTTATGACACCTCCGCGCTAGAAATCCACATGAGACAATGCGGCTCTTGAGTTGATATGAATAATTTTACAATCATGTAACATTGATTCATAACATATGTTAGTTTGATATCATATTTTTTTTGTTATAAATATGTCTTATACTCTTTTACATGAAATAAAAATTAGCTTTACTGACACAAATACTTGATATACGTTTTTAACCAAATACGATCTTAACCATTATGGTTATATCAAACAAATTTTGGTTTTTTTTCCTTCAAACAAACATGCAAAATCATGTTTTAGAATTTAGAAAAAAACTCAAACGTAACAATTAAACACAATTATGTCCAAACCGTTAACTCCATCCAATTTCTCAGTTAGATTTTTATAAAAAGACAGAAATACCCTTGGACTAAAAGTGTTATTATATTACAACCTAACCCCATTTTTTTGTTGTTTGAATACATCTAAACCACCTCCACCACTACCACCACCCACCACTCGCCGGCAACCATATAGCCATCACCCACCACTCTCCGGCAACCACACCGCCACCACCCAACACTCGTCAGCAATCACCACCGGCACTCGCTTAATATCTGAACCAAACCCTAACCCCACCCATTTCCTTTTTGACTAGACTACATCGTTACTCCCTCGGCCGACCTCGACTAACTAACCTTGCTTACAAGCAGTGGTCAGCGACCCGAAACCGCCTTCAAACGCATGTAATCGTGTTAGAAACCTAGCGGATTCACCTGATTTTACCATAACGGATGTGAAATCGCCGGTGGTCGGCTGCCTCCACTGCCCAATCGCGATGGTGCGGTGGTTGCAGTTTGGGGTTGTCGGCAAAAGTTGAGAAGTAACAGATCTGAATCACTTCCATCACACACACAGAGAGAGAGAGGAGAGAGAGAGAGAGAGAGAGAGAGAGATAGAGACAGAGTCAAAGAGAAGGAAAGAGAGAGGATATGGTAGTCGTGGATATAGGGATGGTGGTAGTGGTGGTGTGACGACGACTGTGGTTATTAGGCTTGAGTTATAATGGTGGTGGTGTGATGAAGATGGCAATGGTGATGGTGTGATGGTCATGGGTTTAAGGCCAACGATTTGGATGAGCAAGGCTGCCGATGGTAGGGGTGGTAGTGTGGGGTGGTGCCTGTGAGGTGGTCGTGGTGGTTTGGCAGTGGGTGCGGTGGTTGTGTGGCGGTGTCTGTGAGGTGGCCGTGGTGGTGTGGCGGCGGGTGCGATGACTATGGGTCGGTGGTTGTGGTGATATTTTTAGAGAGAGAGAGAGAATAGAATGTAAGGCCCCGTTCTCGGGACGTTTACAGTTGGATCCTCATCGCACATAAAACATATAATTACATCATCTTACATAAAAGCGTTGCAGCGGAAACATTATAAACAACATTTTCATTTCATCAAAATGCTTTTACAAAATAATACAACCGTTCCTTTCTCTCCCCATCTCCTCTCGCCCGTAGGTCTACCCCTTTCCTTTCTCTCCCCATCTCTAACAGCCTTTATCACTTCGGTCACTACAGATGGTAAGATCGTTTGCATGACCTGATGCACTTCCTCCGCAACCGCCTCTTTCATCGAGGCTCTCAGATTAGCACTCTCATCACTGCCCTCCGGATGAGGGGTCTCGGGTTCCTCATGAACCACTTTCTCCACTCTAGGCCTTCCTCTTGTGACCCGTGGTTCAGAACCACGTCCACCACCGCCTCCACCACGTGAAGCTTTAGAAGATCTACCACCGGCCATCCTCTAACACACACTGAAAGATTCAAACACCAACACGGTCATTCAAGGGAACAGCTCAGTTTATGTCAAGTATAGTAAGTCCCTAATTACAATGGCTAGTTGTGATTAGCCACTTACTTTACTCTTCATACCCCGAGCATTACCTATCCTGACTACATCAGTATCTAAATCTACATACAGCACATAAACCACATAACATGCGCACGTAATACCGGTTATCATTAAGAAAATACCTGATGGCACGCAGCTACTCAGATTGGCATCCTATTCCCTTTCCGTCCCATTCTCAGTTTAAGTTAAGGTTTATTTTGAAAATTTACCCATTTCACTTAAACTTTGGCTCTGATACCAACTTGTAAGGCCCCGTTCTCGGGACGTTTACAGTTGGATCCTCATCGCACATAAAACATATAATTACATCATCTTACATAAAAGCGTTGCAGCGGAAACATTAAAAACAACATTTTCATTTCATCAAAATGCTTTTACAAAATAATACAACCGTTCATTACACAATATCATTTTACATTTCATTACAAAAGCATTATAACATTAGATGCCATCCCAAAGGAACTGCGTAGTCGCCCCGTGCCATCCTCAGCAACATACCTGCCAACTGGAAACATATCAAAGTCAGCGTTGCTGAGTGAGTTCTAGTTTTAAATAAAACATACTTTTCTTTCGTTAAAACCATTCTTTACTTTTTTTCAAATCATACTATGCTTTCACACATGACCACATATCATACGTACATACAGATAATATAATTATTATCTTCCATTACATTCGTTACATTCTTCATTCATTAATCATCACACGGTACATTATCATTCGCTTCATTCGTTTATAACATCTTTTCTTTCGTTCGTTCATTTCATACATATCGCACTTTTCGCACAAATCGCACCTTCGCATCTTCGTACCCAAGGTACATATCGCACAAATCGCACACATAAGGTAGCCAAAATCGCACGCTACATAGCACACAGTAAATCCATATCGCACGTATCGGAACAATTACCAAAACTGAACCCCCACTGTGTCTATAGTCCCTTATGATATCCATCGTACATATCGCACAAATCGCACCAACAGAGTGGTCACCAAGACCGACTCCCCCTGTGTGTGTGAGAACTCTTGGGGGTTTAGCCAGAATCGCACGCATCTCATGGGTTAGCCAAGATCGCACGCTACATAATCC